>SJYA01002887.1:102058-148041 GCA_006410615.1 Neotragus moschatus
GACTGAAGCGACCTAGTAGTAGCAGCAGCATTATATGCCAGACACTGTCTTAATGCTTCATGTGTATTTACTCATTTAATTCCTGTGAAAATCCAACAGCTACTCCCTTTTTGTGGGTAAGGACACATGTGATGGAGTTAGGAGTCTCTATTTCCTCCCTGTATAAAATGAGGGTTTACTGCGCTATGCTTAGTCACTCAGTCATGTTTGACTCTTTGTGACCTCGTGGACTGTAGTCCACCAGGCTCCTATGTCCTTGGGGATTCTCCAGGAAAGAATACTGGAGTGATTTGCCAGGCCTTCCTCCAGGGGATCTTTCCAACCCAAGAATTGAACCCGGGTCTCCCAAGCTGCAGGTGAATTCTTTACCATCTGAACCACCAGAGAAGCCCCAATGAGGGTTTGGGATAGCTTATTTCTTAGGTATCTCCTAGTCTAAAAATTCTAGGATTCTAGGCAGTCATTGATGTAACATACATTTACTGAGCAAAAATATGTGCTAGACAGTATGGGGCATAAATGTTCTGAAGAAGCCTATGGTTCTAGAGCAAGGGAAGAAAGACAAGCACATTTTTATTTAAGAAATTAATTGTAATGGCCACTGTTACTTAAGTACCTTTTAGATGTCAATCATGTTTAGGTGGTTGACCTACATAGGTCACAAAATAAACCTGAGGAGCCAATATCACCTTTTTTTTAGATGAACAACTGAGGCTCAGCGAGGTGAGAGCAGTGAAATTAGGGAGGCTTAGAAAATGTTCTATTATGTGCGGGTGCTGAGAGGCATATGTCTTATGCCAGACTCAGAGGGGCCATCTCACCTCTTTGTCATTTGAGGGAGGTTGTGACGTAAGTCAATGCAGACCCCAGAATCTAAAGGCTTGGTTTCTTGGGCTCAAGACTGTTGGCAGCTTCGAGTGTCTTTCCCTTCCTCCTGCAAATATCCATGGAGGGAGAGAGATTCTAGGTGGATGCCATGAGGAGCTGGTGGCTCCATGAGTACAACACAAAGCAGTTTTATCATCCCAGTTTGTTTCAAGAACAGCTCAAAGGCCCAGGTGTTACTGGGGCCGCCTTTTCTCAGAATACCAGATAATGCTTTCCCTTCTTGGTATCCCTATGTTATCTCTATAACTGCTCCGTGTTGCACCTACAAGTCTGGTCAGGTCCTTTCCCCAAGTCTTGTCCCTGCTCTATCCTATTGGCCTTGTCTCTCTAGTTCCCCTCTCCTTCTAACACCACTTGGCAAACTCCTACTAATCCTTTGCGACACTCAAAATCACCTCCTTCCAGAAGCTGTCCATAGTTCTCCCAGTTTAAATGGTAACGCCTTTTGTACTTCCTTAGCCCTTGGTTTATATCTATATTTTTATAATCAGTACCCATGTAATGTTTGTCATAGTCACTTGGAGGTTCCTAAAGGATAGAGACTTGTGCTTTATTTGCACCCTGTTGTGCCCAGTTGAAAACATGCATTCCTTCATCATTCCACAAATGGTTTTGGGCATAAGGCAAACACTGTGCTGACTTTGGGATAGATAAGGTGAATTTTCTCTAACAACTTAGAATCCAAAGTCTGCTTCAAGAGAAAAGCAATCGAACAAAAATTGTGACTGAGTGTTCTAAGGGTATTAAAAGAAGTACATCCAGGCACAGTATGAAACAAAAGAGAGAGGATGACTCTACAGGAAGTCAGAAAAGGTTTTCCAAAGGGAATGCTCCAGGTGGGCTCTGAAATACAAATATAAGTGGGAGCTTGTCAGGTGGACAAAGAGGGTGGAAAGAGAAGGCTCATTAGATGGAGGGAACAGTCTGAGCAAAGGCCTGGAGGCAGGAAAACAGTGAGGTGAGGTCATGGCATTGTTCATTTAGCACAGATGAAGGACAGAACTTATGCAGGGGTCACAGAGTATGTGGCAGAGAGGTAGCAATGAAAGGAATAGGGAGTGAAGGATTCTATATGCCTTACTGAAGAGTTTAAGTTGATTCTGACAGTTAATATGGAGTATCTGTCTAGGCCACAGGCCAACAGCTTGCTGCCACCATCCATTGGCAGAGTCTTGAAAGCCATGTTTTTTCTAAATGAGCCCACATCCTTGGGCTTACCCAGTTGGACCAGCGATGGACATCTACCCCAAACTAGACTAACCCCAAACCTTCTTTTCCAAAATTTGTAATTAGAGATGTGAGTTTAGTCCATCTTTCCTTATGGCTTTGATATATGAACTTGCAGAGTAAGCTCCCTTTATGGGTGATTACAGGTGATGCTATGAGCTGAAGTGTCCCCAAAATTCATACGTTGAAGACCTTAACTCCCCAAATTTAGTCCTAAATTTGGGATGTGACCATCTGGCTATAGTCTTTAAAGAGGTAATTAAGGTTAAATAAGGTCATTGTAGCAGGCCCTAATCCAATGTGGCAGGTGTCCTTATAACAAGAGGATATTAGGACACAGATACACAGAGCAAAGACCATGTGAAAACACAGGGAGAAGATGACCATCTACAAGCCAAGGAAAGAGGTCTCAGAAGAAACCAACTTTACTGACACCTTGATCATGGTCCTTTAGAACTGTGAGCAAATAAATGTCTGTTGTCTAGTTACCCAGCCTAAGGTGCTTCATCAGTGGCAACCTTAGTAAACTCATACAGTGGGTCTCTAGCTAACTTAACCTTTTGGGTATCTGGCTTCTATATCCCATCTGGCTTGGGTATCCCATATCTGCTCAGTAGTCCCCAGTGATACTCCCCACCCCCTCCACCTCAGAGTCTACAACAGGAATGTTCTGATGCCTGGTGGCTCAGGAGGGTGCTATTTCCTTCCTTATTCTGGAAACAAACTTGCCTGCTGTTTCCAAACTGAATGATTGTACTCTAGACTCTGATGGAAATTTGAGCAGCTCTTTGCTCAAGGATTCAGGTTCAGGTGATAAGTACCAAACTCTTAATGTCTGCAGCAGCTGGACCTTAGTCTTTGCATCTTGACCATAGGCACAACTCAGAATGCCCCAGGGCTTAGACTTTGAAGTATATACTGTATGGATGTTCCCCCACACCCCTAATCCTAATGTTTTCCTTTCTCTCCTACCCTTCCTTAGCCCACTCCCTTTATCCCCTCCCCCTTGGAGCATCCCGACACTCCTATCTTCCCTCTCGTTCTTGAATCCAGCCCTCACTCCACTCAAGTATTCAAGTTGCTGCTCTCATCAGTTTCTTCTGATGTCTGGCAGGTTTCCAGTCTTAGGCTCTGCCTGTCAAGGGCTCTTCTCGTCTGCCTTGGTTAGTGAGGTCTGTAGGGAGCAGTTCCAACTTAAGGCAAGCCAGCTGAGTTCTGGGGACTGCTTTTTTTTGCTGTAGATAGATTGGAACATTTCCTTCTACTCTGCATTTCTACAGCTGGTTGTTCCCTGCAGTATTTAAAATGAAACTAATCTCATCACCTCAAGGATTAATTTATCTCCAAGAAACACCCCTGCCACATATACCTCCTTCTGATCTGTATGAGGATTTAATATTCCCTTTGTTAATATAACTTTATATTTATTTCGCATAGCTAATAGCCTGACCTCATTATGTTCTTATTTGGCCCTTACTGGCCCAGGGTTAAATCATAAATTCATTTAACTTGGCAGTGAATGCTTATCCCAAGTTTCATTTGTGTTGGAGCCTGGCTTGTCTTATTTTCCTTCCCTGGATGCAGAAGCCTAGAAGTGGTGAGGTGGCCATAGTGTTCACATCCCTGGGCATGAAGAGGCTGGAGCTGAGGAAGGAGAGAGCAATGAATCAGACATCCAAGAGAAGCAGAAAAGGGTCATGGGGTGGGGGATATATTCTTAGTTCCAGGTCATATTCTGGTTTCCGTTTCCAGATCCTTCCTGCCTTTGGGTGACTGGCAGAAATGAGAGTCATCCTGGATATATAATCTCCCTTTTGTAGTAAGGATAGAACCTCTAGTTTTGGGTATGGGACATGGCTGCCCAGATAGAAGACTACATTTCTCAGCTTCCTTGCAGCTATATGTGGCTATGTGGCTATGTTTTGGCCAATAAAATGTCAGTGGAATTGACATATATAAATTCTGAGTTGTGCTCTTCGTACCAACTATTGCTTCTTTCACCTACTTTTTCCTTCTTTCTGCTGGCTGGATGGTAGACGTGGTGGTGAGCATTCTTAGGCCGTGAAACTGAGAATGATACCAAGGCATGACAAAGCAAAGATGAGAGGCACCTGGGTCTTGGACAAGAGAGTCACCTCACGGACCCTGGCTGGCTTATATCTGAGCTACTGCATTGGAGAAAAAGGGCTAACTTTTAAAAACCACTGTTATATTGGGGTTCTATTATGTTAGTGAGATCTGTAACCATCTTGATTACTGCAGATGGCTTTTTTTTTTTTTTTAATTGGGTCACTATCTGCTTTTTTCCCTGCAAATTTTTCGAGTCAACCTGAAGTAAGAGAGCTCACCTTTTCTTCCTCAGTTACTTAAAGAAGCAGTAAAGCTCTAGTTGTCACAGCCATGCTCGCTTTGGGTAAAGGCCTGTGTGAACGGGAACAAGGAGTTCAAATTTCAGAGAGAAATGGAAATGGGAGCTAGAGACACCTGACTGCATTTGAGCCCCTGGTTCCAGGGCTGCCAATCTTTACCATGATTTCTGCTGTTTCCTTATGTGACCCACAACATTGCTCTTTTGAGACTAGTTTCATTGAAGTTGGATTTTGTTCTTTTCCTGAGCTATCAGTTCTTACTAATTCCCATGTCATCATACCTTCTTTCTGCCCTCTTCCCCCCTCAAGTTTGCTGGCTTTCTTTTTTATGGCTGGCTACCCATGAGTTCCGTAATCAAAAGGGAGTCAGTGGCAGCGTTTTCAACCAGATGACAAATGGGTTAGATACATCTTTTAGGATTTTCACCTGGAGAGTGATGTAGGTTTTTATCGAATGCAGAATTGAATTCCCCGCAGCCAGACATGGGCAGAGAGGATTCTGCAGGACTCTGTATCTTTGTCTAAGCATCAAACCTTCCTCATTTGCAGAGCGCGACAGTTCCTCTCACTCTCCTAGGGTTCCTGTAGGCCCAGACCTCAACTGCTACCCCATCCCAGAGAATGGTCTGTGAGTCACCCTGAGCTGGGTAGGAGACCTGGGAGTAAGGGTGGTGGCTATACTCAGAGACTTTTGTATGCCTCTTCATTCAGGGAAGTCACTGGGGCAGAAAGGTTAAGCAAATAACTTGTTCAGCATCACACAGCTTTTAACTTAGAATCCAGGACTCGCAGGTTTTCCCAGATGGTTCAGTGATAAAGAATCTGCCTGCCAATTTATGAGACGTGGTTTGGTCCCTGGGTCAGGAAGATCCCCTGGAGGAGGAAATGGCAACTCACACCAGTATTCTTGCCTGGAGAATCCCCTGGACAGAGGAGCCTGGCAGGCTATAGTCTATAGGGTCTCCAAGAGTGGGACACACCTGAGCAATTGAGCACACACACACCAGGACTTGAAAGTAGATGTAAGCCTTAGTTCCCTCATCTATCAAATGGTGATACTGAGCTCCATCTCATCGGATTATTGACGGGCTTAATGGAGACTGGGTATGTTACGCAGATCGCTTTGGTGAATTCTTGATAAATGGTAGTTGCAATTATTTTTGATAATTAGGATTCTTACCAGATGACTCTCTGGGCCCATTAGACCCAGCCTGGAGAGGTTGGATGCAAGAGGTGGGAAGTGGGGCTGCCATGTTGCCCAACTCCATGGTTCTTCTGTAGAGTGCTCTGTGAAAGAGCTGCCGACTGCAGGCATCAGTCCTGAAAAGAAATCAGAGAGAAGGGAGCCTAAGGGTGATTTCATTTTAGAGGCTTTTCTTAAGGAAGCAACCATTTCCCTCTTGTATGGGAAGTGGAAGCATTTCCCTTTCAGTTCAGAGCTACCCCTCACCAAAGCCACTGCAGCTCTGCTTCCAGCAGGAAGACCCCTGGGGCAGGGCAGGCCTGCTGAGCTGAAAGCTGCCTACGCAGCTGCTCCCTGTCTGTACTGCACCCCACGGGCTCCTCTGCAGCTGCGCCCTGGGCGAAGCTTTAATTAATGCCAGAAGAAGGACACCCACAGCTACATCTGGATTCTTCCTGGCAGCTGAGACAAAGTCTCAGGTGCTGTGGCTGGGGGTGGGGGTGTTTGCCCAGGGTCACTTCCCTACTGAAGACTTTCTATGCCCTACATGGCCCTCTGGACAGAGGCTGAGTCCTTAGTGTGAGGAGCAAGGCCCCATGTGTGACATCCTGTGGGCCGTGATGCAACGGTGAATTCCACAGGTGGGCCACCAAATTCGGTGTTTGTACGGGAGCATAAACCAAGGAGCACATTTGAAGAAAGGTAATGGTCACTATTAGAGAAATTTGCAAACTGAAAATGAAGGCTGAATTGCTCAGAGCAGAAGGAATTTTGAGAGGCAACGTGGGAGGAAGAGACAAGAGATGAAGTGCCTGGTAGGGGTGAGGGTCTTGGGTGTGTAAGGGGGAAACAAGCCTATTGTGTGCAACTTAGTCCACCTTCCCCAAGTCTCCACCCAATCCAGAAGCCACTCACTTCTTAACAACAGGTTGTGGAGTGGGTTTATTTTAGGGATGTGTTGAAGTGCTTAATTGGCCTTCCCGTGAATGAGACCCTCCCCCACCCCCAACCTGCCCCACAGCTCTGGAGGTTGCCTGTGGAAGGTCCTTTACACCTTGTGCAATTTACACCTGTGTGCAATTTATTCTTGCCACAACCTAGAACAGTGTTACAAGTGGGAATACTTCCAAGATCAATATTGCAACACAAGTGAGCATCCTGCAGCACAAAAGAGGAATGACCTGAAACATACAGTTGATAAAGGTAGAGTGTGCTATATGTTTGACTCACTGCTGTATCCCCAGTGCATAGAACAGGGCCTGACATACAGTAGGTGCTGAATAATGATGATTCTGTGATCTGCTCCATTTACCTCTCTTGCCTCTTCTCTCACCTTGCTCTACATGCTCTGAGCTTTATCTCCACTTCCAGATTTCAGCTCTTGGAATGTGCCCTACTTTATAACCAATTTATCCCTACATTTATTTAGCAAATATCTACGGAGTTCTTGCTCTGTACCAGTCATTGTGGTAGAAGCTGGAGATACTTGATGAACAGAACACAGAGTTACTCACCAGTGGGTNGCTTTATCTCCACTTCCAGATTTCAGCTCTTGGAATGTGCCCTACTTTATAACCAATTTATCCCTACATTTATTTAGCAAATATCTACGGAGTTCTTGCTCTGTACCAGTCATTGTGGTAGAAGCTGGAGATACTTGATGAACAGAACACGGAGTTACTCACCAGTGGGTAGAGAGGGCATCAGCCTAATCGTTAGATAAGGAAATATAAGATAATATAATAAAAATCATTAAATAAAGAAATATAAAATTGCAACGAAGGACAAGTGTGAGGGGTTATAAGACTATATTAAAGCAGAATTTATTCCAGAAGGAGTAGGTGATATTTGATCTGAGCTCTGAAGGCCCCCTAAGACACTGAAAGAATGAAAGTCTTTCAACATGACTGGAGTGCAGCCAGTCCAGATTGGGAAAGCACAGGCATGAATACAAGGCTAGACAGGTCAGCAGAGGCCAGACCCTGCAGAACCTTGTGAATGATAGTAAATGCTTTGGTCTTTGTCCTAGAAGCAACAGGGAACCACTGAAGAGTTTTAAATGGGGTGAAGATGCTTTACATGATCAAATTTGATTCATGGAAAGATCATTCTGGCTATAGAGCTCCCGTGAGCCCCCTGTCACCCATCTTCACCCCACAAACCAGGCTGAGAACTTGCAATTACTTTGTTGATGGTGAAGACAGCCACCAGGTGACTGAAATCTCAGCCATGCATTTATTGACTTTTGGCTAGTGCTCATAATGAACTCTCCACTTCATTGGGTGGGGTGGGATGGGGGGCTGCTGAGTAGATCTGCTGAGAAGAGGAGGAAGAAGGGGGTGGCTGTGAGGGATGGATATGGGGCTCCATGTTCTGTTCTCCCATCTGTCTCTATTGATGTCCACGCTGCCATGATGGTGTATTAGAATTCAATAAGCCTCACTACTCTTTCCCTAGAAATGGAAGGACTAGCAGAGGGGAGAAGTGGGCCTTTCACCATCTGTGAAGGGGAAAGCAGTCCACAGCAGTTCCAATGAATCATTCTATTAACTAACAGGGGGAACCCATGGTTGGTGCAAGGCCATTGCTGTGTTATTAATTCCAGTTCGCATCCAGAAAGTTTAACCTTGTCAATTCTGATGGTAGTGAGACCTGCAAATCATAAGTTGAATGAGATGGCTGCACATCACACTGTCTCTGCTCTGGGAACCAGTGTGGAAAGCCTTTTTCTCCGTATGCCTGGGATGTTGAAACCAGGAATGGGAGCATCTTCCCAGAAAAATGAGGGGCAGCAAATATCCATCTTATCTCCTGCCCAGGAATCACTATGATAATGTTCTCTGTTGATGGAGGGCTTACGTGGTATTTGACTTAGGTAGAGAGACAGAGGATGTTTGGTTCTACCAGAATTGCTCTTTGGAAGCAATAGCCACTTGCTTTGTGATGCAATCCTTTCCTATGACCTGCTCAGCAAATTTATGAGTCTTCAAAAGTCGCAAAAGGGTCCATGGGACTTAACTTCTCATAGAAACTGGAGAAACAGCTGAGCTCTGTGTCTCGGTGTGGCTGGGTGCAACTAGACATCTGAGAGTGGGTTAAGTTTAATTGATGCTCTCCTCTGGACCAATCACAATGGCCAGGAGAATGTGAGGCTCTGATTGGCTTGGGCCTGTGTCACATGCTTTGTGGCAGAAAAAGGGGTGGAATCCCACCGGCACTAGTGGGCTGAGAGCTGCCCATAAGGGCACTTCAGCCCAGCAAGCATTATCTGCCCTCCCTGTGTATGTTCTGCTTTTGCCTTTTGTCTCTCTCTCCCTCTCCCTCTCCTATTTGTTTGTCTGCTGCCATCAGTGGTAACCTCTGCTACCCACTACCTGTAACTCAGGGCTAATATGTGTCACCCCTTCGTGCTATGTAGCTGATGTAAGTTATCAAATGAGATATAGAGGGAATTATTCTTATTATCCTTATAAAGATCATGAAGCAGGCTCAGAGGGGGTATACAACATAGCTGCTACATGGCAGGAAGATGCCAGTAGGATTTTACACCCAGGTTGGTTTGGCCAGTGTCCATGGTGCTTCTCCTTCATTCTGCTTGAGCAGGGGAACAGATAAACTGCCCCTGGAGAAGGAATCTGGCTTGTTCTGTCTGGTTCCACCAAGGGTAGAGAATTCTGAGCCAGGGTACCTCACTGGCCCTCTTAGTTAGGTTTCCAGTGCTGCTTGGAACCAGGACTCCAATATGTAGTTCAGTTTCTTGTGATTAGGGGCAGCTTACATCACTCAAAGCCCAGTGACTTGAGTGGGAAAACTTCTTGCAGCCCTTTTCTCAGGATGATGAAGGGAAGCAAGTGTCTGGGGAGGCAGATGGTCCTGTAACTTTGTCCTGTCAGGCTCAAGGATACAAGAAATTGACAACTTAATGTTCTCAGACTGTAGACTACTAAATCTAGTCTGGCACTCATTTGCAGATAGAAAAACTAAGACTCTAAAAGGGGATACAATTAGCTGAAGTCTAGATCCCAAACAGAAAGTTTGGGACAAGAAATCTCTGGACACAGACCCTAGGTTTCTTCCTGCTACAAAGGATTGGCCTCCAGCCCCAGATCAGAAGAGAGAATTGGAAATGCCACCATCACACACTTGAAGAGGGAGGTTGTTAACTTTCTCCTTTCCTACGTAGGCTCCTTCTATATCCCTTTCGAAGTTTTTAAGAAAAGCTTGTTTAAAAAAAATATTGTCTCATTCTGATGTTTTATTAACATTAGAGACTGATGGTGTCTCAACAATTTTAATTAGGGCTGAATTTTACTGTATGCAAACCTCAGGGAGCATCAGGGAAAGGGAGCCACTGAACAGACCAGAAGATCAAATGAACAGATTAATTAAATATCACCACATGGGCAGCTCGAGGCAGGAGGACCTGTAGCCTCTCCCTCCTGCCACGGATGGGAGCAGGGAGGAGGCGGCAGGAACCCTGGGCACCTGTGCTGCACGATGGCTCAAAGTGGAAGAGTAAATTTCAAACTTGTGAGTCAGGGCCCTGAGGGCTTCATTTAATTTGTATCCTTAAACCTCAAGCTCCAGGGGGTCCTTCATCTCATCAGGCCAGCAGTTAGCTCTCAGCAGGACCAGAATCTTAACTCAAGATTCACTCCTCAACTCCTGTGATTGAGTCAGTCTGTGGCTCCTGACCATTTGGCTTAGAATCTAGATTCTGCCACTTGCTACCTGTGTGACTTTGGCAAGTTACTTAACTTCTCTGCGTTAATTTCTCTACCTATAAAATGGGGGTAATGAAAATAATAAGGCAGAATAACTGAATTAATATGTGAAAGATACTGACTTTTGAGTCAGTATCTAACATATAGAAGGCACTATCCAAGGGTCTGATTCATTATTCCTGTTATTTTTATATTACTAATGTTTTCTTCCCCAAAGGCTTCAGATTCTCTCAGTTCTTGAACTTGAGGTTGTTTTTCTGCTTTTAGCCCCTATTTGTCCCTCAGACCTCAAACTTGTAGTGTTCCCCTCTGGCTCTGAACTTTGCCTTCTCAACCTCATCTTGGTGTTAACTTGCCCCTGTGTATCATTGTTTCTGGAGAAGCACCTTCCCCAGTCTAGCTCAGCCCAGCCCAGCCCCTGGTGCTGAACACCTGTTCCCTCACCCTCAGAATCAGCACAATCTGGTCAGGTTGCTCTTAGGTGGACAGGAAATTTCTGGGCCGCAAAAGGATTCTGTTTAGAATAATCACAAGTGTAATGATAACAAAAACAAAGAAAGCTCCATTTCTAAGACCACTGGCAATCAGTCAACCAATCACAAAATGTTTGCCAAGAATTATTACACTCTAGTTGTTGTGGGGATATGAAAGATAGAGGACAACCCTANTTTCTGGGCCGCAAAAGGATTCTGTTTAGAATAATCACAAGTGTAATGATAACAAAAACAAAGAAAGCTCCATTTCTAAGACCACTGGCAATCAGTCAACCAATCACAAAATGTTTGCCAAGAATTATTACACTCTAGTTGTTGCGGGGATATGAAAGATAGAGGACAACCCTACACTTAGAGATTAAAGACAAAATTTAAGGGGTAAAATTTCCATAACATAAAATTGACCATTTTAATAGGGGTTAAGTGCATTTACAATACTGTGCAAGCACCATTGTTACTATCTAGTTCCAGAACTTTTACATGTTCCCAAATGGAAACTCCATAGCCATTGGTGATCATTTCTCATTGCCCCTCTTCCTAGCCCCTGTCATCACTAATCTGCTTCCTCTCTCCACGGAGTTTAAGGATATTCTAATCTACTTACTGAAACAAAGGGAACAGTCACTAATAGAAATAAGCCCCATGAACCAGTTGGTACAGCGGCGCTGTGGTTAGCTGTGTGAGCCCTGGAGCCAAACTGCCAGCTCTGCTCTTATCTCTGTGGAACTTTTGACAGGCTAGTCTACCTCTCTGGATCTCAGTCTGTCTATCTGTCTGTGTAAAATATAAAAAGAGGTTTGGATAAATCCCTGCTCCAAGGACAAATTNCTCCACGGAGTTTAAGGATATTCTAATCTACTTACTGAAACAAAGGGAACAGTCACTAATAGAAATAAGCACCATGAACCAGATGATACAGCGGCGCTGTGGTTAGCTGTGTGAGCCCTGGAGCCAAACTGCCAGCTCTGCTCTTATCTCTGTGCAACTTTTGACAGGCTAGTCTACCTCTCTGGATCTCAGTCTATCTGTCTGTGTAAAATATAAAAAGAGGGTTGGATAAATCCCTGCTCCAAGGACAAAGTGTGAGGACTAAGTGTGTCAGTGCAGGTAAGGATCTGAAAGTATCCGACTGTGCTGTATAAAGCTTTGTCATGGTCCTTAACATGGATGGCAAGTCCTGGGGCTTAACCATTTTGAAGGCAGAAACCTTTTCTATCTTGCTTACCCGGACTTCACAGTACTTAGGATGATGCTTGACATTTAGCAAGCGCCTGGTGCCTATTTGTCGGGTGACTGGATAGGCATTTAGGAAAGAAGGGAGACCACTGTGGGACCCATAGTCTCTTTGGGAGTCCCATGCGTACTGTCAAAACAGTCCCCAGCTTCTTGGAAAATTTTACGAAGAACCTCCTTAGTGCTCAATATTGTGTGACCTGTTACAGGCAGAACAAAACACCAGGCCTGTCCACAAGATGAATATGGTAATGATGACTATGACTAAAGTTAATCAAAATACTGGTTATTCGTCTAGCACTTAACATGTGCTTGGCACTGTGCTAAAAGTCTTACATGCATCAATCTGTTTAATTTTATTATGACTCAACCTGTCAGGCAAAACTCACTAGCACAATATAATAATGGCAATGAAAAGCCTTTTTTTTTTTTTTAAACAGAGCAAAATGTCAACATGTGCAAATGAATCTTGTGATAATTGAAAAAAGTCAGGTGAGAACAACGTGGAATTTGGATGAAACATCTATATCTCTGATGCAGCCAGCCTGTTAATCATCTGAATATTTGCTGCCTGAGCTGTTAGTAGCTTTCGATTTGCAGTTTTTCTTTTCTCATTCTTTAGAAGTCATCTTTGACTTGTGTAGGACAGATCTCATTGCCTTGCTGCCTCTTCCAGGCNAACTGAACTGAACTGAAGGAGACAAAAGAGCTGTGTGCAAAAAGCTATGACACTGCTGGAAAAAAGAAATCAAAGACAGCATAGACGGATGGAGAGATATTCCATGTTCCTGGGTTGGAAGAATCAATATTGTGAAAATGACTATACAACCAAATACAACCTATAGATTCAGTTGGAGCCCTATCAAATTACCAGTAGCATTTTTCACAGAATCAGAACAAGAAAAATCTCACAATTTGTGTGGAAAAACAAAAGACATCAAATAGCCAAAGTCATCTTGAGAAAGAAGAATGGAGCTGGGTTACTCTATGCTAGAAAGCTACAATCATCAAGACAGTATGGTACTGGCACAAAATAGAAATATAGACCAATGAAACAAGATAGAAAGCCCAGAGATAAACCCATGCACCTATGGGCATCTTATCTTTGACAAAGGAGGCAAGAATATACAATGGGGCAAAGATAGTCTCCTCAATAAGTGCTCTGGGAAAACTGGGCAACTACATGTAAAAGAATGAAACTAGAGCACTTCCTAACACCATGCTGTTGCTGCTGCTGCTGCTAAGTCGCTTCAGTCGTGTCCGACTCTGTGCGATCCCATAGATGGCAGCCCACCAGGCTCCGCTGACCCTGGGATTCTCCCGGCAAGAGTACTGGAGTGGGTTGCCATTTCCTTCTCCAATGCATGAAAGTGAAAAGTGAAAGTGAAGTCGCTACAGTCATGTCTGACTCTTAGCGACCCCATGGACTGCAGCCTACCAGGCTCCTCCATCCATGGGATTTTCCAGGCAAGAGTACTAGAGTGGGGTGCCATTGCCTTCTCCATCCTAGCACCATACACAAAGATAAACTCAAAATGGAGTACGGACCTAAGTGTAAGACCAGAAACTATAAAACTCTTAGAGGAAAACAGGCAGAACATTCTATGACATAAATCACAGCAAAATCCTTTATGACTCACCTCCTAGATAAATTGAAAAATAAAAACAAAAACAAAAATAAGTGGGACCTAATTAAACTTAAAAGCTTTTGCACAGCAAAGGAAACTATAAACAAAGTGAAAACACAACCAACCCTCAGAATGGGAGAAAATAATAGCAAATGAAGCAACTGACAAAGGATTAATTTCCAAAATATACAAGCAGTTATGCAACTTAATACCAGAAAAAACAAAAAACCCAATCAAAAAGTGGGCAAAATATCTAAACAGACATTTCTCCAAGAAGACATAAAGATGGGTAATAAACACATGAAAAGATGCTCAACATCACTCATTGTTGCTGCTGCTGCTGCTGCTGCTAAGTCGCTTCAGTCATGTCTGATTCTGTGCGACCCCATAGATGGCAGCCCACCAGGCTCCCTCGTCCCTGGGATTCTCCAGGCAAGAGTACTGGAGTGTGTTGCCATTTCCTTCTCCAATGCATGAAAGTGAAAAGTGAAGTGAAGTCACTCAGTCACGTCCAACCCTCAGCGACCCCATGGACTATAGCCTTCCAGGCTCTTCCGTCCATGGGATTTTTCCAGGCAAGAGTACTGGAGTGGGGTGCCATTGCCTTCTCCTCACTCACTGTTAGAGAGAGATGCAAATCAAAACCACAATGAGATAGCATCTCATACCTGTCAGAATGGTCATCATCAAAAATATCTATAAACAACAAATGCTGGAGAGGGTGTGGAGAAAAGGGAACCATCTTGCACTTACAGTAGGAATGTAAATTGATACAGCCACTATGGAAGACAGTATGGAGATTCCTTTAAAAACTAGAAGTAAAACTACCATATGACCCAGCATTCTCACTACTGGCTATATACCCTGAGGAAATCATAATTGAAAAAGACACATGTTCCCCAATGTTCATTGCAGCACTATTTACAGTGACTAGGACATGGAAACAACCTAGATGTCTATCACTAGATGAATGGATAAAGAAGCGATGGTACATACACAAAATGGAATATTACTCAGCCATAAAAGGGATGCATTTGAGTCAGTGCTAATGAAATGGATGAACCTAGAGCCTCTTATACAGAGTGAAGTAAGTCAAAAAGAGAGCAACAAATATCATATATATATTAACATATATACATGGCATCTAAAAAGATGGTATTGATGAATCTATTTGCAGGGTAGCAATGGAGACATAGACATAAAGAACAGACTTATGGGCACAGAGAGTGGGTAGGAAGGAGAGGGTGGGATGAATGAAGAGAGTAGCATGGACACATATACACTAACATGTAAAATTGATAGCCAGTGGGAATTTACTGTATGGCTCAGGGAACTCAAACTGGGGTCCTGAGACAACCTAGAGGGGTCGGATGGGGTGGGAGGTGGGAAGGAGGCCCAAGAGGGGATATATGTATAACTATGGGTGATCCATGTCAATGTATGGCAGAAACCAATACAATATTGTAATTACCCTTTAATTAAATAAAGTTTTTAAAAGAATATGTGCATTTATGAAAACACAGAAAAGTCTGGATGGATATGTACCAAAGTGTATGGTGATTATTTCCAGGAATGTTAAGGGAATTGAGGGGTAAAGGGAGTGAAAGGGAGCTTCCACTTTTTCATCTTTATGGCCCTGAGTTGCTGAAAAAATTTTACAACTGTGTATTACTTATGTAATTGTAAAAAGCACTTTTTAAATGAAAAAAAGCATTTAATTAGATAATACCTATAAAGTGACTTGTTGAGTACCTGGCATAGAGTTGGAAGATAGTGTCATTCTCTGCCATGCTTTCTGGCTGACCACCAAGAAATCACCCAGTGAAGAGAGACAAAATATTGGAAACATTTTCTAAACATTTACAAATTTAAAATGTTCTTGTTCCTTATGAAATATTTCTGTTTGCAAGTAAATAGTTTGTCAGTTATTTAATCTTCAATTTTCTGTTCTTCCCTAAAGGCAATTCCTCTGTTAATCATAGACTATAATGAACTTTATAAATACTACACTATAGGAAGAGATTTGAGGTTCTAAGTTTCCCTGAAGAGCATATCAATACAGAAAAATTAGGAAACAAGTGACTTATTAGCCATAGCCACAGGAAATACTTTATTAATAACATTTCAAAAGAAAGAAGTGTTTACACACAGTTTTTCATATCCATTCTCCATACTGCTGAAGGAGAATGGGGACAGGCCTGCTCAGAATAACAAGTAATCCCCAAATCATCTGCAAAATGGAATTTAGTTTGCTAGTTCTCCACATTGCAAACAGAATAAGAACATTTTTCCAAGTCATGTTTTTGTGTTGCTTTCTCCCATTTTGAAATACAAACTGACAATTTGCCATGACATAAATCAAAGGAAAAAAAGATTTTTATACCTGGAAAGGGACATTTATATTAAAGGAACTGGGGTCATAGATTTCAAAGTTGTAACAGACTATGGGGGCTACTTAGTCCAGCCCACTGATCTGTAGGAATCCTGTATTACACTCTCTGTGACTGTGGCTCAGCTTTTGCATGCAAAATTAGACAACTCATAGGAATCGATGTTTAACTGAACAATGAAAGTGCACAGCAGTAATAGCCATGATAACAGTAATCTTGGCTATCAGGGAAAAGGGGTAGCTAATACATTCTATAGGGTCCAGGGAAACTTTCTAGAATTGTTGCCTGATTTATCAGTTAGAATGGCTTCTAGAAGCATGTAAGATAATACTTAATGTAATAATGGTTAAATAAGAAAGACAATTATCTGATATAACTTTAACAAATGCAGAGAAAAGCAATCCCAGAGCAGTTTCAGTGGCTTAAGTGTGTATTAAGTTCTTTCCATCATTGTACTCCACCTTTACTTTCTTAGTCTTTCATGCTTAGGCTTATTACCCCATGGTGGCAAGATGGTTTCCAGAGCTCTCGGAATCATATCTTCATATGGTCAAGTCTAAAGAAATGAATCAGAGGAGGTGACCAAAGGGGGAGAAAGAAAGAAAGAGAAAGTTTTTTTCAAGTCATTATACTTTTATCAAGGAGGACCTAGAAGAAATTCCCTATGAAACTTCTCTTTACCTACAAATGTCTAAAGATTAACATGGCTCCCTAGCTGCAAAGGAAGCTGGAAAGTCAATATGCTGCTTGTTTAGCCTCTACAGTGGGAGGTGGGCAATGGGGAAGGAACACTGAAAATGGCCTCTGGGTCAGTTAATAAGTGTTTGACATAATTACCACTGTGCCCACAGCTATTCATTTCTTTTTCATGGGAGCATGACCTAGGGGAGGATGGGTCCTCTTCAACCCCAAGGGATGAATCATGATTGAACTAAGAAATTCAGTTCCTCATGCCAGTTAGGAATGGGAATGGGATGCAGTTCTAGCAATGAGATGTGAGACGATATCTCCCAGAAGTCTGGGGAGCTTCTGGGAGTCTTAACACCCATCCAGAAAGGAAGGGCTATGCTCTCTTCCCCTCTTTCAGAATTTGTATATTTTTGTTTGAGGTTCTGGTACTTGGAANTAACTTTAACAAATGCAGAGAAAAGCAATCCCAGAGCAGTTTCAGTGGCTTAAGTGTGTATTAAGTTCTTTCCATCATTGTACTCCACCTTTACTTTCTTAGTCTTTCATGCTTAGGCTTATTACTCCATGGTGGCAAGATGGTTTCCAGAGCTCTCGGAATCATATCTTCATATGGTCAAGTCTAAAGAAATGAATCAGAGGAGGTGACCAAAGGGGGAGAAAGAAAGAAAGAGAAAGTTTTTTTCAAGTCATTATACTTTTATCAAGGAGGACCTAGAAGAAATTCCCTATGAAACTTCTCTTTACCTACAAATGTCTAAAGATTAACATGGCTCCCTAGCTGCAAAGGAAGCTGGAAAGTCAATATGCTGCTTGTTTAGCCTCTACAGTGGGAGGTGGGCAATGGGGAAGGAACACTGAAAATGGCCTCTGGGTCAGTTAATAAGTGTTTGACATAATTACCACTGTGCCCACAGCTATTCATTTCTTTTTCATGGGAGCATGACCTAGGGGAGGATGGGTCCTCTTCAACCCCAAGGGATGAATCATGATTGAACTAAGAAATTCAGTTCCTCATGCCAGTTAGGAATGGGAATGGGATGCAGTTCTAGCAATGAGATGTGAGACGATATCTCCCAGAAGTCTGGGGAGCTTCTGGGAGTCTTAACACCCATCCAGAAAGGAAGGGCTATGCTCTCTTCCCCTCTTTCAGAATTTGTATATTTTTGTTTGAGGTTCTGGTACTTGGAATAGGTTCTAGTACTCAGAGTTCTATTAAACCAAGAGAGGATATATGTGCGGACAAAATCCAATGCCCTGAAAAAGAGAGACTGGAGAGAGAAAAAGGGCACCCATCCTTCCGAACTCTGGAACTTCCTACCTCCATCCTTCTGAACTCTGGAACTTCCTACTTCCATACTTTTTGTTATGGGTGATTGTTATCTTTGGTTTGCTCAAAAAAGCAGATCGTAGTGAACCTCATTAGATGGTACAAATATCAGGAAATGTGTGCAGAACAGAGAGAATGAAGCAAAGACGGAGGAAGGGTCAGTATGAGAACACATTATCAAGTTGGCTGCCATTGAGCATGATGGTCCTCTAAGAAGCCATGTAAACTGCATCTCAGAACAGTGCATCAGAGAGGGAGGGTGGATAGTTTCTCCACCAACTCTCACCTCTTGTCAGTCAAGGATTTTCCTGTGGTGTGTTAATTGCCCCAGACTTCTAAGTTGTGCATTCATGGGTACCAGCCAGGTTATACAGTGCCCAATAGCTTAGCATTAACACGGAATCCTTGGGAAGGAGATGAGAAATGTGTGGTGCAGTGCAGGGATGAGTTGAGGTGTAGTCAGATTGCACCTAATTCTGATGGAGTCTCAGTGGTGGATATAAGGATTCAGGTGACTTGGTATGTAATATATTCTACAGCTTGCATCAATCGGGTCTCCTCTTGACCTCCACTTTTGAAGACAAGATACTCTTCTTCCCTGAGAGAAAAGATATGACTGATTAATCACAGTCCTTTTCAAGGTGGTAGCTTCAAAGACTCAAGACAAGAGGGTTTTTGTAACTAACTATGATTCTTGCTGTTGCAGCTGGTCGAGCTCTTGATTCATATCCATCATCTTCACCCTTGATTACCATGCTGGATTACTCTAAACCTTTGTTGCCTTGCCTTTGTTGGGCCATGTTTCCTGAAACTGCCCATTCTCTCTAATCTCAGGGCATGGAAGCACCAAAAGAAGCTCCAGTGAATTCTCCCCGCCCCCACTATGTAGTTGTGCCCCTAGTTCTTTATGTAATAATCAATTAACCCCACGGGCACTGTCACTACTTTCTTTGTTTTCTGACCCACGGGCATGAAGAACTCAATGCACTGATAGCCTCAGGATGATAAGTAGGAGGTATCTAACGTAATTTAATAGTAAGTATCCTGCTGTTTCAGTCATTTTGAGTTAAATTTTGTTTTCCTCCTGGCAGTTTAAAACATCCTCACTAATGGAACACAGGAAGTGATAGCTAAAGTTGAGATCCAAAAGAATAGCAGAAATTAAAAATAGGGAAAGATTATGGGCAAGCATGTTTCAGGAAGACGGACAAAAACATAAATATCTGCATAGGAATAAAAATGTAAAGTGTTTGAAAGATTTAATTGGTTTAATATGGCCAGAATCAAGATTATTTTTAAAAGTTACTTGAAGTTTCTTATATAATGTTGGCAATTTGCAAAGGAGAGTTTAGTGCCTTTGAGGAATCCAACCTGAAGAAGAACCTTGTGTCACAATACAATAGCAGAAGTTGCCTTGTCTTTTGAGAATTAAATAACACTGGCTCATATTTCTAACTGCCTCTCATGCTATTGGATTAGTTTTCCCCAAGATTTTCCTAAACTCTATGTCTTATGCTCCAATTTCCAGTTCTAATTTCCATTACAGTTAGGTGCATTTGTCTTTTGCTTTCTGTGGCCCTGCTCGTCTCTTCATCATCTCATATTCAACAAAACTCTTTCCCTTGCCTCTGCAAAATGCCAATCAACTATGGAAAAAGTCAAGATTCACTTAATATATTTTGGAGGGTGGGTGAGTGGGTGGAGAGAGGCAATAAAAGGGGTGCAATTATAGCATAACCGATGACTTAAGAGGACATCCTTATTGTAAGACCCCCTCTGCCAGACCTAGCAGAGTAAGAGGGGAATTCTCATGGGCCAACATCATTCTTCAAGTTTCCTGTCCTGCAGTCATAATATGATCTTTCACCTCCAAGAATTTCCCCACTTCTTCACTATTCATTTTTCCCAGCAGCTTCCAAATGCCTCCCTCATTGTTATACAGAGGCATTCAGTTTGAACATCCTAATCCTTCCCTGATTAAGAGTCAAAGGACCATCTTTCCACAACCAAGATTATTCATCAAGGTGGTTTTGGTAAACAAATGCATCCCTCTCCCTGAATCTCAGCTCTTAATCTGAAAACTGTGGAAAATTCTTCTGAGAACAGTGGAAAATTCCAGCAAACTGTGGAAAATTCTTTAAGAATTTTCCTGACCTGCCTCCTGAGAAATCCGTACGCAGGTCAAGAAGCAACAGTTAGAAGCAGACATGGAAAAATGGATTGGTTCCACATTGGGAAAGGAGTACATCAAGGCTGTATATTGTCACCCTGCTTATTTAACTTATATGCAGAGTACATTATGTGAAATACTGGGCTGGGAGAAATATCAATAACCTCAGATATGCAGATGACACCACCCATATGGCCGAAAACAAAGAAGAGTAAAGAGCNTGTTGGAAGAGGGTATTTGCTATGACTTCAGCCACATCATGTTACTTCAGTCACGTCCAACTTTTTGCAACCCTATATAGCCCTCAGGCTCCTCTGTCCATGGGTTTTTCCAAGCAAGAATACTGGGAGTGGGTTGCCATGCCCTCCTTCAGGTGATCATCCTGACCCAGAAGTAGAACCCTGATCTCTTATGTCTCCTGCATTGGCTGGCAGGTTCTTTAACACTAGTGCCAGCTGGGAAGCCCTGCACTCAGTAGATGTTTGTGACTGTATAAATTGACAGGTGTCTGAAAAACGCCCTAGGTAAGGTCAGAAGAGACAATGTGAATCTCACTCTCATGGGCTGATAAGAGCTTGTCTATCCAAACGTGAAGAATGGAGCTAACAGCTGATGTAGCTAAGGAGACATAGCAGCATAGTGCAGTCATCAAGAGTATGGGCCCTGGAGTCTCACTGTTGGAGTTTAATCCTGGATCCAATCATTTGCAGTTGTGCAACTTTAGGCAAATTATTTAAGGTCTCTGGATTCTGTTTCTTAATCTTCATAAATGGAGAAAATAATAATATCTACCTTGTAAGGGTGTCATGAAAATTAAATGAGATAGTTATATATCTAGCATACATTAAGTATCTAGTATATATTAACTATTAAGATAAAGTTGGTCCCTGGTCATAGGAAAGCCTGAGCTTCTGGAAGAAGGCAGAAGTGATCAGTTCACTGGAAGCTGATTACCAAGGGAGACTTGTTTAGGGCCAAAGTGAGCTGGCAGGAGGAAAGGGAACTAGGAGTTAAGAAATGGAAGAGTTCACAGGACTTGCTACTTTCCTAGTAGATGTCCCAGGTAGATATCCATGGAGAAGAGGACTTGCTAGGAAAGACCAGGCCAAAAAGAAGGAGAGAAAGCAATTTAGGAAAATCCCTACATATATACACTTTTCAGTCCGTTCATGCTCCTATCTTTATCCTGCCATTCTCTACCCCTCCTTCCATCGTTTCATTCCAGAATCTGCCACCCTGTTGGCAGATTGGAAGTTGGAAGTTGGAAGATGGAAGTTGGTTGGACTTCCATCCAACCCTCGATATTTCTCTCCTTTTGTTACTCCGTATATTCATCTTTTCATTCCTCCTTATCACCTATCCTTTCATTCTCAGGATAGCATAGTGGTTAAGAAGGCCAAATGTGGAGATTCAGAGCCTGGACTCCAGACCCATGTTATTCATGGCTTATATGACCTTGAAAAAATTTCTTAACCTCTCCAGGCTCCAAGTTTCCCACTTGTTAATTGGGGCTGTCTCCTGGAGGCAAAGGAAAGTGACTGGAAGATTTTGAGCATATTTATGTTTTTGCAAATTTGCTCTGTCTGCTTTGGGGAGAATGGAGTGAAAGGGGGCANCTTATATGACCTTGAAAAAATTTCTTAACCTCTCCAGGCTCCAAGTTTCCCACTTGTTAATTGGGGCTGTCTCCTGGAGGCAAAGGAAAGTGACTGGAAGATTTTGAGCATATTTATGTTTTTGCAAATTTGCTCTGTCTGCTTTGGGGAGAATGGAGTGAAAGGGGGCAAGTTCAACAAGTGAGAAGACAGTTGGAAGGCATTGCAAATACCCACAGCAAAAGATGGTGTGAACATGAACCAAGTAGTGATAGCTGTCATTTCTTCTGGGTTTGTTGTTTTTCAGTCACTAAGTTGTGTCTGACTCTTTACGACCCCATGGACTGCAGCACGTCATTGTTTCCCTATCCTTCATTCTCTCCCAGAGTTTGCTCAAACTCATGTCCATTGAGTCAGTAATGACATCCAANGTGAAAGGGGGCAAGTTCAACAAGTGAGAAGACAGTTGGAAGGCATTGCAAATACCCACAGCAAAAGATGATGTGAACATGAACCAAGTAGTGATAGCTATCATTTCTTCTGGGTTTGTTGTTTTTCAGTCACTAAGTTGTGTCTGACTCTTTACGACCCCATGGACTTCAGCACGTCATTGTTTCCCTATCCTTCACTCTCTCCCAGAGTTTGCTCAAACTCATGTCCATTGAGTCAGTAATGACATCCGACCACCTCATCCTCTGTCCACCCCCTTCTCTTGCTCTCAATCTTTCCCAGCATCACTTTTTCAGTGAGTCAGCTCTTCACATCAGGTAGCCAAAGTATTAGAGCTTCAGCTTCAGTATCAATCCTTCCAATAAATGTTCAGGGTCGATCTCCTTTAGGATTGACTGACTTGATCTCCTTGATGTCCAAGGGACTCTCAAGAGTCTTCTCCAGCAGCACAATTTAAAAGCATTTATTCTTCAGGTATCAGCCTTCTTTACGGTTCTTATGTGTTTAGGAGGTGTCAGATGCATTGCTGCCTGCTTTGTCTGGATTATCTTTTTGACCCTTTCTAATAATATTTCTAATAATAGTTAAGTGCTGTTTGATTATTTCCGTTTTACACATGTGGAGAAGGAAGATTAGAATGTTTTAAGAACTAACCAGGATCATGCAACTGGTAAGTAGCCAGGATTTGAACATTGATCATTTGACTCTGACATCTGATATGCAGCTCCAGGCGGCCCCTGAGCAAGGACAGTGGAATCAAGAATGAAGAGGAAAAGACTACTTCCAAGAGACCCTGCTGCTACCAAAGCAGCAAGATGACTTGATTGACAGATTGCTGGAGGCATGGGTATTCTAAACTAGCTCTCTGGGGGGAAAACCCTGGTTTTGTAGCTTTCATCAATTTGTATGGTATAAATAATCCCATCATTAGTAATGTGATGTTACTGAACTTGGAATTGAGAAAAGACTGGAAATTAAAGAGAAGAAGAGTCAAGAAGGCTTTGGGAGTTTTCAGCTTGTGGTTGAGTACAGAGAGATGTGGTTAATTGTTTCAAGGGGGTTCTAATTTCCCTTGAGTCAGACACAGTTAGAATCCCCTGAAATCTTGGAAACTGTTTCCCAGAAATTTGCTTGTTGTCACAAAATTCTCAAAGCATTTCAAAGTTTTCACTGTTGTACCGAAGCCCTTATACTCCATTAAAAAAAAAAAAAATCCCAGTGGCACTTAATATATAAACCAATAAATATTTATTTAAATTTCATATTTGAGACTTGGCTGGGGTCTGGCTGGGCTTGACTCAATGCCTCTGCTCCATGTGTCCCTTCTTCTCCACCTGGGACCAGCAGATTCATCCAAGCATGGTCACATGGCAATGGAAGAAACACAAGATGGTAAATGGAAACGTTCAAGATCTCTTTAGCCCTAGGGTTGTAGCTGGCAGCCTGTCACTTACACATCATTCTGTTATCCAGAGCAAGTTACATGTTTGAACTCAAAGTGAAGGGGTGGGGAAATATGTTTCATCCTTTTAATGGAAAGCAGTGAAAGTCACATGTCAAAGACCTGGATACAGGAAGTTTGAGGCATTGGGGCCGATGATTCATCTACCACTGTGGCATCTCTCCAGGTGAGCAGAACAGACTCAATGCTGGAGGGCTGTATACCTCCCCCTAGAGTATGCATCTAGCCTCTACCCACCTCTGTTTTTCCTTTAGCTTCATGAAGAGAAGATAGGGGCCCCAGAGTCCCCTAGAAGATAGAGGCCTCCTTGGTTTCCTCCTCTTTTGCTGGGAAAGCTGGTTTTGTCTCATAGTTTAGAGACTTGAGCATTACATCATCCCTCCTTTGCTACTTTGACAAACCAAGTGACTTTCTCCCCACTCAGAGTTTCCAGCGAGCCCTTCAGAAAAAGGTGCTGCAGATGCAATTTTTCCTATTGCATCTTAAAATTAGTGCCTTTTCTTTTTTTAACAAATAGGCCTTATTTATACTATGCACACACAACAAAAAAAGGAAGATAATTAGGCATGTACACTGCAATCAAGCTTATTGGGTTCGTTGGAATCATTAAACTTAATTACTTTCACTTGTTATTCCTGGGGGCTATAATATCAGTATTAAATGCCAATGGAATCTGGCAGTATGTTTGATTTAGCTGAAACAAGGATTCAGTAATTTACTGCCTCTCTGAGAAATTTTTACGAAAGCAAGGAACATGCTGTATGCCTCNGAATCATTAAACTTAATTACTTTCACTTGTTATTCCTGGGGGCTATAATATCAGTATTAAATGCCAATGGAATCTGGCAGTATGTTTGATTTAGCTGAAACAAGGATTCAGTAATTTACTGCCTCTCTGAGAAATTTTTACGAAAGCAAGGAACATGCTGTATGCCTCCTCTTGTTTCTCATGGGGTCTGCTGGAAAACACCTTTGCTGAAAGTCTGGGAGGTTGTCTTTCAACCTTTCTCAATGCCCTGAGAGATTCTCTTTGAAATTCCTGTCCACCTCTAGGAGGAATTAACCACGAGTAATAACCAATGGGCGCATCTTATTTAATCCTCATTATTTCCCCATTTTGCAGAATAAGCAACTGAGGTTCCAAAAGATTAAGTAATTTGCCTTAACTCACACAGCTTGTAAGAGGCAGGTCCAGGACACTGCCTAATGGGGAAATATCCTGAGCCTGAAATCAGTGTAATCACTTCTGTGGTTCCCAAATCTTGGTTATTGGTTACTTTCCCAACTTCTTGATAAATCTTATTAAAGACTTCTTGATAAGTCTTATGCTGCTGCTGCTAAGTTGCTTCAGTCGTGTCCGACTCTGTGCAACCCCATAGATGGCAGCCCACCAGGCTCCACCGCCCCTGGGATTCTCCAGGCAAGGACACTGGAGTGGGTTGCCATTTCCTTCTCCAATGCATGAAAGTGAAAAGGGAAAGTGAAGTCGCTCAGTCGTGTCCTACTCTTAGCAATCCCATGGACTGCAGCCTACCAGGCTCCTCTGTTCACGAGATTTTCCAGGCAAGAGTACTGGAGTGGGGTACCATTGCCTTCGATAAGTCTTATAAACCCTCTCAATTTTAAGATCTAATAAAAACCAAGGTATGTGAATGTTTGCCATGTTCCTGTCATTGTACTAAGAGTTTGAACTACTTTAACTCATGCAATCTTCCTAACAATGTTGTCTACAGCATATGCTCATTGTATTTTGTTATTATTGCTACTATTACTACTACACATTGATTCATCTATGTGTTAGGCTAATGTCAACATCTGTATCAGTCAGGAGTTTTTTTCAAATGCAGGTAATAGCTGCCCACAACCAATTACCAAAAAGGGCTTTATTTTTTCACACAGCAACAAATCCTGAGAGGCAGTCCCGGCTGCTATGGCTGTTCACAGTGCCATTAGAAACCCAGACTCCCTCCATTTTTCATCTCCGTCATCCTTAGAGGTTGGCAATTTTCTTCATGGTTGCAAAATCATCGCTCCACCTTCAGGCANTATTTCCCCATTTTGCAGAATAAGCAACTGTGGTTCCAAAAGATTAAGTAATTTGCCTTAACTCACACAGCTTGTAAGAGGCAGGTCCAGGACACTGCCTAATGGGGAAATATCCTGAGCCTGAAATCAGTGTAATCACTTCTGTGGTTCCCAAATCTTGGTTATTGGTTACTTTCCCAACTTCTTGATAAATCTTATTAAAGACTTCTTGATAAGTCTTATGCTGCTGCTGCTAAGTTGCTTCAGTCGTGTCCGACTCTGTGCAACCCCATAGATGGCAGCCCATCAGGCTCCACCGCCCCTGGGATTCTCCAGGCAAGGACACTGGAGTGGGTTGCCATTTCCTTCTCCGATGCATGAAAGTGAAAAGGGAAAGTGAAGTCGCTCAGTCGTGTCCTACTCTTAGCAATCCCATGGACTGCAGCCTACCAGGCTCCTCTGTTCACGAGATTTTCCAGGCAAGAGTACTGGAGTGGGGTACCATTGCCTTCGATAAGTCTTACTTCTCAATTTTAAGATCTAATAAAAACCAAGGTATGTGAATGTTTGCCATGTTCCTGTCATTGTACTAAGAGTTTGAACTACTTTAACTCATGCAATCTTCCTAACAATGTTGTCTACAGCATATGCTCATTGTATTTTGTTATTATTGCTACTATTACTACTACACATTGATTCATCTATGTGTTAGGCTAATGTCAACATCTGTATCAGTCAGGAGTTTTTTTCAAATGCAGGTAATAGCTGCCCACAACCAATTACCAAAAAGGGCTTTATTTTTTCACACAGCAACAAATCCTGAGAGGCAGTCCCGGCTGCTATGGCTGTTCACAGTGCCATTAGAAACCCAGACTCCCTCCATTTTTCATCTCCGTCATCCTTAGAGGTTGGCAATTTTCTTCATGGTTGCAAAATCATCGCTCCACCTTCAGGCATTGCATCTGTCATCAAGCGACCATAAAGGAGGCGAAGGGCTGGAGGCAACAGCTCCCTCCTCTATGCCGCCCCCTTTATTATTGGTGCAGGGTCACCCTCTCTGAGGTCTACTCCCAACATCTCACTGTTCTGGGGCACTCCTCACTCAAGAAAGCCTGGGAAAGACACTTTATTTTGACTGCACATGTGGATGCCATAAGCAAAAGCAGGGTTCCTATGTAAAGAGGAGAACAGATATGGGCAGGAGAAGAGCCAGGTATATCTGGCACAACAATCTCTGAGGACTAGGTCAAGAGACTTTGCTTATTGAAGCAGGTTGAGGTTTTTCCCCTCGAAAAACTCCTTTTCACACTGCTATTTCCTATGATCCTCACACAATGTTTTGAGGAAGTTGGTCCACTTTCATTCCCGGGTGCTCTCAAAGACATTTTCCTAGTCTATTTTTTCAGCCTCAGAAATGAGGGGCAGGAGGAGGGGAAGGGGCCGCCTCTGCCATGGACAAATCTGAGCAGGGCTTACATCTCCCCAGCAACAAACAGGGATGGCAGGCCAGGACAGCCTTTTGAATTGGGAGCTGGGATGGAGGATGGGTGGAGAATTAATTATGCAATTAGCTAGGCTTGGAGTCAAACCTCTCACCACGCTCCTAATTAATTGATCAGATGCACCACCTGCTGACCTTCTCCCCTCTGAAGGCTCCCAGAATGCACTGTGGGTGCGGGAGGGAGTAGAGTCTGCTCACACTTTGGAGGGCTGGGGAGTTCCGCATGAGGTCTGTGTGCGGTCAATTAACATAAGAGCCCAGGGACCCCCTGAGCATGCCTTATAATGATCAATTAGGGTGAGTAAGCCAGGGCTACTAGGAAAAGGAAGCTTGATTCATTGGTTACATGTGTAGGGGAGGGGGATGTGATATATATCAGTAGTCTCCAACAACCATTTTCAGCACAGATAAATTCTATATTCCAAGGAGGAATAAGACAGGAGAATAAGAGTACCAACAGAGTTCAGTGATTACTGACATATGACATGAGGGTTTTTGCTTTGGTTAAGAGTTTGTAATTATAAAAATCATATGCTAACAATAATGGACATGAGTTTGAGTAAACTCCGCGAGTTGGAGATGGACAGGGAGGCCTGGTTTGCTGCAGTCCATGGGGTCACAAAGAGTCGGACACGACTGAACGACTGAACTGACTGAACAATAATGTAGAATAATATTTCTGAGTGATTATTATTAATGAGACACTGTGCTCAATGCTTTAGCTTTGCTGTCTCATTTAATGCTTACAAGAGCTTATGAGACAGTTACCACTCCACCTACATTCCAGAGGAAGAAAGAAGGGCTCAGAGAAGGAAGTGGAGGAAGTTGCTCATGTCACATGCCTAGGAGGTGGAAACATAAGAATTTGAACCCAATTTTGTCTAACTTCAGAGCTTGTCCCTTTAAAAACTAGTTATTCTATCTAATACATGCATTTTAGGAAAACTGGATCCTGCTAACAATTATAAAGAAAGTAATCACCCATAATCTCAGCGCCCAGGGACAGTCTGCACAAGTTATAGTAATCANGAGGTGGAAACATAAGAATTTGAACCCAATTTTGTCTAACTTCAGAGCTTGTCCCTTTAAAAACTAGTTATTCTATCTAATACATGCATTTTAGGAAAACTGGATCCTGCTAACAATTATAAAGAAAGTAATCACCCATAATCTCAGCGCCCAGGGACAGTCTGCACAAGTTATAGTAATCATTTCCTCCCACTGTCTTAGCCTCCAGGCCCATTTTCATTTCCCTTCCATCTCCTCCACTCCTCTTCACTATCAGCCTGTGCTAGACCAGGGGTAAATGGCTGACTCAAGCTGGGCCAGTCACATCTGCCCATCCTGATTTAGAACAGAGCCACAGAGACCATTAGCTGGGGAAAGTAAGAGCTGCTGAACTGCAAAGGCACATGGGCCACTGAGGCCTCCACGATGGGTCCTGTGGGGGCTGATGAACGAGCAAAGAGCTGGTCTGCAGGGAGTGAAGCAGGAGGATAGGATAAGAGGAAGATTTGAGGGAGCATGTGGCTCAAAAACCTAGCTCTGATAAAGAGCTAGGTGAAAGAATAGCCAAGATTACTGCTCTTTGAGACCAGCCTGAATTGTCAACAGGTGTGTCCATAAGACCAGTCTCCTTTTAATTTAGCTTCCTTGCATGAGTTTCTCTTCCTGATAGCCAAATGCTCCCTGCTGCTGCTGCTGCTAAGTCAGTTCAGTCGTGTCCAACTCTGTGCAACCCTATAGATGGCAGCCCACCAGGCTCCCCCATCCCTGGGATTCTCCAGGCAAGAGTACTGGGGTGCCATCGCCTTCTCCAAATGCTCCCTGACTATACAACCACTGCTAATATTTCGGAGTGTTTCCTCCTAGTTTCCTCCCTCCCTCCCTTCTGTTCCCATTTATAATCTCAGATGCAAAGAGCTGAGATGTTCTCTACTTCCAGAGTCATCATTGCAATACTCCTCTTATTTTACTTATTGCCCCACTCTGTTTATTCCCATTCTCTATTCCCCTCCCTGTCCCTCACAAACACTTGCTCTAATGTTTTTTGACATATGTCTATAATGCATGTGATTTTAATATATTTAAATGGTGGCCTGTGATAAATCTCCATCAGTTATCTTTCTATTTTGTAGTTAGCAGTATGTTTTAAACCCATTGCCCCACCCCCCACCCCATGTATCTGCTCATGGTTTAATCATCCTTCACATATAATTTCATATCCACTTTTATTTATTTAGTGCTATAATGGGAGGATATTTAATTTATTATGAGGTCAGCTGTCCACTATCCACCTTTCTTCTAAAAACTCAACAGGAGAGTAAATTTTAAAATGCCCAATTTAGTTTTTTCCTCAAATGGTACAAGGAGACAGCTCTTAATTTTTTCTTCCAGGTTCACAGGGGACAATGAAGGAGTGAACTGACAGATAATTCTGGGTATGAGACCAACTGAATTCTTTACTCCGCTGCTTGGATGGAGAGCTGGAGAGCTGGGGGTAGAGGGGAGGCTTACCGGAGTCAACTCCAGCCTCTAGGAGTTCAGAGATAAGACACGTGGTATGTCCTAATTAGGACTTTTTAAGCTGAAATAGCAGAAATCTAATTCAAGTTAGCCTAAGCTAAAAAGAGCATTTACTGCCTCATGAACCTGGAGAGTCTATGGTGGTGCAGGTTTGGGGCATGGCTATAGCCAGTACTGAAAATGAATTGAAAAGGGAATCAAGACCAGGCTCTTTCCATTTCTTGACTCAGTTTTCTTTTTGTTGACTTAATTCTACAGCAAGTTCTCCCCTCAGAGAGACAGAAATGGCCAAGGACAGCTTGAGGCTTACATTCCATCTCCTTGCCAACCCAAGTCAACAGAACCTCTTTCCTAGCAATTCCAGCAATAGCCCCCAAATTCATTCCATTTGGGTTGGGCTGGATTGCATGCTTACCCCTGAATCAGTCAACGTGGCTGTGCTTGCCTGGGAGTGGGTCATGTGAGTGGGATCAGCTCTATCTGAGCCCAGGGATAGAGAGAAGGAAAGGGAATACTAGGGTTACACTAAAAGAAGGAAAGGGAATGGTTGGTAACCAATAGATTTTCATCAATATGGACCAAGGACAATGCCAATAGTCCTTTAAGTATGATCTAGGGAAAGGGAGGAATAGGAACAAAGAGTTGAAGCAGATAAGTGGGCATACCTTGAAGTCCATCAGCTGTTACCTGGTGCTGACCCCGCATGGAAAGTCCTCACTCATCTTGAGGGCTACAGTAAAAAGGAACCAGAGAATAAAGCACAGCATTTAGATTTAGACAGACCTGGATTGGAATATCTCATTGTTTGATGGCCAATAGGCATATGAAGATTAATGTGAATCAAAACTATAATGAGGTTATCACCTCACACCANGCTGACCCCGCATGGAAAGTCCTCACTCATCTTGAGGGCTACAGTAAAAAGGAACCAGAGAATAAAGCACAGCATTTAGATTTAGACAGACCTGGATTGGAATATCTCATTGTTTGATGGCCAATAGGCATATGAAGATTAATGTGAATCAAAACTATAATGAGGTTATCACCTCACACCAGTCAGAATGGTCATCATTTAAAAGTCTACAAAGAGCAAATGTTGGAGAAAGAAGAAGTTTAAGGGAACCCTCCTCAACTGTTTTTGCAAAGGTAGGTTGGTACAACCACTATGGAAAAAGTACGGAAGTTCCTCAAAAAAACTAAAAATAGAATTACCATTGTTGTTGTTCAGTTCAGTTCATTCACTCAGTCGTGTCTGACTCTNTTTTTCCAGTGGTCATGTATGGATGTGAGAGTTGGACTGTGAAGAAAGCTGAGTGCCGAAGAATTGATTGTTGTTGTTATATCCAGACAAAACTATAATTTAAGATGAAGCATGCACTCTTTTGTTCATAGTAGCACTATTTATAATACCCAAGGCATAGAGATAATCTAAATGTCCATCGACAGAAGAATGGATAAAGCAGACATGGTATGTGAGCATAATGGGATACTACTCAGCCATAAAAAAAAGAATAAAATAATGCCATTTGTAGCAACATGGATAGAACTAGAGAGTATCATGCTAAAAGAAATGTCAGATAAAGAAAGAAAAATATCATATGGTATCACTTATACCATATGTCAACTTTCCTTGTCTAAAATATGACAAAATTGAAACTCTCAATGAAACAGAAACAAGCTCACAGACATAGAGAAAAGACTTGTGGTTGTTAAGGGGGTAGGGTGTTAGGAGAAGGAAGGATTGGGAGTTTGGGGTTAGCAGATGCAAATGATATATAGAATGAATAAACATCAAGGTTCTACTGTAGAGCGCAGGGAACTAGATTCAGTACCCTGTGATAAACCATAATGGAAAAGAATATGAAAAAGAATACACATATCTCTATGTTTATATATATATGTATATAAACTATCATGTTACTATACAGCAGAGATTAACACATTGAAAATCAACTCTACTCGAATTAAAAAAAAAATCTTTTACTCTTTGACTCAGGCAAGTCCTTTCCATCTCTGAGCTTCGTTTTCTATAATCCTAAGAGGATTTCTTTGGAGGGAATGACACTGAAGCTGAAACTCCAGTACTTTGGCCACTTCATGCAAAGAGTTNACTATCATGTTACTATACAGCAGAGATTAACACATTGAAAATCAACTCTACTCGAATTAAAAAAAAAATCTTTTACTCTTTGACTCAGGCAAGTCCTTTCCATCTCTGAGCTTCGTTTTCTATAATCCTAAGAGGATTTCTTTGGAGGGAATGACACTGAAGCTGAAACTCCAGTACTTTGGCCACTTCATGCAAAGAGTTGACTCACCGGAAAAGACTCTGATGCTGGGAGAGATTGGGGGCAGGAGGAGAAGGGGACGACAGAGGATGAGATGGCTGGATGGCATCACTGACTCGATGGATGCGAGTCTGAGTGAACTCTGGGAGTTGGTGATGGACAGGGAAGCCTGGCGTGCTGCAATTCATGGGGTCGCAAAGAGTCGGACATGACTGAGGGACTGAACTGAAATGAATTGAACTGAAAGTGAAGATTCTTATGTAAATACAGGACCGTGGCACACAAATAGCACAGTGCCTGGCCTACCACAGACTCTCAACTGTTATGGTTATTTGCCTTTTCAATCACTTACACTACTTATCACAATATGTTAAAACTAGGCATTTGTATATTTAGTTCCTTCATATTAGTCTGAGTAGTTACAAGGCAAGGGCTGTGGCCTATTCATTCTGTACTGGGATACTAAGGACAGAGCATATATTTATTAAATATTAATTAGATAAATAAACTTCGTTGATTTGGGGTCTCGCTCAAGATTGATTAGATGAGTGGCTAGTGGTGGGAATTACTCATAACCCACAAATCTTGCAGTTAGAATTTAACTCTCATTCTAACCTTGACCAGAGTTTCATATCTTCACTTTAATCCAAAGCCTACCCTGAACACACATAAATGCTGAGTCTCTGGTGAACTCTAGCTAGGTCTTGAGGTTTACATAGCAAAAGATCAGCTAACAGTGAAATCAAGGAGGGTTTGAACATGAGCAATAGCAACAAGCAGTATTTTATGAGAACCCATATAGACACGAGTACTCTTTGTAAATTTAGCATGGCAAGGTTTTAATAAATGAGGCCACTGGGATGTGTGGGGCTTCATATATCATGCCCCATATTTATATTCCTGTCAACTTTCCTTGCTTAAGCAATGTATTTATTATAGTCCATCTCACCATTTCTCATATGATAGTCACTGTATCATGTCAGACAGAAAAAAGTGAGGTGGGCATGGGACTGAAATAATGAAAAGCCCAGAAACAAAATTTGGAGCAGAGGGCCTAGGAGCAGTTTGTGCTTTGTAAAAACATTCCTTTTTTGCTCACGCAAGTGGCAAATAGTGAGCTTTTGAATGTGGTTCCCTCACCCCCATCTCCTAGTTTGAGCCTCAGTAATTGAGAGGTTGGTGGAATCCTCTGATAGCCTAAGAAAACTCAAGTTGTTTGGTCCCCCTAAAATGCATACAACATTTTACACCCAACTTTAGAATGTTCCTGAAGCCTGATTGGTCTGACTTGAATCAGGTAATCTTCCTCCAGACCTATCAACGGTGAGATCAAGTTGTAACCAGTGTCAAGGACTATGGCATGTCAAGATGGCAGGTACGGGACGGAGGATTGATAGGGCTCTGTAGTGAGAAGAAAGGACTTTTCTAGGAGGATAATGCTCCAGGCATCATATGTAAAGTGCTTTTGATCATAATTCTCCTCCGTCTCTCACTTTCCCTCTTAGCCTTTGAAAACACTGCTTTACCATGGTTTCCAAGGTGTGTAGTGGTTTGACCCTCACCCACCAATACAGACATGTCTATCTCCACTTCTTGTTTTGCTATAATTACTGGAATTGCTGAACTTCGTGGCTGTGGGTCCCTGGTCCTGACATTGTCCTTCAGTCTCTGGGCCTTGGTATATGCTAGTCCCCAACCAGAAATACCTTTCTTCCTACTTTCACATGATGAGCCTAGTTCAGAAAGCTTTCTCTGACCCTTGTTTCTCAACTCAGTTCCCTCCATCAAGCTGAGAACTGTTAGGTTTTTCCAAAACAGCTTTTTCATTTATTCTCTCTTTCCCTCCCTACCCACAGCCCCTTACATGCACACACATATATCTTTGGAATTCCAATCACCTGTTTACTTCTCTGTCCCGTCTATTAGACTGTGAGCTTCCTAAGGTCAGGGACTATCTTTTATCTCTGTTATGTTCAATACCAAATTACTAAATATGTAGGAGCTCAGTAAATGTTGATTAAATGAAAGAAATCTCTCTAGAGCTGAGCCATTCACAGATCACAGGGGAAGGTTTGCAATTAGAATTCAGAGCTAGACACCTAATGATGCAGGAATTATGGCCCTGTAATATTTAGTGGAAAATTTTCAACAAGAGTTTCTTTGATTCCTAATTAAGGGAATTATGTTAATAAGCCATCTTGCAAAATCCATGATAATCATGTTCCAAACTTACCCCACTGGATCTCATTTAGATGTAAAGGATAACAGAAACACTCTGGTAATGAACACGATTTCTGGCCTCAATTAGCACGTGCTGCCCTTATTGTACCCTGAAGACCTCCTATCAGCTGGACACAAAGCACAAACTCAGCAACCACAGTCTTAGGGCTTTTCCAAGTGCACCATTAGCTTTTCCATTGCACAGCTGCTAAGTTTTGCCACTCTTGTGCCTCACTATGTATTTAGACCACTGATCATTTTTATGGTACTGCCTGACATTAATGTCAAGTATTGATTCTTTGACTCTGCTTCAACAAGTGTTCACTGAATGATCTCAGCATCTGGGGAGATAGGAATGGGATCACATGGAGGCTTTAGCCTTCAAGGTATTGACATATGAATATTAGCCAGAAATACCAGATGACAGGTAAGGATGTGCAAATTCACCTATTTGTTCACTTTATTAGTCTTTACGTCCTGTTAAGGCACCTGTGTTTATCCACTTAGTTTTAGGACAATGTTCTTGCAGCACCCAACCTCTTTGACCACAGTTGCTTAATTCAAAGTGGGCATTGGACTTTCCCAGGAGCCAATATAGAGACCCAGTCTCTTTCTGACTGTGAACATTGTAAGATGTATAATTCAGGAACTGTCACATTAAGAAAGAAGTGATAGGCAAAGAGAGCTGAATTAAAGGGGGAAGGAGAATCTGTTCTAGTTTTCCTTGTTCTGAGGCCGAGTGTCCCCATCCTTTACGAGGTTCGGTTATTAACCAAGTTTTAGGGATTATGGGAGGCAATAAATTGCCCACCTTTGCTCAAGGTAGTATCAATTTTCTGCTAATATCCATTCTGCCCTTCCTCTTTATGACCTCTGATTTTGGGTTGTCCATTTGGCTGCCCAAATTAAAGGCCATATTTCTGCATGCCTCCTTACAACCCAGTGATGACATGACCACACTCTGGTCAATGGATATAAGCAGAAAGGTTGTAACTTCTGGGTGGTGTCCCTGAACAAAAGGAATAAATCTTCCCCTGCCCTTTTACTTTTCTCTCTTCCTGCTTACAGGAATATTGATGAGGCCATAAGCTCCCTTGCATCAGAAAGATAGCAGCATTCAAGGGGATGGTAGAGCAAAGACCTAAAGAGCCTGGGTATGTAACATCATGGAGCTGCCACGTCAGCCCATGGATGTTGATACCAAGACATGTGAGAGAAAGAAGTTTTTGCTTTATTGAGACCCTGGTACTCTGGCTCTCTAGTATAACAGCTGAAGTTATAATTTAAATAACGCAGGGAGTTTCTATTGCTTGCCACCTCAAGAGTCCTAAATAATTCCATTATTTATTGAGCATTTTTTGCATGCCAGATTCTGGAGGATACAGCAAAGAAGGAAATAAACCTTTCCCTGCCTTCATAATGGTTACAATGAGTTTCCCTAGTGACTCAGATGGTAACAAATCCACCTGCAAGTTTGACCCCTGTGTCTGAAAGATCCCCTGGAGAAGGGAATGGCAACCCATTCCAGTATTCTTGCCTAGAGAATCCCATGGACAGAGGAGTCTGGTGGGCTACAGTCCATGGGATCATGAAGAGTCAGACGCAATTGAACAACTGACATTTTCACTTTCTAAAGTCAATCAATAATTGCACAAAAAGCTTTGTAATTACAGTTGTGATCAATGTGATGAAGAAACAAATACTCCAAGAACAAATACTAGAAGAAACTGACTCTGGACATAAAGCATTACATTCAGTGAGAGTTTGTAAAGCAAAGATAGTACACTTAGAGGAGAAACAGTTTATGAAAGGGCTCAAGAAGGAAAGGAGTTCCTTCAAGGTTCAAGATAGTTGAGAGAACAGATTTCAAGGCATAAAGATACAGCAAGTGAGGGAGGGAAGAAAGTGACTGAAGCTGATGTTGGCAGTGGGCAGAAGCCAGATCCTTTAGGTCCATTTAGGTCAGAGTACATTTGGGTTTTATCTTAAGAGCAATGGGAAACCACGCAGGGCTTTTGGACAAGATTAAGTGTCCATTTTTAAAATGTGACTTGATGTCAGTAAAAAATGGATTGGGTGGGGGGCTATAAAGAGAGAATGTGGGGAAAACAGAGGAGCTATTGCAATGGCTACATCAAGAGATGATGGTGCCTTAGACAAGCATGGATGTGGCTGAGATGGGGCATCTTCTCAAAGATGTGAGAAAAGGCTCTGCTGCCTTTAATTCTTCTGTAATGAATGCCATTAATTGCTCACATCCATTGGGTCATAGAAAAAGCAAGAGAGTTGCAGGAAAACATCTATTTCTGCTTTATTGACTATGCCAAAGCCTTTTACTGTGTGGATCACAACAAACTGGAAAATTCTTCAAGAGATGGGAATACCAGACCACCTGACCTGCCTCCTGAGAAATCTGTATTCAGGTCAAGAAGCAACAATTAGAACCAGACATGGAACAACAAACCGGTTCCAAATTGGGAAAGGAGTACATCAAAGCGTATATTGTCACCCTGCTTATTTAACTTATATGCAGAGTATATCATGTGAAATGCCCAGCTGGATGAAGCACAAGTTGGAATCAAGATTGCCAGGAGAAATATCAATAACCTTAGATACGCAGATGACATCACCCTTATGGCAGAAAGCAAAGAAGAACTGAAGAACCTCTTAATGAAAGTGAAAGAAGAGAGTAAAAAGGCTGGCTTAAAACTCAATATTCAGAAAACTAAAGTCATGGCATCGGGTCCCATCACTTTATGGCAAATAGATGGGAAAACAATGGAAACAGTGACGAATTTTATTTTCTTGGGCTCCAAAAATCACTGCAGATGGTGACTGCAGCCATAAGATTAAAGACACTTGCTCCATGGAAGAAAAGCTATGACCAACCTAGACAGCATATTAAAAAGCAGATATTTGCTGACAAATGTCCATCTAGTCAAAGCTATGGCTTTTCCAGTAATCATGTATGGATGTCAGAGTTGGACCATTAAGAAAGCTGAGTGCCGAAAAATTGATGCTTTTGAACTGTGGTGTTGGAGAAGAATCTTGAGAGTCTCTTGGACTGCAAGAAAATCACACCAGTCCACCCTAACAGAAATCGGTCCTTAATATTCATTGGAAGGACCGATGCTGAAACTGCAGCTTCAAAACTTTGGCCACCTGATGGGAAGAACTGACTCATTGGCAAAGACCCTGATGCTGGGAAAGACTGAAAGCAGGAGGAGAAGGGGACGGCAGAGGATGAGATGGTTGGATGGCTCAGTGACTCAATGGACATGAGTTCTAGCAAGCTCCAGGAGTTGGTGATGGACAGGGAAGCTTAGCATGCAGCAGTCCGTGGGGTCACAAAGAGTCGGTCACGACTGAGTGACTGAACTGAACTGAATGAGCACCACTGGCTGCTGCCTACCCTGAACTCCCGCCTCAGCCTTCACCAGCATTCATATGCTCCTTCCTAACAGACCTCTGCTTTTGATTACCTTCCCCTCCCCAATCCAAGCATCAGCCTGAGGGGAAGCTGAACACAGCCTCACCATAAGGAGTGAATCTGATTGGTCCAGGGATAATCCCACTCCCAGATCAGAGAATGGTTTGCCATGAGCTTGTGATACCAAAGTAGCCAAGAGGAGGTGAAAGAAAATTTGCTATGGACTTCTGGTTAAAGCTTACAGCTCCTAAATTAGAGTAATGAGAAGAAATGACCTCTCTTCTTGTTCTGAATGTTTGTCATCTGAAAATAAAGTAACACCAGCCTGGGGACACCAGACTTGACAGTGACTGAAAGGAGAATTGGAAAGAACCTGGGTCCTTGATAATATTTCTGGGTGGCTGAATCAAGCACTCCTGAAGGCCACTTTCTTCAGACAGTCTGCAGGGGAGATGGTACATTTCTCAGTCTTGGAAGCCAGTTGGGAGTCCTGAATTCTCTCTCTCAGCTGACATCTTCATAGTTGGTATTTTCCCAAACACACACCAGGAAAAACTATACTGGGCATCTTGGGGTCATTCCTTGCCAAAGACCTGGATTCTTTCACCCAAGTCATTCATCTTGTCAGCTCAGCTTGTCCGAAGTAGAGGTGAACTAAGATAAAGGGAGAATGAAGGTATTTAATGACAAGCGGAAAGGTTAGATTTTGTACTGAAGGCAGTGAGTAGGCTGTAAAGTTTGCAAGCAGAGTAACAGCAGGGTGGTGGTATTTCACATGAGCAGCAGCAGCCTTGTGTGGGAAAAGCTGAAGGGGAAGAAGGGGAAACCCTGGGAGGAGGAGGCCTGGCTGGGCTGATGCCATGGTGAGGGTGTAGATGGTGAGGATGGGCTGAGATGATGACTGTAGGGACAGTGAGGAAAGGAAGGAACAGATCTGAGAAATNAGCAGCAGCAGCCTTGTGTGGGAAAAGCTGAAGGGGAAGAAGGGGAAACCCTGGGAGGAGGAGGCCTGGCTGGGCTGATGCCATGGTGAGGGTGTAGATGGTGAGGATGGGCTGAGATGATGACTGTAGGGACAGTGAGGAAAGGAAGGAACAGATCTGAGAAATGCACTGGTCTCTTCCCCTCTCCCCCTGCCCCCACCAGAAACCATGGGGCAGGAAGAGGCCTGAGCTTCTAATCTCTAGTGGCACTTCCCAGAGTCACTGAAAGACTGGAGATGAGCCTCTGGCAAGCGCAATACTCTATCTCAGGAGGACTCTATTTGCAGAAGTCTAGTTTGTTTTTTAATTTAATAGCTTTTTATTGTGCATTCTTATAGGAAATATAAATACATAGTATTCATGTTAACAGCCCTTATTTTGTTACCTATGGCAGCCTTTATTTCCTTTTCAGTTCAGTCCGACTGTTTGAGACCCCATGGACTGCAGCAGGCCAGGCTTCCTTGTCCATCTCTAACTCCTGGAACTTACTCAAACTCATGTCCACTGAGTCGGTGATGCTATCCAACCATCTCATCCTCTGTCGTCCTCTTCTCCCACATTCAGTCTCTCTCAGCATCAGGATCTTTTCCACTGAGTCAGTTCTTTCATCAGGTGGCCANAAAAAAAAAAAAAAGTGAAAAACCCAGCCATACACTCTTAAGCTGCTCTAGTCTTAGTTGGGAAAGACAAAAGTGTGAGAAAGATTAAAAGAAGCTTCAGTCACTAGGTAGAAATAACTCAGGGCTGCGGAAAAGAGAAACCTCAAGGCTCAAGTCCATGGGTTGGGGGAGGTCTCCCCCTGGGCTGGGGGCTCCCCACCGGAGTTGGGCTTAGGAGGGTTGGGAAAGGAGTGCAGTGAGTGACCTTCTTCTATGAAGACGACCACCACAAACTGTCTCTCTGATGAAGCACAGAGAAAGCCCTGCCCAGCCCCATGAGGACCCATCATTGCTGGTTCCTGCAAAGCCTTTCGAGGTCCTGCAAATTTCAAGGACTTAGTGTCAACATAAGTTAGAAATACTCTGTGCACACCCAGCCTTATGACTTCCCATTTAGCTGGCATACACTCATCTTGAGGGAAGAAGGCTGATTTGAGAATGAATTTAGTGTTCCTCTGCAATTCTGAGCTGCTGATTGTTTGCACAGGAGCCGGTACTATAAGGGAGGAGGACAGAGCCTGCCAGAGGTTGAGCTGGGGCTCTAGAGTCAAGTGTTTGGAGTTTTCTGGATAACCTTGGGCAGCTTGTATTGATAGCACATCAGTGTCCCCATCTGTGAAACAGCGATCCTAAGAGGACTCAGAAAGTATAAGTGGAGACTCTGGCAAGGTGCCTGCCATATTCTAAGCTGTTCTCATGATAAGAAAGATTGTTATACTGAAAGACAGGTGAAGAGGTGAACCTGGATTTGAATTCCATTCAGTCTTGGGCATGCCATTTAACTCATCAGAATCTCAAGTTCCTTATCTGTAAAATGAGTACAGCGATTAATCATTAGGTGTATTAAAAGGTCTAAAGTACTTAGCTCAAAGTCTGGCACACTTCAAGTAAAAATAAAAGTTTTTATTATTGTTATGAGCCCGGTTGCTATTATTGTTATTATGACTGCAGTTATGATTGTTATGGGCCTGGCTAGGACAGGCCTCAGATATGACTAGAGCAGATGGTAGGATGTGGTTGAGCTCAGAGGAAGGAAAGGTCCCTGCTCTTGACCCGGCTTCCATGGAAGGAACAACGATCAGGAGCAGGAGGTTGGGGCTGTTCTTGGTGCCTGACCCCTGGCCTGGTTTTAAGTATGACTGTGTAATTTTATTCTTACCTTTGGCTCTTGGAACCCCCTCAAGCTCCTGCTGGAGTTTAGGGTTCTGAGACTTGAACTCAGTCAAGAGCACTCAGACTTTTATATTGCATGGGCCTCCCTGAGACTTGGTTTCTTCCCCATTTAAAAATAATAGTGTTAAAAAAAATAATAATAGTGTTGATACTTAACTGGTAAAGGCTGTTATAGCACTTTAATGTGTCAGGTATTGTTATAAATTCTGTAGACATATTGAATCATTTAATTCTTACAATAGTCCTTAGGGGTAGCAAATATAGTCCCCATGTGTTAGTTTCCTGAGGCTGCTTTAAGAAATCACCGATGGTTGGTGGCTTAAAACAATGGAAATTTATTCTCTCGCAGTTCTGGAAACCAGAGTCTGAAATCAAGGTTTTGGAGGGCTGTGTTCCTGCTAACGCTCCAGATGAGGATATTTTCCTTTTCCGTTCCAGCCTTGGAGGCTTCCAGCTGCCAGCATCCCTTAGCTTATAGCCACACATTCTAGCCTCTACTTCTTTGGTCACATCACCTTCTCCTCTTCTGTCTGTGTCTGAGTCAAATAAGAGCTCCCTTATGAGTACACTTATGATGGTCCTTAGAGTCCACCAGGACAATCCAGGGTAAGCTCCTCATCTCAAGGTCCTTAATTTAATCACATCTGCGAAAGCTTCACCAAATGAGGCAACAGTCAGAGGTTCTAGGGATGAGGACCTGACACCGTTGGAAGCTACTATTCAACTCACTGCACCCCACTCGATAAGGCAATGGCACCCCACTCCAGTACTCTTGCCTGGGAAATCCCATGGATGGAGGAACCTGGTAGGCTGCGGTCCATAGGGCCGCTGAGAGTCGGACATGACTACGTGGCTTCACTTTCACTTTTCACTTTCATGCATTGAAGAAGGAAATGGCAACCCACTCCAGTACTCTTGCCTGGAGACTCCCAGGGACGGGGGAGCCTGGTGGGCTGCCATCTATGGCATCACACAGAGTTGGACACAACTGAAGTGACTTAGCAGCAGCAGCAGCAGCAACCCCACTTTACAGATGAGATGGGACTTAGGTGGTAGAGTAACCTGGCTCAGTCTGCACCCTTAACCCCTGCGCTGTGTTACTCCAACCAGGCTGTGCACCGCATGATGGCTTCCCTGTTGCTGAGCCCTGCAGACATCCCCAAACATCCCTTTCTTTTGGGCACTGTCAGAACACATGGATTTTTGCTCATCAGCAAGCAGCCAGAGAAAGTCACGAGATGTAATTTGCCTCTTCTCCCAATGTCTTGCCCTGGTCCCGTCTCTGGTCTTCAAGTTCCTCAGCCAAAACTGAGAACAAATGACTTCATTCATGGGTACAAATACATGTAAAATGAAGCCAATGTCTTGGCCCAGGAAATTTTTCTTGCCCTCTTAATCTGTTTTACCATACGCTCTGCAGGCTCCGTGACCTGGTATTCTTAGAAGAGAACAGTGTCCTTTTGGATGTGATTTCGGTGACAATGTCTATGATGAGTAAGCCTCACCCAGCCCAGGCAGTCCTGGGTTCCTGAGGTCACACACCAATGAAAGGCTTTGAGTCCCTGGCTTCCAGGCTAGATGTTGCTCTCAACATTAATGCATAACATTTCAGAAGATTTTCTTTCCTGCCCACTCTCAAGTACCACTTTTGCTGCCTCCCATGGAGGACCATGTACTGCAGACATGTAGAGGCAGCCAACTCAGGCCTGGGAAGTGACACTCTGTGGGGTGGCATTTGGAAATATATGGACTCTGACAGCTCTTCTGACCTCAGCACCTCCCACCAACAATGGTTATGAGTGGTAGCACTGAGCTGGCTGGTGAGAGTTGCTCCTCTAGTGAAAGGCCCCAGGAGAATACCAGTGAGCTCCCTAAATACCAAAGAGGAACACTCAGTTTTAGATTGTTTGCCAACATGTTTCTGCACAATTATGTCTTTCCCTTGTTGGCCAATATAAAATGTGCATCCTCTCTCATCCTATGTTAAAGGGGTTGTGCGGGTATGGGAACATTTCATCTACAGAACCCATTGGACATTACTAGATGTCTCCTTAAAGCAACATCAGCTCTTATGTATTGGGGTGGCATTGCTCCGAGGTCAAGACATGGTTTACATAGCCAGGGCATCATGGAACATGCCATGAGACCTCAGCAGCCACGCCGACAAGCAGGAGAACAACTGACAGTAACAGTTAAAATATAAAACACATTGCAACATGAAGTCTAAAACTACTGATCACACCACTTGCACTGTTATGAATGTTTATTAGTGACTGATTATTGGATCAATAAGATCAACAAATAGCCAATTAGGACATATCAATGCCAGAATACGAATGGGCACAGAGACGATCAGAAGACAGTAGAACAAAGTGCTTTAAGAGCCAGGCAAGCTTTGGTTCAAATCCTGTCTCTGCCACTTCTGAGACATATGACCTGAGTTACTCTATTCTCTGAATCCCAGCTTCCTAATGTGTAAAACAGAGAAACTGTTTCTTTCTCACAGGACTGCTGTGGGGTTTATGTGAATTTGTGATTATGAATTCTTTACCATAGTCTCAACAGAAAGTGTGCTCTAAAGCAAGTAGCAAATGTAGTAAAGCAAGCTCTAAAGTAAGCAGTAAATGCATATAAGGAAGCAGAACCTTTAGTGTACATTTCACAAGAGCTGAGCTGAGGCTGTGAGTCCTTGGGGTGGCTCCTTTATCAGAGGGCCATTTTAATCCAAGCTACCTCTGCTACTGTCGCCTTCCTGCTTGTTCAAGTTGCTGCCGGTGTGTCTCTCGATTCACTGGGCATATACAGCATGTCTTGACCTCAGAGTAGCTCCATTCAATCGATAAAACTCCAGAACACTCTATTAATGAAAATGGTGGGCTTTAGTTGATAGAAAGAGGCCTGTCTTTTCTCCTTTTCTTCTGTATCTTAGACTCTAGTCTTAGACTTGGATGATGGTGTCAAGGACTCAGAATTGTGGCTGGACCCTGAAAGACCCTCACACAACACGGCAAGGAGGAATACAATGTAATTAGACGGCAGGGGTAGGGGTCTGGGTTCCAACTCATATGGGTTTATCCCAGTTTGGCCACCAACTGCCTGGGCGAAGTTCAGTGAATCATTCCATTTCCAAATGACCTCTTATGAAGAGAATTTGAGTACTGGAGGGGTGAGTTATTTGTCTAAGGTCACCCTGCTAGTAAGCCAGGGAGTTTATTTCAGCCCTAGGACTGTGTGACTCTAAAATCTAGCATTTAAAATAAAATAAAATAAAACCTAGCATTTTGCTCTGGTATCAGACTTCCTGATATTCTATTGTTTTAAAATGTAATTTTTTTTTTCTTGTTATTCAAGTCTGGTGACACCAATAGATCAGGAGACTGAAGCATGTTGAACGGAAAAGATAGATAGTTACTTCAGTTCCCAAGAGCAAGGGATCTGCCACTCCTGGGGAAGAACTATGGTTGGTCAAGAGGCAGACGAGCAGGAGGAATTCATGACCTGAATTGTCTGGTACCTGGCTGTAGGGTGATTAGAACAGGAGAATATGGGCAAGAGTATAAGAGCTCAGTAAAGGAGGTTGTTGGAGGATTGGTTGTTTGCATATGAGAAGCATGCTTGTAAGAGGGTAGTTGGCTGTCTCTAGGAATTCACTAGGTCTGGGAGGGACAGTCTTCTCCAAGTCAACAAGTCCTCAAAATATCAAAGCATAATAATAGTACAGAAAATGAAAAAAATGTGATTAATACATCTATTCTTGGTGGACTTTCTAAGCCAGGCAACTGTTATTCTATCAGTTGGATTTCCAGATGAGTTTGTGTGATTTATGTCTATTTGTTACATAATTGCAATTATGAAGTACCATGAAGTTGTTGTTCAGTCACTCAGTCACGTCCAGCTTTTTGTGACCCCATGGACTGCAGCACGCCAGGCCTTGCTGTCTTCTCAGAGCTTGCTCAAACTCATGTCCATTTGGTTGGTGATGCCATCCAACCATCTCACCCTCTGTTGTCCCCTTTTCCTCCTGCCTTCAATCTTTCCCAGAATCAAGGTCTTTTCTAATGAGCTGGCTCTTCACATCAGGTGGCCAAAGTATTGGATTTTCAGCTTTAGCATCAGTCCTTTCAATAAATATTCAGGGTTAATTTCCTTTAGGATTGATTGGTTTGATCTCCTTACAGTCCAAGGGACTCTCAAGAGTCTTCTCTAACACCACAGTTCGAAAGCATCAGTTCTCCAGTGCTCAGCCTTCTTAATGAGATGGCTTTAACCACCAAACAATTACCTTCATAAACAAGTGTATATATAAAATATACACAAAAATTCCCAGTAGCTTTCTTATAGATCATAAAAATTAATATTAAAATAAAATCATAATAAAATTCTGGGCACAAATGCAGGGTATCTAGATAAAACTTTAGTAAGAAACATATGCTGTATTGTAACTGGATATTAAAGTATATATATGGAATTTAGAAAGATGATAGCAATAACCCTATATGTGAGACACCAAAAGAGACCCAGATGTAAAGAACAGACTTTTGGACTCTGTGGGAGAAGGCAAGGGTGGGATGATTTGAGAGAATAGCATTGAAACATGTATATTATCATATGTGAAATAGATCGCCAGTCCAGGTTCAATGCATGAGACAAGGAGCTCAGGGCTGATGCACTGGAATGACCCAGAGGGATGGGATGGGGAGGAAGGTGGGAGGGGGTGGTTCATGATGGGGAACACATGTACACCCGTGGTGGATTCATGTGAGTGTATGGCAAAAACCACCACGATATTGTAAAGCAATCAGCTTCCAATTAAAATTTTAAAAAAGAAACACATGCTGTATTGAATGAAATTGAAAATCTTTATTGAAGTATATGAGATAAATAAATGTGATCTTATGTTTTCAGTATCAAATACTTGTCAGTTTATCCAAAAATGATATAAATATTATGTGATATTAATTAAATATTAGCAGCATTTTTGTCACTTGACAAAATAATAAACTCATCTGGAACAATCAATGGCTGAAAATTATTCAAGGATTTTCTGAAAAAAGAAGAGCAATGAATGGATTTCTTCTAAGAAAATGTCTATATATCATAAAAGTATTTCAGAACAGAGGGAAGGGTTAACTGTAAAATGAATTAGCTTTATTGGAAAGAATAAAGTTAGATCCCCTACCTCGTACTTTATATCAAAATAAATTTCACATTTTTAAATATGTATATAAAAATAAGCAAATAAACACAAAATTCTTATGGAAAAATATAGGTGAGAGTTCTATTCTCTTGAGAGAGGGGAAAGCCTTTTAAAATTTGAAATCAAAGTCAGAAACCATCAAGAAAAAGCA
>SJYA01002887.1:150030-171058 GCA_006410615.1 Neotragus moschatus
CTTTAACCACCAAACAATTACCTTCATAAACAAGTGTATATATAAAATATACACAAAAATTCCCAGTAGCTTTCTTATAGATCATAAAAATTAATATTAAAATTAAATCATAATAAAATTCTGGGCACAAATGCAGGGTATCTAGATAAAACTTTAGTAAGAAACATATGCTGTATTGTAACTGGATATTAAAGTATATATATGGAATTTAGAAAGATGAAAGCAATAACCCTATATGTGAGACACCAAAAGAGATCCAGATGTAAAGAACAGACTTTTGGACTCTGTGGGAGAAGACAAGGGTGGGATGATTTGAGAGAATAGCATTGAAACATGTATATTATCATATGTGAAATAGATCGCCAGTCCAGGTTCAATGCATGAGACAAGGAGCTCAGGGCTGATGCACTGGAATGACCCAGAGGGATGGGATGGGGAGGAAGGTGGGAGGGGGTGGTTCATGATGAGGAACACATGTACACCCGTGGTGGATTCATGTGAGTGTATGGCAAAAACCACCACGATATTGTAAAGCCTCCAATTAAAATTTTAAAAAAGAAACATATGCTGTATTGAATGAAATTGAAAATCTTTATTGAAGCATATGAGATAAATAAATGTGATCTTATGTTTTCAGTATCAAATACTTGTCAGTTTATCCAAAAATGATATAAATATTATGTGATATTAATTAAATATTAGCAGCATTTTTGTCACTTGACAAAATAATAAACTCATCTGGAACAATCAATGGCTGAAAATTATTCAAGGATTTTCTGAAAAAAGAAGAGCAATGAATGGATTTCTTCTAAGAAAATGTCTGTATATCATAAAAGTATTTCAGAACAGAGGGAAGGGTTAACTGTAAAATGAATTAGCTTTATTGGAAAGAATAAAGTTAGATCCCCTACCTCGTACTTTATATCAAAATAAATTTCACATTTTTAAATATGTATATAAAAATAAGCAAATAAAAACAAAATTCTTATGGAAAAATATAGGTGAGAGTTCTATTCTCTTGAGAGAGGGGAAAGCCTTTTAAAATTTGAAATCAAAGTCAGAAACCATCAAGAAAAAGCATTGATATATCTATCAACAGATGAGTGGATAAAGAAGATGTGGGGCTTGTATGCAATGGAATACGACTCAGCCACAGAAAAGAATGAAACAATGCCTTCTGCAGCCATGTGGATGGGCCTAGAGATTATTACACTAAATGGAGAAAGTCAGAAAGAGAAAGATAATGCCATATGATATTGCTTATATATGGAGTCTAAAATATGAGACATTTATCTACAAAACAGACTCACAAACACAGAGAACAGGCTTGTGGTTGCCAAGTGAGGAAGGGAGGGCAAAGGATAGACGGGGAGTTTAGGATTAGCAGAAGCAAAGTATTATATATAGGATGGATAAACAACAAGAGCCTACTGTATAGCACAGGGAACTATATATCCTGTGATAAACCATAAGGGAAAAGAATATGTAAAAGAATGTGTATATATGTATAGCTGAATCACTCTGCTAGACAGCAAAAACTAGCACAACATTTACAGCTGTTTAGAGGTAAATCAACTATGTATGATCAAAATAAATTTTCCAAAAGGGAAAAAACATCAATGCCTTTATTACACACAATTGAAAATCTGCACAGCAAAGGAGAACAAAGTTAAAGGACAAAAGGTACATTAAGAAGAGTATTTACAGCACATCTATCTTTAACATTTAAAATGGCAGTATACCAAGTTACTCCAATGGGAAAAAATGAACAAGATGCCTAATATACACATTTACAAAAATGTGTCTAATAAACTTAATATTAATGAAAGGTATTAAAAAGGAAACAGTAATGTTATCACCATTTTTTTCTGCATCAGACTGTCAAAAATATAAAGATGGCTCATACACAGAACTGATGTGACATTTGCTAGGAAATTGCAGGATCATGCACTGTTTGTGAAAGCAAACTGAGCATTTATTTTCTGTTTATTTTTCTTTTTGTAATGGGAGTCAAAGTCTTTAAAAGACCCATATCCTCTGAAAAAACAGTTTCACATCAAGAAATTTATATGAAGGAAATAGTAAGAGAAAGGCACTTATCTGTCTGTAGATACTCACTACATCTTTAGGTTATGTTTTACATAATAATGAACAACTAGAAACAATCTAAGTGTCCAGTGACGGGGATTGATTAGTTATCTCTTGTACTTTTATACAGTGGAATAACATATAGCCATTAAAAGTTATGTGCCTTAGAATGGAGAAATATACATAGAGAATAGACTTACGGACATGGGGAGGGAGGAGGAGAGGGTGAGATGTATGGAAAGAGTACCATGGAAACTTACATTACCATATGTAAAATAGATAGCCAATGGGAATTTGCTGTATGGCTCAGGAAACTCAAAAACTCAAACAGGGGCTCTGTATCAACCTAGAGGGGTGGAATAGGGAGGGAGATGCGAGGGAGGTTCAAAAGGGAGGGGATATATATATATACCTATGGTTGATTCCATGTTGAGGTGTGACAGAAAACAAGAAAATTCTGTAAAGCAATTATCCTTCAATTAAAAAAAAATCTTAAGTTATGTGCATTAGAAAAACACACTTTCATGCAAGAAAGATCTCCATACTGTAATTATAATTAGAAAAAAGACATTTGCAAAATAGTTTGCGTAATACAATCCCATTTTAGTAATAAATAATATATTCCTTTTCTGGAAGAAGATCTAAAAGATTAGACATCAAATTGTTAATAATCATTATTTCTGTGTGCTGGATTAAAGGTAGCCTTTATTTTCTTCTATATAATGTTATCTATGCTTGTGTGCATGCTAAGTCACTTTAGTAGTGTCTGACTCTTTCTGACCCTCTGCACTGTAGCCCTGCAAGCTCCTCTGTCCATGGGATTCTCCAGGCAAGAATACTGAATTGGGCAGCTAAGCCCTCCTCCAGGGGGTCTTCCCAACCCAGGGATGGAAACCGAGTCTCTTGTGTCTCCTGCATTGGCAGGCAGGTTCATAACCACTAGCACCCCCTGGGAAGCCCTCAATGTTATCTATATCCTGAAATTATTGAAAGGGATCTACATTTTTACAATCCAAAAAATACTATGAATCTATGAAAAGGTGATTTCTCAGCTGTTTTCCCCTTAATAGGAGACTTCAGATCTTTGGTAGTGCAGAGAATTGAAGACTGAAACTAGGTAAAAGGATGCCTAGCTTCCTGCTTGCCATTCTACTTGCCATAGATTGACAAGAGAGAAATTCCTTTGCAGAGCATTCATTGCTCTGATCTTCACTGTTAAATGAAATTAGAAGGCCTGTGCAAAAGAGAATGTTTTCTCTTCAAGTTTTCTATAAATATTTAAAATGGAAACTATGGATTATGCCACATGTGGTTGAGGAAACTAACACAGAAAGCCCAGGCTCTGTGTTGACACAAGCATGAGGAGAGGGTAACTGTAGGGTGAGGGGGTGGCTGTCTGAAGGCTCAGCTGACTCAGAGTTACTCCACAGATCAATAGTGCTGATGCTGTTGCAGAAGGGACAGGCCTTGCTGCACAGCCTGAGTCTCATTTTACTCTACCACTGGGATCCAAGCTTGGACTCAGGAGGGCGGTTCATGACTTATTATGTTTGAAATATAAGCAGAGAGGGAGAACATCCCCACTGGCATAATTATTTTCCAGGGCCTCTGAGAGAGTGATTCCTGCTCATTAAGTGGCATTTGCTCCCCTCAGCAAGCCAGTCTCAAAGTGCCTTCTATCAAGTACTAGCTCATCACTGGAATCGCTCTCTGCTGCTTCTTGTCCAGGTAGGTTCACTGGAATCGCTCTCTGCTGCTTCTTGTCCAGGTAGGTGCAAAGATATTAAATAGCTCCTCATCCTCACTAACTTATCTGGTATGTTGATAAATCAGACACACCCAGATTTCCAGCTCAACCATATTTCTGAGACTCTGGGTGCCATTTTAACCCTTGGAGAGCTAAGATGCTGCTGGGATGTTGAAAGCAGAAACAGAATAGTGACATGGAATCACTGTCCATCCCTTCATCCATTACATATTTACTGAGCATAGACTATGAGTCAGGCACTGGAGCTCAGGATGACTCCAGCATGATCCCTACCTTCAAAGAGTTCAGTCTAGTGAGAGAGATAAATATATGAAACAATATTCGTAGTACCATAAGCACAATAGGTAAAAGAAAAACCTACAAAATGTTAACATCCAGAGAAAGAAGAGGCTAAATGTGCTTTGGTAAAAACTGGCATTAGACAAGCCTTCTTGGTGGAAAGGATTTTGATCTGAACTTTGAAACATGAATAAAGAAGTACAGGCAACGGTTTGATACAGGGGAGCCACAGCATGTTTTGAACATACTAGAAATGCAGTAGGCATTTTTTGAATGAATGACTGTGCAAACAAAGAATTAATAAACCTGTGCAGGGAAAGAGGTTAATGACATGAAAGCAATGTCTCGCTAGGGGTAGTGGAGTGGTGGAGAGTTGAGACTGAAAAGGAAGCTTAGGGTCAAGTTGTGAAGGGATCTGAATATTTTCCAGTCAACTGGACCTTTCATTGCTTGGTGAGCTTGAGCTCATTCTGGGATGCAGGTAGATGGAGACACTACCATCTTGACACTCTGGATGGCTTCCACCTGAAATGACATAGCTCACTCCCACTCACATTATATTGGCCCCTGCAAAGCTCATGGCCTTGGTTGGGTCAAAGAAAGGGAACCCTATTTTGTGCTCAGAGAGAGGAGAATCAAAATACTGGTGAAGACCACCAATGATGGTCCCAGAAGCAGAAGAATGTTTCTCACTTACTATTCACTACTAATAGGGGTTCTTTTAGGTAAATCACTAAACTTTACTGAGCTGCTTTTTTTTTTTTTTCAGTAAAAAGAATATAGAATTCTATTCTTCCAGAATTCTATTCTAATCTATTTCTCTTTCTTCTCTCCCTCCGTGTCTGATGATAAGAATGGCATGCAACAAATCTGGGTGCCAAAGGGGTCAGGTGCTTTCATAGAGCACAAGAAGACAATGAGCCTGAGAGCAAAGGACAAAACTTAACCTCAGCGTCCATAAAAAATTTACAGAATTGCAAAGCACCAAGCAAAAATATAAAAGAGTTCTCTGCACTCTGGGAAATTATTGAAGCCATAAAGATTCCTGCTCTTGCAGATGAGGCAGTTGGTGCGTGGAGCAGAGCAAATCAATAATGTCATACTTCTTGCCTGGATCAAAATACTAAGGAAATAGCTGCAAAGTAAGTGGAGGACAAAGTCTGTCTCAGTCAATCACTGCGTTGAGTAATGCCGTAGCAGAACACAGCCTAATAGTCTGGCCTGGCATCTTAAAAGCCAGGAGAACACTTAATCAAAATTTGGAGCCATTGTAACTCCTAAAATATAATTACTCAGCACTTTGGCAGAGGATAATCTTGAAGAAAGAATCTGATGGGGGCTGTGCATATTTAAATGAATGTTAGTTTCAAAACTATAAAGAATTCTCAGGTAAGACAGGGGCAAGAATAGTTCCCTTTTGGAGGACTGAGAAACTAGACATCACAAGGTGATGACTAACAAATTACATGTGTCCTGTTCATGGGTGTGTCCTCTGCCTTAGTAAAGGGCCAGGCCCATCCTTTCATTCTTCCCTCTGACCTGATGCATTAAACATCCATTATATTACAGGTACAGTTTTAAGAACTAGAGTATAGCAATGAACTAGACAAAGTAGGTGTCTGCTCTCCTGAAGCTTACATTATATTGAGGAAGACAGATAATAAACAAGAAAATAAATTTGATCTTAAGATCGTAGTAATGTTATGAAGACACCAGAGTTGAGTTGTGAGCAGGGGGTCTAGAATGCCCTACGATGCTGAGGACATTGCTGAGAGGAGATATTCAAACTGAGACTGGGAGGATAGGAAGTGTCAGTTATGACATAGACAAGGAAGGGGAAACAGCAGGCCCTGAAATGGGAACAAACGTGCCGTGTTTGAGAAACTTTGAGAAGGCCAGAGTTGGGAAGCTGGTGGTAGAAGAGAACAGAGTGATGGTAGGGCCTTAAGGGGGTAGAAACTTTGAGGCTATGGGAGGATACATCGTAGATGCTCAGTGTTTGTTGAATGACTAACAAACCAGCTGATCGAAGTGACTGAAAGTAGTGATGTATCCTAGTCGATATAGGTTGAGTGACTACACCTTCACTTTTTCTTTCTTTCTTATGAGATATTTGATAGTTTTGTTGAGACTAAAACTTGAGACGCAGCCTCAGGGTTTTTACATAAGATCACTAAGTTTTGAAATGTTAGATGGTCAGTTGTGTTCAACTCTTTGCAAACCCATGGACTTCAGCTCNATGAAACAATATTCGTAGTACCATAAGCACAATAGGTAAAAGAAAAACCTACAAAATGTTAACATCCAGAGAAAGAAGAGGCTAAATGTGCTTTGGTAAAAACTGGCATTAGACAAGCCTTCTTGGTGGAAAGGATTTTGATCTGAACTTTGAAACATGAATAAAGAAGTACAGGCAACGGTTTGATACAGGGGAGCCACAGCATGTTTTGAACATACTAGAAATGCAGTAGGCATTTTTTGAATGAATGACTGTGCAAACAAAGAATTAATAAACCTGTGCAGGGAAAGAGGTTAATGACATGAAAGCAATGTCTCGCTAGGGGTAGTGGAGTGGTGGAGAGTTGAGACTGAAAAGGAAGCTTAGGGTCAAGTTGTGAAGGGATCTGAATATTTTCCAGTCAACTGGACCTTTCATTGCTTGGTGAGCTTGAGCTCATTCTGGGATGCAGGTAGATGGAGACACTACCATCTTGACACTCTGGATGGCTTCCACCTGAAATGACATAGCTCACTCCCACTCACATTATATTGGCCCCTGCAAAGCTCATGGCCTTGGTTGGGTCAAAGAAAGGGAACCCTATTTTGTGCTCAGAGAGAGGAGAATCAAAATACTGGTGAAGACCACCAATGATGGTCCCAGAAGCAGAAGAATGTTTCTCACTTACTATTCACTACTAATAGGGGTTCTTTTAGGTAAATCACTAAACTTTACTGAGCTGCTTTTTTTTTTTTTTCAGTAAAAAGAATATAGAATTCTATTCTTCCAGAATTCTATTCTAATCTATTTCTCTTTCTTCTCTCCCTCCGTGTCTGATGATAAGAATGGCATGCAACAAATCTGGGTGCCAAAGGGGTCAGGTGCTTTCATAGAGCACAAGAAGACAATGAGCCTGAGAGCAAAGGACAAAACTTAACCTCAGCGTCCATAAAAAATTTACAGAATTGCAAAGCACCAAGCAAAAATATAAAAGAGTTCTCTGCACTCTGGGAAATTATTGAAGCCATAAAGATTCCTGCTCTTGCAGATGAGGCAGTTGGTGCGTGGAGCAGAGCAAATCAATAATGTCATACTTCTTGCCTGGATCAAAATACTAAGGAAATAGCTGCAAAGTAAGTGGAGGACAAAGTCTGTCTCAGTCAATCACTGCGTTGAGTAATGCCGTAGCAGAACACAGCCTAATAGTCTGGCCTGGCATCTTAAAAGCCAGGAGAACACTTAATCAAAATTTGGAGCCATTGTAACTCCTAAAATATAATTACTCAGCACTTTGGCAGAGGATAATCTTGAAGAAAGAATCTGATGGGGGCTGTGCATATTTAAATGAATGTTAGTTTCAAAACTATAAAGAATTCTCAGGTAAGACAGGGGCAAGAATAGTTCCCTTTTGGAGGACTGAGAAACTAGACATCACAAGGTGATGACTAACAAATTACATGTGTCCTGTTCATGGGTGTGTCCTCTGCCTTAGTAAAGGGCCAGGCCCATCCTTTCATTCTTCCCTCTGACCTGATGCATTAAACATCCATTATATTACAGGTACAGTTTTAAGAACTAGAGTATAGCAATGAACTAGACAAAGTAGGTGTCTGCTCTCCTGAAGCTTACATTATATTGAGGAAGACAGATAATAAACAAGAAAATAAATTTGATCTTAAGATCGTAGTAATGTTATGAAGACACCAGAGTTGAGTTGTGAGCAGGGGGTCTAGAATGCCCTACGATGCTGAGGACATTGCTGAGAGGAGATATTCAAACTGAGACTGGGAGGATAGGAAGTGTCAGTTATGACATAGACAAGGAAGGGGAAACAGCAGGCCCTGAAATGGGAACAAACGTGCCGTGTTTGAGAAACTTTGAGAAGGCCAGAGTTGGGAAGCTGGTGGTAGAAGAGAACAGAGTGATGGTAGGGCCTTAAGGGGGTAGAAACTTTGAGGCTATGGGAGGATACATCGTAGATGCTCAGTGTTTGTTGAATGACTAACAAACCAGCTGATCGAAGTGACTGAAAGTAGTGATGTATCCTAGTCGATATAGGTTGAGTGACTACACCTTCACTTTTTCTTTCTTTCTTATGAGATATTTGATAGTTTTGTTGAGACTAAAACTTGAGATGCAGCCTCAGGATTTTTACATAAGATCACTAAGTTTTGAAATGTTAGATGGTCAGTTGTGTTCAACTCTTTGCAAACCCATGGACTTCAGCTCTCCAGGCTTCTCTGTCCATGGAATTCTCCAGGCAAGAATACTGAAGTGGATTGCCATTTCCTTCTTCAAGGGATCTTCCCAACTCAAGGATTGAACCCGAGTCTCCTGCATTGCTAGGCAGATTCTTCACTCTCTGAGCGACCAGGGAAACCCCAAGATCACAATAATCCCTGGTAAATGGTGGCTCAGACAGTAAAGCATCTGTCTACAATGCGGGAGACCCAGGTTCGATCCCCGGGTGGGGAAGATCCCCTGGAGAAGGAAATGGCAATCCACTCCAGGACTATCGCCTGGAAAATCCCATGGACAAAGGAGCCTGGTAGGCTACAATCCATGGGGTTGCAAAGAGTCGAGCATGACTGAGAGACTTCACTTTTTTTCTTTCTTAAGGAGTAATGGTAAATGGGAGTAGTAGGGAGTAGTAGATTTTGGTGTGATAAATACACTCTCTTACATTTATTGAACCCTTGTTTTCATTCATGTTTAACTTCCTCACATCTCTGTAGATAACTCTTATTATTCTTTCTTAATAGATGAGAAAATGGAAGCTCAGAGTTTGACCTCAGTGGTCACCAGCAGAGACTGGTCAATGGATTGGTGATTTCCTGATGGACAATCTTTATTTTGTTCACTGCTATATCCCCAACTGTTATAGCATCTGATAAATAGCAACCACTCAATACATTTTATTGAATCAACAAATGAACCTGATTGTAACAGAAATGAAATCGTATTTACAATTTGCTCCTGAACCTACTTTTTCTCTTTGTGAATGTTTTTCAACATCAGCAGAAGTCTGTATATGTCATTCTAATGACATATATGCACATTTTAATGTATATCATTGTATAGATGTCTCTCCATTTATTTTACTGACCCCCTATTATTGGATTGGAGAAGGCAATGGCACCCCACTCCAGTACTCTTGCCTGGAAAATCCCATGGATGGAGGAGCCTGGTGGACTGCAGTCCATGGGGTCACTAAGAGTCAGACACGACTGAGCGACTTCACTTTCACTTTTCACTTTCATGCACTGGAGAAGGAAATGGTAACCCACTCCAGTGTTCTTGCCTAGAGAATCCCAGGGATGGGGAAGCCTGGTGGGCTTCTGTCTATGGGGTTACACAGAGTCGGACACAACTGAAGCGACTTAGCAGATTATTGGACATTTGGTTGTTTCCATATTTTTACTGTTGTAAATATTTCTGCCAATAAAAAATCCCTGATTTGACATCTTTACACATCTATCTGATTAAATTCTTGAGACAAACCCCCTGAAGCAGAAATGCTGGATGGAACAGATGCAGATTTAAGAAGCTTTGCAGACACAAGTCCAAACTGTGCTTTGAAAAGACCAGGTGTACTTGGGCATCTGTTTGGGTTGCTAGCCTTAAAGCAGCATAGATGTGTTCAGAGCACAGGACCCCAAAGCATGAAAGAAAGAGAAATCCAGCTAGGCTGGGAGAAAGGTAGTTCAGGGAAGTGACAACGGCAGCCTTCAAAGATGTGGAAACCTGAGAGTCTGTTAGCGGAAGCCAAAGGGCATCAGTTCAGTTCAGTTCAGTCACTCAGTCATGTCTGACTCCTTGCAACCCCGTGAATCGCAGTACGCCAGGTCTCCCTGTCCATCACCAACTCCCGGGGTTCACTCAGACTCACGCCCATTGAGTCAGTGATGCCATCCAGCCATCTCATCCTCTGTCGTCCCCTTCTCCTCCTGCTCCCAATCCCTCCCAGCATCAGAGTCTTTTCCAATGAGTCAACTCTTCACATAAGGTGGCCAAAGTACTGGAGTTTCAACTTTAGCATCATTGCCTCCAAAGAAATCTCAGGGCTGATCTCCTTCAGAATGGACTGGTTGGATCTTCTTGTGGTCCAAGGGACTCTCAAGAGTCTTCTCCAACACCACAGTTCAAAAGCATCAATTCTTCGGCACTCGGTTTTCTTCACAGTCCAACTCTCACATCTATACATGACTACTGGAAAAATCATAGCCTTGATTAGACGGACTTTTGTTGGTAAATGGGACCAAATGTCATGAAAAGTAGTAAGTTTCAGGCTTAAGTAGCAGAGGTCTGGGAGTAGGCTAGGTGTATTCAACCACAGAAACATTCGTGGAGAAGGAAAGGCCTCCCGGAGCAGCCATGAGCTGGAAACAGTTGACACTTGAGTTGTTTCAGTGAGCTGACTTGTAGTTTTTTCCCATTTCCTTTTGATTCTGGGGAACAAACTGGATGAGTAGCATGAGAGTGATCCTTGGCCATGACAGAAGTCTGAACCCAGACTTCATTTATTGACTGTATGTCGTTGAGTGGTTTTCAAACATTTCTGGATCTCAGTTTCCACATCTATTAATTGGAGATAAAAAACATCTATCCTGCAGGATGCTTAGAGAATTAGATGAGATCATTTCCATGTGTAGAATCCAGATGAGAATATAAAAGCCTGCCAGGTTAGGCCCCTTATGCCCCAGTATGTCTCCTCAAGTATTTCTGGGAAGCTCTTAGGGGACCTTCTGAACTGGCAGTGTTTCTGTCCCCATCTTCTCTTCATGCCACCATGGCAAAGTCCTTTAAGGGCCAATACTCAAAACTGTGGCTCTGCTGATCAGTCCAAGTACCCTGGCCTCTGAGATGGGACACCGTTCTCAGCATTCATCCCACACATATCTATTGAGTATCTACTATATGCCAGGAACTTAGATGCTGGAAATTGAAGACTGAGAAAAATTGAATATGCTTCCTCTCCTTGTGGTACTTACAGTCTAGTAGGAGAGAATGAGGGCTTCTGTGGTGGCTCAGATGGGAAAGAATCTCCTATACTGTGGGATCCCTGGGTTGGAAAGATTCCCTGAAGGAGGGCATGACAACCTTCTCCAGCATTTTTGCCAGGAAAATCCCCATGGACAGAGGAGCCTGGCAGGCTGCAGTCCTTGGGGTTGTAAAGAGTAGGACATGACTAAGCAACTAAGCACAGCACAGGGGAGAAAGATACTGATCAAACAATCCCGTGAATAAATATGTAATTGCAAATCATGAATATGATAATTAGGGGATCATGAGAGAACATAGGAAGCATCTATCTGGTCTGAGGGTGACAATTAGGAGGGTTTTCTTGAAGAAGTGACATTTTCAGTGATAGATCAGAGTGAGTAGGAGTGTGCAGGCAAAGTGTGTGGAGGCCAGCCTTCCAGGCAGAGAGAAGGTGTGCAAAGGCTCTGAGGCAGGAAGGGATGTGGCATATTTGAAGGTCTGAAGGAAGGCTAGAGTGACACCCTATTTCCCCCTGAGTGTGGTGTAGGCTTTTAGCCTTCATTCCCCCATTAGAGCAGAGACCAATATTAGCTAGTAACAAGCATTTTTGGCCACCTGGGGCTAGTTGAGAAGGAAATAATATAGAGAATAAGATGACTGAACAGGAGCTTCCCAGGTGGTGCAGTGGTAGAGAATCTGCCTGCCGGCGCAGGAGACGCAAGAGATGCAGTTTCGACCCCTGGGTCGGGAAGATCCCCGGGAGTAGGTAATGGCAACCCACCCCAGTATTCTCGCCTGAAACATTCCATGGGCAGAGGAACCTGGCGGCCTAGTCCACGGGGTCACAAAGAGTTGGACACGACTGAGCGATTGAACACACACTCACACACATGAACACATACAAACGATTAAACTGGTCCAGATGCGTCCTCAGCTTTTCTTGAACGCCTGGCTCTGTATGTCTCTCTCAGCCTGTTTCACCGTAACTGGGCTAGAGTCCCTCCTTCCCTCACCAGAAATACTCCAGGCATCTCTGCACTGAGTCCAGGCCCAGCTGACCCCCAGTTCACAGAGGAGATCACTTTCCATCCTTCTCATTTAAGATCTGTTTTCAGAATTCTCATTTCCTGCTCCAGGACTGACCTCCCTCCAAGAGGTCTGACTGCAGGAGCCTCCCTTTTCAGGGAAAACCCCACTCCCATCCACAGGGCTGTGACCTGTCCCTGCTCACAGACAGAACAATCCCACGTCCCATCTTTGAGGTTATTTTATATTAAGTAAAGTTGGAAATGAGGCATGGAGATTCCAGTCCAGGTGAAGCTGTACTTCTCTCAGAGAATTTTCTTTTCAGCCTTTTCTTATCATAGGTTCAAAAATCTTGTGGCCGGATCTCCTTTAGAAACATCTGATATGGCATGTATTAACATATCATTATCTTTGTGTATGGAATTGGGCTTCCCTGGTGGCTCAGATGGTAAAGAATCTGCCTGCAGTATAAGAGACCTATATCGATGGAATTAGAACCTCTGATTTCTCCTTGGGTCTATGCCACCCAAGGAGATTAAAGATTACAATTTCAGCCACCCTTGCAGCTGGTTAATGGGAAATGTACAACTATGCTCTTCATAAGTTCACATCCTTAAAGGAAAGGGGCATTCTTTTTCTCCATCTCTCTTCCCAGCTGGCTGGGATGTAGCAATGCACCATCTTGGACAACGTTAATGAGGGCAATATGCAAAGATAGCAAAACAACAAGATAAAAGGAACCTGGGATTTCTGGTATCCTGGAGACCCCATACCAACGCTGGGCAGCTTACTCCTTGACTATTAAATGAGAGAGAGATAAAATTTAGTATCATTTAACCATTTCAATTTGGGGATTTCAGTTTTAGTAACCATAATTGTAATTTAAATTATATAATCTATTGTGTAAGAGGCATGGCACATAGTAGGTGCTCATGAGATTGTAGCTCTCATTTATCTTTAGAATTCTCCAGCTGACAATGGGGGTGAAATTGAAGCCACTTAAGGAGCATTCTTATGGGGATAGCCTTTAAAGGAGGTGTCTTAATGGAGATGGAGCAATATTGGATTAAGATAGATCTTTATGAAAAAAATAAATAAATGCGAAAGACGTTTGGTAAATCTGTGGAAGTGCACAAGACATTTTATGTGATAATGGGGATTTAAATATTAATTTCAGTTAAAGCAAGGTGAAAACATTGATTCTCTTGAAGAAGATTAGGGCTAGGAGGGAGAAACTTGTAGAGTCTCTGGAGGCTGTTTAATTTGAAGGTGACCCACATCCTTTGTGCTGTATCTAATACCATCACTCAGAGCATTCCCTGCTCTCTCCCATCAGTTGCAAATTATGAAGCTACATTTCTACTTGACCTCTGTTTTCAGTCTTAGAAATTGGCATGGTGAGAGTAAAGCCTTTCCTTCAGGCTCAATGCCCCTCAGGGAAGGAGAAAGGGAGAGAATTAGGGAGGGATTGAGATTTTAACTGGTTTACTGAAATAGCCAAGCACACCAAGAGGGCATCGAACCTCCTGAATAGCTGAGCCATCACCCCATACTCTAGCCTTCTAGCCTAGAGGCCTTTCTTAGTGGGGCAGGCAGAACCCCAGACTTCTAGTAGAACCTTTGAACCCAGGCAGAGTTCCTTAACTATACCTGGAATTTGCTCTCAGTAGGTAAGTGCATGGGCTTTGGCTTCAGAGAGATCTGAGTTGAGTGTGCACTCTGTAACTTCCCTACTAGGTGTGAGAACCTAGACAAGTCAATTCAGCTTTTTTGAGGCTGACTGTCCTCATTTGTAACATAGGATTCATACCATTTCTTCATACCACTGTTTTAACTGTGTATTATTAATCCCTAACTTTGTTTGAAAGAATAGTTTCAGGGTGAATTGATTGGCTCACTGAAAATAAATATGCAAGCTTGATAGAGGCTATGAAGCTCCACAGCAAAACCTGCCATTGATCTGCCCTGTGAGAAATCAAGTGGGAATGGACACTGGACTTAGCAGAACGAGTGGCTTCCAGGCCCGACTCTATTTCTATCTCAGTGTCTACATTAACTGTGTTCCTTCTGTCCTCTGGGCCTTCATTTCCTCATCTCTAAAATCCCTTCCAGAAGAAAAGAGGGGCCTCACCGAACTTCTTGGGAGTTAACACTTAATGCTTTGTGCTATGCTGTGTGCTTGGTCGTGTCGGACTCCTTTGTAACCCCATGAACAGTAGCCCACCAGGCTCCTCTGTCCTTGGGATTTCCCAGGCAAGAATACTGGAATGGGTTTCTATATCCTACTCCAGGGGATCTTCCTGACTCCAGGACCAAACCTGAATCTCTTGCATCTCCTGCACTGGCCGGTGGATTTTTTACCACTGTGCCACCTGGGGAAGCATCTTTTATTTGGCAGTAAGTGTTGATAAAATGAATAATAGACAGTTTTTGGAGGATAAAAAAAAATCATAGAAAATAAAATCCTTTCCATGATCTCTGTTGGTCCAGCAAAACCTGGACATCAATGGTATGACTTGGCCATCGGCCCAGAGAAAATCAGTAAAGGCCAAGGTGGACCAGAATCCTGGTCTGGAGCCTTTTCCAGTGCTTTTTACATCTTGAAAATGCCAACTTAGCACTCACTGCCTGCTGAGTGAGGTGGTAGATGCTCTGGGAACAAAGAAGAGAAAGCAAGATTCCTGCTACCAAAGGCTTACAGTTCAGATGGTCACACATACATAAACAGGGTCATTGACTGAACCCCAGAAATTCCTCTTTTGCTCATCATGACTGTATTTGTGACAAGAAGCCCTGTGAGCCTAGAACAGCCTCAGACCTTGCCTCTGGGCCTCTGGGCCCTGCGTACATGGGAACTTTGTCCTTCTAATTTGCTAGCTTGACTCACTAAGGTTTACAATACCGTGTCAAGTGTTTTATTTTAATGATCTCTTTAAAGCCTAACAACTTATAAAATATGGACTATTAGTTTTATTCCCACTTTGCAGTTGAGGAAACTGAGGCACAAAGAAATTTAACTTGCTCAGAACACATAGAGAGGAAGGGATAGATCTAGAATTTGAGCCCAGGGAGTGTGGATGGCTATGCTCTCAGTTGTTAACTATTCAGCAGTTATTTCCTCTATATCTCTACCAGTTTCTTTGGGGGGTAACCTGGATAGCCCTGTGACCCTGAAGCTGAGAGTTTGACAGATCGTTACTGACAGTGGGTCACCATTATTTCACTGTTTGACACCCCATCTATGTAGTCCTTTGGGTTTTCTTCTTCCAAGTGCGGTCTCACCCAGATTTTGCTGCGAGTGCCAAAGGGGTTTCACACCTGCTCTAAAATAATTTGTTTAAGGTATGTTTGCCCCAAGCCCCTCTCCAGTGGCTACCAATCATCAGCTTGGGCTGGAACCATCTTGACAGCATTGATGTTTACATTAGGGAGATGTCACCCAGTGCTTCTCAAAGCTGGAATTCCTTAAAAACAGCAGCATCAAAAAACTACCCAGCGTTTAGCAAACATTCTCTGTACACCCAGATAAGCACTCTCCATGTAGGAACTTACATATTCCTCATATCAAACTTAGGAGGCTGTCATTATTAATTAATATACACATTTGACAGGTGAGAAAAACAAGACTCAAACAGGAGAAGCAACTTGCAACTAACTGCCAAAGTTAGTTAGAAAGAAGCAGAGCCAGCGTTTGAACCCAAGTGGTCAGTCCAGAGCCTGAAGTCTGCCCCACTGGGGAAGACCAAATTTCCAGTCTTTCCTGAGTGGCAGCCACACTGTATTGACATGAGTCAAATGCCACCCTGCCACTGCACCTGCCCCCACCTGATCCCCTGGTCTCCAAAGCTGTCTGAGCTTGAGGCTCAAAGATACTCCCTCAGCATCTCTCTCCTCGGGGCTTGTACACCATCCTTGCAGCCAGTGAGAATCCCACATTTTTATTCCACATCAGTCAACTCCTGCACGTGGATTATCTTGGGGATGCTGACCTCCCAACTTGTCTGACCTGCAAAATAGCTTGAATCCCCATTTTCTCAGACAGAATCCCTGTTACATCAAGCAACAAAAATTCGTATGAAATCTGCTTCCTTGACTCATCATGTTGTCAGTGTCTTCTCTTCAGGGACACTGAAACCCCTCAGAAAGGATATTTATTTGCCCAAGGCTCTGAGAACTTCTGCTTTTAGTCTGCTATTTTCTTCTTCTTTTGAATGGGCATTGTTCAATCACGAACATCAGAAGCTGACTTAGAAGCCAAAATTATATCCTAGGACCAACTCTGATTTTATGCTACAAAAGATCACTAATGAGAGATGAGTGAGCTTTTCATTTTTCTCAACGGGACAAGAAGCCCCTGAAGTTTCTACCTGGAGCTCAACTCCCTCCCTGGGTAAAGTCTTTGAAACTGAAGTACAGCAGAGCAAAGTGCAGTATCAGTGGCAAGGCAGGAGATGAAAGCCTCAAAGCTTTGTGTAAATGCTACCTGCAGCCTCATTATCATAGTAGATACAGTTTAAAACCCAAAGCAAGGATCTGGCATGATGTATCTGGCAGGACTTGAGATCTCGGTGCTGGGGACATCTACAGTTGGAAATGGTGACACAACACTTGGAAGGGGCCAAAATCTAATAGGGGCCAGAGAAGCTTCCTTACAGTTGTGTTCACCTGTGTTCACTTCACCTCTTATTTGTGCCTTTCAGTGATAAAAAAAAAAAATGTGTGACTTCTTCCCACATCATTGTGCCACAATCAATTTCATCAACTGTTTCTCTCTCAAACCTCTGCCAAGAAGACACTTCTTTGGAATCACTGGGTGAAAAATAAGGTTCAGTTGTTAGTCTTGAGGCTGGCAAATTTCACCACCTCCCAACAGACAATACATCAAATGCAGCTATAAATTGGGCCTCAAACACAGGCGTAATGAATTGGCCACGCACTTAGAACAGCAATTGAGGGCTTGGAGCTGAGCTGGCAGCTCAAACTGAGTTTTACTTGCATTTCCCTNAAGGCTCAGTTGTTAGTCTTGAGGCTGGCAAATTTCACCACCTCCCAACAGACAATACATCAAATGCAGCTATAAATTGGGCCTCAAACACAGGCGTAATGAATTGGCCACGCACTTAGAACAGCAATTGAGGGCTTGGAGCTGAGCTGGCAGCTCAAACTGAGTTTTACTTGCATTTCCCTCTACCATGTTGGGGTCATTTTCTTACAAGCATAGGTGGAGACTCCAAAAGTAAGCCATGTTTTAGGGCATCAAAATCTGGACTCACATGCTTTCTGTGTGGCCCAGCAATTTTACTCCTAGGGGTCATTCATCTCAGACATTTGGAAATGTATGTCCATTCCAAAATCTGTACATGAAAATCATGACCACGTTCTTTGTAACAGCCTAAAAATGGGAACCCTACAAACATCCATCAACTGGTGTGTGTGTGTGTGTGTGTGTGTGTGTGTGTGTGTGTGCACGCATGCGTGTGCTCAGTCATGTCTGACTCTTTGCAGCCCCATGGACTGTAGCCCACCAGGCTCCTCTCTCCATGGAATTTTCTAATCAAGAATACTGGAGCAGTTTGCTGTTTCCTATTCCAGGGGATCTTCTCGACCCAGGGGTGGAACCCACGTCTCTTGCTTGGCAGGTGGGTTCTTTACCACTGGTGCCACCATAAAATGTGGCACATCCATGGACTAGAATGCTCCTCCAAAATTAAAAGGAACAAACTACTGATGCATGCCTGACATGGCTGAACCTAAAAATAGTTATGAAACTTGGTGGGGAAAGCCAGACAGAAAAGACTACATAATGTATGATTCCATTTATATGAAATTTCTAGAAAAGGAAAAATTAGAGAGCGAGGAAGCTGATCAGTGGTCGCTTGCGACTGGAGTTCTGAGTAGGGACTGGCAGCAAATGAGCAAGGAGAGTGATAAAAGAATTCTAAAACAGGATTGTGGGGATGGTTTCCTAACTGTGGAAATTTACTAAGACTTACTGAACTGTACACTTGCAATGGATAATTTTTATGGGATGCAAATTTTACCTCACTAAAGAGACAGGGCAACTAAACAGAATCCTCTGGACTTCCTTCCTCCTTGCTTTATTCCTTGCTTTCCTCTCTCTCTCCCTCTCTCTGTTCCTCTCTAAACATTTGCTCACAAACTGTGCCTGGCCCAGTACTAGGTACTGAAGTCATTCATTTATCCATTTATTCTGAAGATTTATTGAGTGTCTATTATGTGCCAGGCACTGGCGTGGGGAGTGGGGGGAGACAGTAGTGAAAAAAGTCAATCCCCTGGCCTTGCAGAACATGCATTCAGTGGGACAGACTGACAAATTTAAACGTCAGATTAGAAAGCTGTGATGCTTTGAACAGAGGACTAGAGAGGGGTGGTGATGGTCCTTTTGGGTAGGATCTGAGAAGATCTGGAAACAGCAACTGAGCAGCAACCTGAATGAAATGACAGATCCAGCTGTGCAGTAGCTTCCTGTAGAGAGAGCAGACCACAGGACCGACCAGCCAGTGCAAAGCTCTTGCTGCATGAGACAGAGGAACAAGGGCCGGTGTGGCTGGAGAAGGGGGTGCAAGGAAGGAGAAGGCAGGGCCAGGTCCCATGGGCCACTTTTGCCACAGTAGGCACTTTCGATTTTACATGAGTCATGATGAGAAACCACTAGATGGTTCAGAGCAGCATAAGGCCCAATCTGACTTCTATGGTGAAGGATCCCTCTGGCTCCTGTAAAGCACAGTCCGAGGGAGTGGGCACAGTACGCAGAGTCTGGTAGGAGGCTAATATCCAGGTGGGAGAGGATGGTGGTTTGGCAAGCGCTGTGGATGAGCTATGGCGTGCTGAGAAATGAGATCTGTTTTGAAGGTAAACCTGACAGGATTGCAAATAGAAAGTTGAGAAGCTCAAAAGAGCTAGTGATACAGTGGGGGAAACAGCTGTAAAAGCAACAGCTATGTATAGGGAACATTATATCTGCTAAACACAGCTTTTAATCCTCACTGTAACAAGGAGGTAGACGTTGGGCTTATCACCGTCTTACATATGGGAGAACTGAGGCCTCCCATTCTCTGGTGCGGCTTCCCAGGCGGCACTAGTTGTAAAGGGCCTGCCTGCCAGTGCAGGTGGACATAACAGACGCTGCTTTGACCCCTGGGTTGGGAAGATCCCCTGGAGGAGGGCATGGCAACCCACTCCAGTATTCTTGCCTGGAGAATTCTATGGACAGAGGAGCCTGGTGGGCTACAGTCCACAGGGTTGCAAAGAGTGGGACACAACTGAAGCAACTTAGCACGCATGCACACACATTCCTTGGTGGCTCAGATGGTAAAGAATTTGTCTTCAATGCAGGAGACCTGGATTCTTTCCCTGAGTAAGGAGGACCCCCTGGAGAAGGGAATGGCTACCCACTCCAGTATTCTTGCCTGGGGAATTCCATGGATAAAGGAGCCTGGTGGGCTATAGTTCATGGGGTTGCAAAGAGTAGGACATGACTGAGTGACTAACCCTTTCACACTTTTTCATTTTCATTTCACAACATATAATAAGTGGTAGATCTGGGATTTGAACCTAAAGCTACCCAGCTCAGTCCCTACTTTCTTAATCACTCAGTTATTATAGTTCTGCGCACTGAGTGCTAGTGGAAGCATCCACAAAATGGTTTGGGATGAAGAAGGCATCCTGGAGTAGGAGGACTTGGACTGTGACTTGAACAAGGAATGGGATTTCTCCAGGGAACAGGGTACAGATGCTCTTCTTGGCTGGGGCAGCATGTACAGTCACTGGGCATGATCAAGCTAGGCACAAGCCTGAAAGAACACATGGGTCCAGAAGGCGAGAGCATAGCATATCTGAGAAATGAGCTTGGAGGAGGCAGAGATTGGATCATGGCCAAGACATTTGTAATGTCTGGGGGATCAGTGTTTCCCTAAATAGTGAATGCGCGGTACAAGCAAATTATATGTAACACATAGGCAAGCACTTTCATTTAAATGATTATGGACTTCTTATCTATTTATACTAATGTGAATTTGAAAAATATGTTTGGCCCATCACCTTCCTCATGAGAAACCTATATGTAGGTCAAGAAGCAACAGTTAGAACCAGACATGGAACAATGGACTGGTTCAAAATTGGGGAAGGAGTATGTCAAGGCTGTATATTGTCACCCTGCTTAGTTAACTTATATGCAGGCTATATCATGCAAAATGCCAGGCTGAAGGAAGCTCAAGCTGGAGTCAGGATTGCTGGGAGAAATACCAATAACATCAGATAGGCAGATGACACCACCCTTATGGCAGAAAGTGAAGAATTATAGAGCCTCTTGATGAAGGTGAAAGAGGAGAGTGAAAAAGCTGGCTTAAAATTCAACATTCAAAAAAACTAAGATCATGGCATCTGGTCCCATCACTTCATGGCAAATAGATGGGGAAACAATGGAAACAGTGACAGACTTTATTTTCTTGGGCTCAAAAGTCACTGCAGATGGTGACTGCAGTCATGAAAATAAATGGCTCTTGCTCCTTGGAAGTAAAGCTAAGACAAACCTAGATAGCATATTAAAAAGTAGAGATATTACTTTGCCAACAAAAGTGCACATAGTCAAAGCTATGGTTTTTCCAGTTGTCATGTGTGGATGTGAGAGTTGGACCATAAAGAAG
>SJYA01002887.1:171072-183064 GCA_006410615.1 Neotragus moschatus
ACTCCAGTATTCTTGCCTGGGGAATTCCATGGATAAAGGAGCCTGGTGGGCTATAGTTCATGGGGTTGCAAAGAGTAGGACATGACTGAGTGACTAACCCTTTCACACTTTTTCATTTTCATTTCACAACGTATAATAAGTGGTAGATCTGGGATTTGAACCTAAAGCTACCCAGCTCAGTCCCTACTTTCTTAATCACTCAGTTATTATAGTTCTGCGCACTGAGTGCTAGTGGAAGCATCCACAAAATGGTTTGGGATGAAGAAGGCATCCTGGAGTAGGAGGACTTGGACTGTGACTTGAACAAGGAATGGGATTTCTCCAGGGAACAGGGTACAGATGCTCTTCTTGGCTGGGGCAGCATGTACAGTCACTGGGCATGATCAAGCTAGGCACAAGCCTGAAAGAACACATGGGTCCAGAAGGCGAGAGCATAGCATATCTGAGAAATGAGCTTGGAGGAGGCAGAGATTGGATCATGGCCAAGACATTTGTAATGTCTGGGGGATCAGTGTTTCCCTAAATAGTGAATGCGCGGTACAAGCAAATTATATGTAACACATAGGCAAGCACTTTCATTTAAATGATTATGGACTTCTTATCTATTTATACTAATGTGAATTTGAAAAATATGTTTGGCCCATCACCTTCCTCATGAGAAACCTATATGTAGGTCAAGAAGCAACAGTTAGAACCAGACATGGAACAATGGACTGGTTCAAAATTGGGGAAGGAGTATGTCAAGGCTGTATATTGTCACCCTGCTTAGTTAACTTATATGCAGGCTATATCATGCAAAATGCCAGGCTGAAGGAAGCTCAAGCTGGAGTCAGGATTGCTGGGAGAAATACCAATAACATCAGATAGGCAGATGACACCACCCTTATGGCAGAAAGTGAAGAATTATAGAGCCTCTTGATGAAGGTGAAAGAGGAGAGTGAAAAAGCTGGCTTAAAATTCAACATTCAAAAAAACTAAGATCATGGCATCTGGTCCCATCACTTCATGGCAAATAGATGGGGAAACAATGGAAACAGTGACAGACTTTATTTTCTTGGGCTCAAAAGTCACTGCAGATGGTGACTGCAGTCATGAAAATAAATGGCTCTTGCTCCTTGGAAGTAAAGCTAAGACAAACCTAGATAGCATATTAAAAAGTAGAGATATTACTTTGCCAACAAAAGTGCACATAGTCAAAGCTATGGTTTTTCCAGTTGTCATGTGTGGATGTGAGAGTTGGACCATAAAGAAGATTGAGCACTGAAGAATTGATGCATTCGAACTGTGATGTTGGAGAAGTATCTTGAGAGTCCCTTGGACTGCAAGATCAAACCAGTCAATCCTAAAGGAAATCAATCCTGAATACTCTTTGGAAAGACTGATACTGGAGCTGAAGCTCCAGTACTTTGGCCACCTGACATGAAGAACTGACTCATTAGAAAAGACCCAAATGCTGGGAAAGATTGAAGGCAGGAGGAGAAGGGGATGACACAGGACAAGATGATTGGATGGCATCTCTGATAGACATGTGTTTGAGCAAGCTCTGGGAGATGGTGAAGGATAGGGAGGCCTGGCATGCAGCAATCCATGGGCTCGCAGAGTCGGACATAACTGGTGACTGAACAACAACAACAAGCCCGTCAAACCTATGATTTCATAGATATTGCTTAGTATGGGAGCAAAGTTTTAAAAAATAGTTCATTGAGAGAAAGATGTTATATCACTAACAATATAATTGGAGGATTATTCATGCTGCATTGTTTGCAATATGAAAATATTAGGAACCACCTAAATGTTCATCAGTTGGTTGAAGAATGGGGCAAGTGAATACAAAGTAGCCTTTAAAAATGAAGAAGATTTTTATATTCTGATCTAGAACAAGCTCTAAGGTGTAAAGTCATAAAAGCAATTGGCAGAACATTATGTTTGATATGATTTCTTATGTTAAAAGGGGTATGTGTGTATGTGTGTGTTTATTTGCTTATGTATTAGTGGATTTTCTCCAGAAGGACACAAGCAACTAATAACAGTTGTCTTAGTCTGCTCAGGCTGCTATAACAAAATATCATACTCTGGGTGGCTTAAGGGTTTCCCTGGTAAAGAATCTGCCTGCAACGCAGGAAACCCCAGTTTGACTCCTGGGTTGGGAAGGTCCATTGGAGAAGGGATAGGCTACCCACTCCAGTGTTCTTGGGCTTCCCTGTTGGCTCAGCTGGTAAGGAATCTGCTTACAATGCAGGAGACCTGGATTCAATCCCTGGGTAGAAGGGAACAGCTTAAAAACAATAGAAATTTATTTCTCACAGTTCTGGAGATTGAGAAGTCTTGAGAATTCAAGTTCAGTAATTGCAGGCAAAGTAGAAAATGTTAGTAGTTCTGGTTAATTGATTTGATTGGTTTATCAGTCTTTAGTTTTCTGAGTTATTTTCTGAAAAATGGAACTTGAAGCAAACGCTTAAATCCCATGCTCTCTCCCCTTCGCAAACGTTGACATATCGTTATGTACAAAATAGATTGCATATCAAACAATCTGAGGAATATTTCTTGTAGAGAATTATAGGGTGGTGGAACCAGTGTGGGGATAAAGCTTTGAGAGTCTTTTTCTCTCTGGTTTATGTGTGGATTCTTCATGTGGATTATGCTGGCCAATGTTAACACCTCTGTTCAGTCTGCTTCAGATAGGTTACCACAGATAACTGTGTGAAATCTGGTATGTTTCTTTTTTGGAAGAGTGGGGGATACTGAGAAAGGGGAAAGGACCTACATAATGCCAAACAGCAAGATGTTTTAAAATATTGTTTAAATGTGAGTACCAATATATTCCTGTGATTCCAGCACCATAATTTTTGAAATGCATGGAAATTTTGAATATGGAAAAAATATGACTTCAATACCAATTAAGTTTTTTGAAAGGCAACTTTGGCTAAATCCAAAACACTTCAAAACATCTTCATGGAAAAATGAAAAGTTTCTTCCATTATCTAGCTATTTCGTTCAAAATATCAAACATTTAGGGATTTCAGCACAAGCAAGACGTATAGCTGATTAATGAAAATTTAAACTTAAATATTAAATGTTTTGGTAACTTGTGGAAAGTTAAAAATTTTAGGACTGAAGATCCAGTAGGTGTTATTTACTTTCAATAAAGTATTTGTTCACTAACCCAAGATATTCTTGGGGCCATTTAAAATGACTTTCACGTTTGATTCCAAACAAATGTAAATAAAAGTTACAGTGAGATTCATTTCCTCACATTACTTTGGTCAAGTTTTTAAAAATATCTTTAGTTTGTCAAGAATTATGCACACTGATTTGTTTCTGATGCATGTTAGCCTTTCTGCGAGGCAATTTGACTCTGATGGCAAAAGAATTGACATAGATCATTTGACTAGGAGATTTTACTCCCAGAGATTCCTCTAAGAAAATAATCGTGGATATGAGTAAAGTTTTTGATGCCAGCCAGTTTGTGGTCATGCTAAAAATGCAAAAAAAAATGGGCAGGACCTAGAAATCTGTGAAAATGGCAGGAAGCATTAATAAGAATATCTAGACATCTACTCAATGCCATGGAAAGATGTTCATGACAAATTATGCAATAGTCTATAAGAGTATATTCTGTTTGGTTACATTACAAAATATATGGACAGTTATGGGAAAACATGTCTGGTAAATGTCTCACCCTCCAAGGTGTTAACATTAGTTATATCTGCCTGTATTACGTTTTGGTTTTTTCACAGTGAATGCATATTGATTTGTAATTTAAAAAATTATTTTACACTAAATGTGTGTATAAAGTTAAAAAATAAAAAAACAAATTTATTTTTCTCAGTTCTGGAGATTGAGAAGTCCAAGGTCACAGTACCAGCATGGCTGCTTCCTGGAGGATACCCTCTTCATGGTTCACAGCTGAAGTCTTTTCCATGTGTCCTCACATGAGGGAAGGGGGACGAGAACTCTCTGGGGTCTGTTTCATAAGGGCACTAATCCATTCACAGGGCCTCTAACCTCATGACCTAATCCCCTTCTGAAGGCCACACCTTCTAACACCATGACATGGGGGTGGGGATTCCAACATACAAATTTTGGGAAAATGCACTTTCAGACCATAGCAACGGTGGCCACCTTTGAGAAAGGAATCTAACTGACAGGGTGGGTAGGAGAATTTTTGCTGTATACCCTTTGATAATTTCTGCATTTTGAACCACATAAATGCATTCTAAGCTCAATTACTTAATATAAAGGAGTGCAAGTCGCCTCTTTGGCAAAGATCATCATGGTAGTACAAGAAAGGCATATGTCTGAGACCCATGTGTAGGCAAAGGGAAGGCAGAGAAGAGCAGGGCAGCTGAGGAGAGTTAGCCAGTTGTGTGTAGTACTTGCCATCATGTCTTTCCTTTCACCCTCTGACACATCTGTGTTCTCATTGTATTTTAATAACGATCCGAGGGGAAGGGGGCGGGGCCCCTCTCCTAAAGTGAGACTGTTCATTAGAACAGCCTGTGAGTCAAGCTTGAATGACCCTGTTGTGTCCACACGCTCTAGCTGACTGCCATGGCCAGGCCTGGTTCCAGACTGAGCTCTGACTCTTCCTGCTGCTGCTGCTGCTAAGTCGCTTCAGTCATGTCCGACTCTGTGTGACCCCATAGACGGCAGCCCACCAGCCTCCGCCATCCCTGGGATTCTCCAGGCAAGAATACTGGAGTGGGTTGCCATTTCCTTCTCCAATGCATGAAAATGAAAAGTGAAAGTGAAGTCTCTCCGTCGTGACCCCATGGACTGCAGCCCACCAGGCTCCTCCATCCATGGGATTTTCCAGGCAAGAACACTGGAGTGGGGTGCCATTGCCTTCTCCTCTGACTCTTCCTAGATGAACACAATTAAGTCACTTCCTTCTGTCTCTTGAACCTCAGTTTCTTTTTCTCTAAAACTGAAATGACTGCGTGACCTCTGTTCCAGGGTTATTGTGAGAATAAAATGAGGCAATAGATGTAAAGCATTTCACATAGTTCATGGAAGACGNGGTGCCATTGCCTTCTCCTCTGACTCTTCCTAGATGAACACAATTAAGTCACTTCCTTCTGTCTCTTGAACCTCAGTTTCTTTTTCTCTAAAACTGAAATGACTGCGTGACCTCTGTTCCAGGGTTATTGTGAGAATAAAATGAGGCAATAGATGTAAAGCATTTCACATAGTTCATGGAAGACATTAAGGACACAACAATCCTCAGCTCTTCTGGGTCATGGCAAGTCAAAATATTTCCTCTGAATTTAGAAACATTTGAAAACTAACTACAGGTACTATGGAGAACCCTTATCCTTGAAGATTTCAGTTTTGTTAGAGACCCCTAACATCCTCCTAGAAACAAAACACGAAAAAACAAATTAACAAAAAATGTAATGCTTATATCATTAGTAAGACAGGAAGTTATCTCAGGAGCTATGTGGGCAACCAGTGACTCACAGAGTGACCATATTTCCCTTTGCATATCTTCATTGGTCTTTCTGATCTGATGAAGATGTCTCAGTGCCAATATGTCTTTAACATCCTTCTAAAATTGGCCAGTTTCCCTTCATCACAAGGGAAGTGGCATAGCAGTTACTTTTATTTACCTTTTATTGAAGACAAAACGGATTGATATTACTTGGGTTTAGAGAATATCATGCAGAGAAGGCAATGGCACCCCACTCCAGTACTCTTGCCTGGAAAATCCCATGGACAGAGGAGCCTGGTGGGCTGCAGTCCATGGGGTCGCTAAGAGTCAGACACGACAGAGTGACTTCACTTTCACTTTTCCCTTTCATGCATTGGAGAAGGAAATGGCAACCNGCTGAAACTCCAATACTTTGGCCATCTCATGCGAAGAGTTGACTCATTGGAAAAGACTCTGATGCTGGAGGGGATTGGGAGCAGGAGCAGAAGGGGATGACAGAGGATGAGATGGCTGGGTGGCATCACCAACTCAATGGAAATGAGTTTGAGTAAACTCCAGGAGTTGGTGATGGACAGGGAGGCCAGGTATGCTGCAGTTCATGGTGTCACAAAGAGTCGGACGTGACTGAGTGACTGAACTGAACTGAACTGAAGCATGGTACTGCTCACTAGGGCAAGACCCAATTTTCCCCAAGCCAGCTCCTCCCATCAGGAAAGTGAAAATAAAATCGCTCAGTCATGTCCGACTCTTTGCATCCCTGTGGACTGTAGCCCATCAGGCTCCTCCATCCATGGGATTCTCCAGGCAAGAATCCTGGAGTAGGTTGCCATTTCAACTTGCAGAAATCTCTTATCCTCATCCACCACAGAGCAGACAGAATGAAATCCACAATCATAGAAAACTAACCAAAATGATCACATGGACCACAGTTTTGTGTAACTTAATAAAACTATGCCATGTAGGGCCTTGCAAGGCATACAGATCATGGTGGAGAGTTCTGACAAAACGTGATCCAGTGGAGAAGGGAGTGACAAACCACTTCAGCACTCTTGCCTTGAGAACCCCACAAACAGTATGAAAAAGGAAAAAGATATGACACTGATAGATGAAACTCCCAGGTTGGTTCAGTTCAGTTCAGTTCAGTCACTCAGTCATGTCCGATTCTTTGCATCCCCGTGGACTGCAGCACACCAGGCCTCCCTGTCTATCACCAACTCCCAGAGATTACCCAAACTCATGTCCATTGAGTCAGTGATGCCATCCAACCATCTCATCCTCTGTTGTCCCCTTCTCCTCCTGCATCAGGGTCTTAGATGTCCAGTATACTACTGGAGAAGAGTGGAGAAATAGCTCCAGAAGGAATGAAGATGTTGAGCTAAAGCAGAAATGACACCCAGTTGTGGAGGTGTCTGGTGGCGAAAATAAAGTCCGATGCTGTAAAGAACAATATTGCATAGGAACCTTGTATGTTAGGTCTATGAAACAAGGCAAATTGGGAGTGGTTAAACAGGAGACGGCAAGAGTCAACATCAACATTTTAGGAATCAGTGAATTAAATGGCCTGGAATGGGTGAATTTAATTCAGATGGCCGTTATATCTACTACTGTGAGCAAGATTCCCTTAGAAGAAATGGAATAGCCCCTACAGTCAATGAAAGCGTTTGAAATTCAATACTTAGTACTTGGGTGCAATCTCAAAAATGACAAAACGATCTCGGTTTGTTTCCAAGGCAAACCTTCAGCATCACAGTAATCCAAGTCTATGTCCCCACCACTAAAGCTAAAGAAGTTGATGTTGAAGAGTTCTGGGAAGACCTACAAGACCTTCTGGAACTAACACCAAAAAAAGATGTCCTTTATCATCAGAGGGGACTGGAATGCAAAAGTAGGAATTCAAGAGGTAGCTGGAGTAACAGGCAAGTTTGGCCTTGGAGTACAAAATGAAGCAGGGCAAGAGCTAATAGAGTCAAGATAATATGCTGGTCATAGTAAACACCCTTCTCATTGAAATCAGTGACAAACTGCTCTTTGTTGATTATATCCTTTGCAGCTGAAGATGGAGAAGTTCTATATAGTCAGCATAATCCAGACCTGGAGCTGATTGGCTCAGATAAAGAACTCCTTATAGCAAAATTCAGACTTTAGTTGAAGAAAGTAGGGAAAACCATTAGTCCATTCAGGTATGACCTAAATCAAACCCTTTATAATTATACAGTGGAAGTGACAAACAGATTTAAAGGGTTAGATCTGATAGAGTGCCTGAAGAACTATGGATGGAGGTTTGTAACACTGTATAGGAGGCAGCAATCAAAATCATCTCTAAGAAAAAGAAATGCAAAAAGGTAAAATGGTTGTCTGAGGAGGCCTTACAAATAGCTGAGAAAGGAAGATAAGCAAAAGGCAAAGAAGAAAAGGAAAGATACACTCATCTGAATGCAGAGTCCCAAACCAAGGAGAGAGAAGAAGGCCTTCTTAAGTGAACAATACAAAGAAATAGAGGAAAACAATAGAATGGGAGAGACTAGAGATCTCCAAGAAAATTAGAGATACCAAGGGAAGATTTCACGCAAAGATGGGCACAATGAAGGACAGAAATGCTATAGACCTAACAGAGGCAGAAGATATTAAGAAGAAGTGGCAAGAATACCCAGAAGAACTGTACAGAAACCGTCTTAATGATCCAGATGACCACGATGGTGAGATCACTTACCTAGAGCCAGACTTCCTGGAATGTGTAGTCAAATGGGCCTTAGGGAGCATTAGTACAAACTAAGCTAGTGGAGGTGATGAAATTCCAGCTGAGCTATTTCAAATCCTAAAAGATGGTGCTGTGAAAGTGCTGCACTCAGTATGCCAGCAAATTTGGAAAACTCAGCAGTGGCCACAGGACTAGAAAAGATCAGTTCTCATTCCAATCCCAAAGAAGGGCAATGCCAAAGAATGTTCAAACTGCTGCAGAGTTGCACCCCCTTCCTTGCTCCCCACAAACCCAGGGGGCCAGACTTTGGCAAAGTTGGAAGTGCCTGGGCGGGGCTTATCTGGACTGTCTAGGTGGGACCTTTATGAAACCCTGCCACCCTTGGCCTAGAGAAAGGGGAACTGCATTACACTGGAGTCAGGATTTCCTGCTCTCCACTCCTTTCTCCCCTCCCTTCTTCCTTCTCTTCCCGTCCCCCTCCTTCCCTCCTTGGTTTCTAGCTTCCTTCCTGAGCTGATATCAATGACAAACTGCCCACCCCTGAGGAATCCTCTGAACTTGAACTCATTCAGAAATTCTCCTTCTGGGACCCCACAGAGGGGGTGGGTAGAATCAATCTTCAGTCCTTCATCAACTTCATTACCTTTCTTGCCAAAATCTCTTATGTCTTTACAAGATAGCACCTAAGCCTGGCCTTTCTTGGACAAGAGACTCAACTCAACAGCTCTCCTTCCTGAGGATAGCTGAGGAACTTTGGAATCAGAGAGTCCTGAGATCAAATCCCAGAGTGGTCTCCGACCTTTAATGTGACCTTGGTGATGTACTTAACCTTTCTGAGACTCAGTTTCTTTAACCAAAAAATGAGAGTAACAGGCCTACCAGTGTTGTTGAGATCAAATGGTATAGAATAGTACCTGGCACTGCACAAGGCTTGTTCCCAGGTCCCCATACTCAGTCCCCATACCTGACTCACTCAGGTAGGACTTATGGAAATTTAAAATAGTTACATAATGATTTCTATTTTTAAATATATTTTAATTCCTATCATCTCACTTATACCCATGCTCACCATACCCCCTTGTATTATTATTTTCACAAAGAGTACTTTTTGGTGGAGGAACTGCTTTCAGAGAAGTTATGTCGTTTGCCAGGATCAAAGAGCCAGTCCATAGAGGACTCAGCTTTTTACGTAAAGGTCTGGGACCTCCGGGCCTGAGCCCGGTAAGAAGCTCACACATGACCCTGCCACGGAGAACTCGCATTTTTATAGCAGTTCAAAGAAGTAGACCTTCTAATGGCCTTTCAGACCTTCTTGACTGACCTGTGGAAAAGCCTGTATTGAGGCGGGAGAGGATTCCACGGGGTTTTGCAGTCATACCAGGTGACCCCACCTCAGAAAGCTAACAAGAAAAAAAGTCATGGCTTTTAGGACGGAAAGGAGTCTCAGAGAAAATCTACTGCTGTTTTCCATGTTTCGAATAGGAAGGCTAGAAAGGAATTTGAACCCATGCCTTGTGATGACCCATGCAGGTCTCTCTGCAAGACAGAGGGGAGGAGCTGTCACTTGGCTTCTGTGCCCTTGAGCCTTAGTGACAGCAGCCAGGAGGCTCCCCCAGCTCTCAGGGAACCCCATGTTCCCTCCTCACCCCATCATCAAAGGAGCTGGGAGGGAGGAAGAAGCATCCCTTTTATTGCCCACTTGGCCCATTCTCTGGGACAGGATGTGCAGCACTCCGGTCGAGGGGCTCTGGGGACCCCGGTCGTCACTCCAGAAGGTTCTGAGCAGTAAGAAATGATCCCTTACTCCCCGCCACACTCCCCACTTCAGGGGCGAGAGAGACGGAGGGAGCTGGCAGTGACTGAGAGCTCCATCCAGCGCCAAGCATCGATCTGGCTCTCAGCGTTGTCATGGCAACGGCTCTTCTACTCGGAAGAGATCAGCTCACTGCCACAGCGGAGACCTTCCTCAGTCTCCCCTCCTCCTCTTCCCAGGCCACCTCTCCCTCTCCTCAGTCCCGTACCACCTTGTCCCCACCACACCGCCGTCCTAGTCACCTTTCCATCTGCTCCTGATAGTCGTCCTGCGCCGCCACCCTCCCCTCCCTCCATCGTGCTCCCCCATCCTGCCCCCTCCTCTCGTCCTTACGTCCTCTCCCTGCGCTTGGCCCCTCCTCATTGGCCTCCCCCTGCTCTCTGCCCATGGGCCATTACCTCTCCTGGGCGCACACTGAAGTGCGGGAACAGGAGGAATCTCGGAGCTGTGATGCTTCAGACAGCCTCTTTCCCCATGTGCTCCCCACCTACAACCTCCTCCAGGGCAGAGCTCAAGGCCACTAGACCATTTTGTCTGCATGAGTGAGCCTAGAAAGCAACTCAGAATTACTCTCAGGCCAAACTGTCCTCTAGTCCCTTCTCTGCTCCCTAAAGTAGGAGTGACTTCTGGCAGTGGCAACTTCTCAGCTTTGCAGTGGCCAAGACTCAGCTTCCTCCACTAAAAAAAGAAAATAAAAGCATGGTAATACCATCCGTCTAAACCAGTTATTATGAAGATAAAAGGGGAAGCCAATAGCCGCTCACACTGATGAGCCCTGGCTGAGTACCAGGCTCCAGGCTAGGAGCCTCACGTGGGTAACTCAATCCCACGAAGAGGCCATATTCGTTGTCCTCACCTAGTTCTGTAAGAGATGACGTGACTTACCAAGGTCACCATCACAGCGGAGTCCTGTAGGCAGCCAGTCTTTGAGCCCAGTGAGCCCACCACCAGAGTTCTTGCGTTCAAATTCTGTACTTTTTGTCCCCAGTATTGAGAAAGCAGCAAGCCGACTGTCTGGCTCACAGTAGGTGGCAGATATATATCACATCCTACCTTGACAGTTAATTAATTAAATCATTTATTATGTGCCCAACATATCTCAGGTGTTAGAAATACAGTGAATGATAAATTTCACACAATCCTTGTCCTTGAAAAGTTTAAGAAGGTGTAGCAGGAGACAGGCATGCAGACACAGGCAGTGTGGTGCCAGGGTTTGAGCCCAGGCCCTGAGCCTTTAAGCCTGAGTGCAAATATGACCTGTCGAAGGTACCAGCGGGCACTCCAAGCTTGTGACTACCCCTTTCTGGATCCTTATCTCCTCACTCATACGATGGGGCTTTCAGTGGAACCTTCCTAGATTTATGAGACATGAAAGCGAAGGTACACTCAACCCAGCACAACACCTAGGATAAATTCATACCCCATAAAAGGGCTAAGTCAGTATGTTTATCATCAACTCAGTTACACCAGAGCCTGGGGGAGGAGGTGGTCCATAGTCTGGAGGAATCAGGAAAGTCTTCCTGAAGGTGGTGAGATTTGCAAAATCTTGGAGGGACAGCTGTGTGCCAGGTAGTCCTGGATGGGCAGGTCATTTGAGGCAAAGGATTCAGCCTTGGGATGATGACAGTCTGGGGGAGGGGGTGTGTGAGGAAGGGCAAACGGTGTGAATAACAGCAGCAGCATTTATGGAGTGTCTACCGTGTGCCTGCTGCTGCTTTACGCCAGTGATTCTTTCTCCTGGCTCCACGTTAGAAAGACCTATGGACGTTCCTGCTTGATCTCTTTTAATATGAATGCTGGGCCCTTTTACCTGAAGACTTTTATTTAAATGGTCTTGGGTGCCCAGCTGTCAGCATGCTTTAAAACTCCTCAGGTGATCTGGGATTGTGAAGCTCTGGTCTAGGTGTTTTAGAAATTTAATCTCCACACCAGCTCCATCAAGTTGGTACCAAGACTCAGAGATATGAAACAGCTCAAAGTTGTAAAGTTAAAGCAAGGCAGATCTGACTCTAGGACTCTTGTAAACATTAGGGTGAGGATGGATAGGAAG
>SJYA01002887.1:198058-285430 GCA_006410615.1 Neotragus moschatus
GTGGGTTGGGAAGATCCTCTGGACTGGGAAATGGCAACTCACTCCAGTTTCTTGCCTGGAAAATTCCACGGACAGAGAAACCTGGCAGCTACAGTCCATGGGATTTCAAAGAGTCGGACATGACTGCACACACTCCTACTGATCTCCTAGCCTTGATCCTGTCACTTTCCCTGAAGCCAGCTTGGAGGGGCCTCCTGCATACCATTCTCTATCTGAGGCATCTTTGCGGAGTCTTCGTGAAGATTCATTCAAGGTTTCCAGAAAGGGATTTTACTCACCCTCCAGGCTCTGCTGCTACATCCTCAGGGCAGAATTGATGCATTATTTGACCCTGGGACTCCCTGCTGAACCCTTCAGAGCAAGAGCGTCACTATTTACCACTAGAGGTGTGCTCTTGGGAGACAACATCTCTGCACCCAAACTGAGCAGTTCTTCTAGCATCCAGGTCCCAGGGGTAGGAGTTTGTATAGTTCTAGGTATGTCAAGGCAGGTCTGCAGTGTGGCGGGTCAGGGGAGCAACGGGGACTCGTCTTCTCTGGTGCAGGGTCTCCAGAAGTGGCCACATTACAACATGTTTCATAGAAATTGTTGAAACCTTGGTGGAAATACACCGGAGGAAGTAGGGTAAAAGCAAACATCAGTCTGTTCAATTTATTGGCAGTCAGAATGGAGGTACTTCCGAAGACCGTGGAGGGTACCTCTTTGGCAAGCTGTGCCCCTGCTCCTTCCCTTCACTGACACACCCCTCTTCCCTGAAGCTATGAACATGTGTTATACTTGTAGACACACAAGCACCTAGCGAATTGCTTTCAAGAGCCTGCTAATGAACGAGAAAAGTCAGTCCAGACCCCCACCGTGAGAAAAAGAGGAATACAAAGGACTGAGAGTGTTAAACAAGGGAAAGCTCTTCTTTTCCTCCAAAACTAGTCAGGCCTGGAGACAACAGGATTTGTTTGAAGACAGAACCAGCAGAGCTGCAGTGTGACTGGAAGCCATCGCCAGAGGGAAGAACACAAGCTTCAAGGCCAGATGCCCAGCCGAGCTCTCAGAACAGCCCAGCCAGGAGGACAGGCAGGAGAACCATGGGCCAGGCCACCAGGAACCCTGAAACACAAGAGAGGACTGTCGGGGACTGGGCTCGAACTCAGCAGCCAACGTGAGGTGGCATCCCTATCTTCTGCTGGACAAGGATGACAAACGCAGAGTATCCTTAATATCTATTTTAGATTTCTGCCCCTGGGAGGTGGGAAAGGGCCATGTCGTAGAGGCAAAGCTGACTCACCACCACCAAACACTTCATTTCCCTGTGGGCACACAGGAAGTTACTTTTTCCCATGTGCATTGCAGTAGGTAGGACCATATGACTGGATCTGACCAACAGAATGTGGGTGGAAGTCACATGTGCCACTTTTAGGCCTGGTTCTTAAAGCCTCCTACATAATTCTCCATGCTCCCTCATCTAGCATCTAAGGGCCAGATGCAGAGCCTTCAAGAGAGGACTTTCAGGGGACAGCAGATTTGCCAGAATTTACCAGAAGGTAAGAACCCCAGTTCCTAACGACTGTAAAGGGCACTGAGCTGTATCTTCCAGTGATTTTATGGGGAATAAACTGTTGCGTAAAAGCACAGAAAGTTGTGGATCGCTTGTCACAGTAGCTAGCATTACTCACTCTGATAGTGAAGAGGCAGAAAGACACTGAAAGCAGAAAGAGAGGTTAAAAAAGCATTACCTCTGAAGCCTGACTACTTAGTTTAGAATTCTAGCTCTGCAACTAGCTATGCAAGCCCAGGTGAGTTATTGAAACTCTCTGTGCCTGAATGTCCCTGTGTGCAAAATAGGATCATTACTAACAGCTATTACTGCATGAGATCTTTGTAAGGTGAGTAAGTGAACTCATAGCAAGCATTTAGAACAGTGCCTGCCACATGGTAAACACCATGTAAGTATTGGTTTTGAAAATCGGACTCTATAAGACCTGGGAGGTTAGAATCATGTCTCTTCTGAACATTACTATATACTCAGGGTTAAAGAAGGGCTTGTCTCCTGGATCATAGCTGTCTCATCTTAGAGGATCTGGGAGAGGCATATGCAAACCCCTTCTACCCAACATCAGATTATAGTGGCTCCCCAAGCCCTAAATTTCAAAATAACTTGCTGATGTCCTTAGGAGGGAGAGGGAGACAAATATCACAATTTTCAGATACATATTATTATATGGCAACCAGTTTATAATTATGAAACGTAGGTTGATGTTCAATTAATTCTAAAAATGTCATAAATGGCTGTGGGAGAGAGCAAACTATGAAACCCATAGGCGCACTCTTGCGGTAGTCTGCCACTGCGTCATGTTGGAGTGATTTCTCCGTTTTCAAAAGTCTCCAGAAACCAGTACCCACCAAGAAATTAGTCAATTTACCAAAGTCCATTGAGAAGCCAGGCTGTTCCAGGCACTATGCTAACCCGAAGGACTGGAAGAAATTAACAAAATTGAGGTCCCTGCTCTCAAGCTGCTTGCAGTCTGAACTCTAACCACCCTCTCCAATGAGTACTGCTTTTCTGAGCATTGTCTGAATGTTAGCACTGAGGTTATTTGGAAACATTTAGACTGTTACCTAGTTGGAGATTTGAGGATGGGTAGAACTTTTTAATGTCTGGGTTAACCAGTATAGGCCATTTTGGGGGATAGTGAAATCTCAATAGCATTGCCTTCCCTTTGGACCAACATATGTTTCTTAGATCTGTCTCCCTACAGAACTCCATTCATTCGTCAAAATCACATCCAGATTTAACATCAGCTGAAATTCTCTTCTGATCTTATCCAATACAATTAATTACTCTTCTGCACTATCTACTTGCTTGTGATTTATTTGCTTATACGAGTATTGAATTTCACAGCTGTTGTTCATTTTTCCTACAGGGCTTGTTCTGCTAATATTTGCATACCTGGCTCCTTTTTCTCATTTAGTTCGAATATTACCTCCTTCAAAAAATNCATATGTTTCTTAGATCTGTCTCCCTACAGAACTCCATTCATTCATCAAAATCACATTCAGATTTAACATCAGCTGAAATTCTCTTCTGATCTTATCCAATTCAGTTAATTACTCTTCTGCACTATCTACTTGCTTGTGATTTATTTGCTTGTACGAGTATTGAATTTCACAACTGTTGTTCATTTTTCCTACAGGGTTTGTTCTGCTAATATTTGCATACCTGGCTCCTTTTTCTCATTTAGTTCGAATATTACCTCCTTCAAAAAATTTTCTGACTATTTATCCATTCTGATATTCATTCTTCCTTCCTATCTTGTTAACAGATCCATCAAACATTGGTTGGGTGTGTGACCATCCAGGATAAAGNGGTGTGAGTGTGTGGCAAGCAGACTGAGGAAAGGGAGGTCTGACTCACAGGTCTGCACTCTTCATTCATGGTGTCACAAAGATACACTTCACAATGCAGGTACACCAGGTCGTAGTTTCCAGCAAAACGGAACATCTGGACAGAAAACCGGCCCTGAGGGGACTCCCCATTCTCCTCCACTTGGATGGTTGAGTCCGCAGCGCGTGGACATCTGGGAAGGGTACATCATAGAACATGGTTGGTTATGCAAACACTCTGGGGCCAGACTTCTTGGGTTCAGATCTCACTCTATCACTTATTAGCTGTGTGACTATGGGCAATTTACTCANACGGAACATCTGGACAGAAAACCGGCCCTGAGGGGACTCCCCATTCTCCTCCACTTGGATGGTTGAGTCCGCAGCGCGTGGACATCTGGGAAGGGTACATCATAGAACATGGTTGGTTATGCAAACACTCTGGGGCCAGACTTCTTGGGTTCAGATCTCACTCTATCACTTATTAGCTGTGTGACTATGGGCAATTTACTCAATCTCTCTGAGCCTGTTGCCCTATCTATATGCGAGGAATAATAATTTTAGCTTACATTGTAAGATAGTTGCAACAATTAAATGAGTTAAAATTACAAAGTAAACAGCATGTGCCATACAATAAGTGCTACATGTATGTGACTCTAAAATACAAATATAATCCATTCAGAGCTTAAGGATAGTAAGTAAGCACTTAAGTAAGTGTATCCTTAAGCACTTTCTGATTTCCCAGGAAATGGCATTCAGGAGTCATTACCTACCATTTATTGGCTATCTACTAGTGCCAGGTGTTAATTCTAACATTGGAAACATCTGAGCACTGAAGGCTGATGGCCAAATTGGGGTGTGTATGTGTGCTCATCAGCACACATTATTACCCAGTGCACTCAAACACACATAAACTCAAAACTGCACGTGTAGAGACTCATGTGGGTGCTGGGCTGGATCAGGGTACGCAGGCACTCTGAGCAGGCAAACTGGGCACCCCTGTCTGCTCTTTGACACTATCCGCTCAAAATGGACTTAGCAAAGGGGCTGAAGGCTGACTGCACAGGAAGACCGAGAAAGGAACTTCTCGGGATGGCGTTCACTTTGTTCTGTGTCACCCACAACTCCAATCTGACTCCACTTGGCAAAAGAAAAGCCTTGTGGTTAAGGGGATCCACCTTATGAAAAGCAGAGGGAGAGACAGCCAGCACTGCCCTTGGCAGCCCCAGGCAGTCAACCCAAGTAAGGCGCCTACGTGTCTCCCCCAGCCCCTAAGCACCTCCCCAACCCATCTCCTCCTTACACGCCTGTGATATTCTGAGCATCTCACAGACTGGCAGTCCTCAGCCCAGCTCCCACTCATGCCACAGCAGAAACACAGGGCCACAGCCGGCATTTCTTCATGCTTTGTTTTCAAGACTTTTTAAGCTTTTCACAACATACAGGCTCTACCTTTACACTCAGATACACACACACACACACAGCTTAAAAATCCCTGCACAGTAGATTTTCTGCATGCCTGTTTCACACATGAGAACATGAATATCCAGACAGATGAGCTGACTTGTATCTTGAACTAAGAAACAGCAAACCCATGCTACAAGCCCAGGTCTCCATGATGCCCCAGGCAAGGTCATGTCAGGATTTTTCAAACTGCAGTTCTTTTTGGCCTCATGCAGAAACCACCTCCCTGAATGTTTTCCTGTTTACCAATACCTGTACTATTATTTTACGTTATTATATTATTATTACTATTTTTCTTTAAACCTACAAATGTTTTTGTTGAAATACATTAAAAAAAAAAATCATGACCACAAATAGCAAACAAAGGGCTTCCCAGGGGGCCAAATGGAGAATCTCCATCCACCAATGCAGGAGATGCAAGAGATGAGGGTTCCATCCTGAGGTCAGGAAGATCCCCTGGAGTAGGAAATGGCAACCCACGTTAGTACTCTTGCCTGCAGACTTACATTGACAGAGGAGCCTGGCGGGCTACAGTCCGTGGGGTCACAAAGAACTGAACGACTGAGAACACAGCACATTACTTGCCATATATAAAACACGACCATACAAACACAGTCAGACACTGCTATTACATTTTACTTCAACACTGTTGATTGTAAAAGACCCCCAAAAGACTTCTGCTCTCCTTTCTTTTTGTTGTAAAGGGAGATTAGCAAATAACAGAAGTGTGAACACCAGGTGAGCACCCAATTGAGCCTTGACGCGACCAGGCAGATTCTAAGGAAACTAAGACAGAAATAGGTCAGGGTCTTCTAGGAGCGCTTTCTCTGACTGCACTATTAAAATAGCAACTCCCCTCCCTTCTTCCTACTTCATTTTTCTCTATAGCGCCGTCATCATTAACATGCCCTGGATGGCACTTTCATTTAATTGTTGCTCTCCCCACTTAGAATATCAGCGATAAGGGTGCAGAGACTTTTATCTCTTCTATTCACTGTTATCCACATAGCCTGGCACACAATAAACCTCCAAAAATGTCTGTTCAATTTATGAATGAAAATGTGAACTACTTTCTCACAGTGTGGCTCATGTTTTTCTACTGTGTTTGAGTCAAAAGCAGGCCATCTGTGTCCTCCCTGTTTCAACTGACCCTTGTCTAACCATGCCTCTGCTGTCCTCCTCCCAGCCAAGTGCCAGCCTGCTCCTGCCCAGGGCCTGCCTTTCCATCATGCTCCTCATCCTTTTCAGAATCCTAGACCCCCTCTGCCATCTGAGGAAGCCCATGCATTCCTCATCAAAAGTAATGCTTTCAATGCATACACTAAATTACATAAGACAATAAAAAAATTAAATATAATTCTTAAAATATTACACTGAATACATCATATATTTACATATCTGGATATAAATATGTATTTACAAGTACATGTATTTGACATATATCAAATAATAAGATCCAGTTGAAATTCTAATACTACAATATAGTAACTAAAAATACTGACTTGTGTAAATGTCTTCAAATGTTCTGCTAGTACTTTTCCGGTTTGTTGCCTATATCACAATGAATGACAGGGCTAAATTTCAGCTACAGGTGAATGAATGTGAAGATGTACTTTGTACCCATCCAACTCTAAAGACCCTCCCCGGCCCCAGATTCCAACAGGCCTTACCTGTCCTGGATGATGAAGTATTTCAAGGGGTCTGTGGCATTGCTGCTGGGCGTGGCGTAGCAGTTAGTCATGAGCAGTGCAAACCGGGACAAGTCGCCCCCATCCAGCATGGTGCCGACGTAGAGAAACGCGTCTGTGGACAGCGTCACAGAGGAGCCTTGGTAGGGCTGTGTGTAGGCAGGGCTCTGGAAGAGCGCCATTCGCACGGTAAATGTGCCGGTCCCGCCCATGCTGATGTTGAGGGCGCTGCAGGGGGAGAGAGGCTGGTGAGAGAACCAGAACCAAGGGCAGCAACAGATAGGCCACTCTTTCTGATCTGCATGCCTGGGCAGCCCCTGGCAGTTATTTGGATTTTAATCCAGCAACAGGACTGGAATCCACCAACCATTGCTCTGCAAAATACAGTAATGACACACAGGTCACTTAGGGATCTGAAATGCAGATTCTGGACCTGTAGCTTTGGGATAGGGCTCAAGGTTCTGCATTTCTAATAAGCTCCCAGGTGACCCCCTCACATGGTGGCCCTTGCATTTAAGTGTGGCAAACACATTCTCAAGGGAGTCACCTAGATTCCTTTTTTGATCTTAATATAGAACAGTTTTAAAAGATGGGCTATGAGTCCTACAGGCCTTAGTCAGAGTTCTGGTTCTACCTACAGCGGAAGATTGGGATTTTTAAAATGCATTATTTTAAATCACATTAAAAACAGCCACACTGATGGCAACTCCATGGGGATTATCCTACAAAGGACACTGAAAGACTGATGCCCCAGGAAAGGGGGTACATGAGAAATAGTAATGGGGAAGTCCATTTTAGAGGTGAGTACTGGGTTATTTGTTTGGACTTGGTGTTTGACTGGGATGAGATTTCTAGCTTAAGCCAGAGAGAGATCTGCATACAGCTGTTTTGTTCCCTGGAACCTAGCAGATCTGGGACATGGCCACATTGCTCCAGGTTGCTCCACGTTGTTTCTTGGCCAGGTGATGTTCCACACAGAGGCAGACAAGGAGCACCTGTCTTCCTTCAAGTCAGCCAAGCACCTTCGTCAGTGGCAGGTGCCCCTCTCCAAGTCTGGTTGGCCATGGACCAGCTTCAAAAAACAAGGTCACGGTAGAGTGGAGGCTCTATGCCTGATGGCCTGCGTTTGAATCCCAGCTCTGTAACTTACTGTCCTCTACCACTTTGGACAAGTTACTAAACTTTATTTGAACTTCAATTTCAATAATAATAATACTTACACCTTCTAGGCCGTGCTAGCGTTTCAATGAGGTGTTCCATCTAGAGCACTTAGCACAATGCCTGACATTTGGTCAGCTCTTGATAAACACTTGTTATTAACACAGCTCTTATTTTTTTTCCCAGTATCTGCATCATTGGCTTGTGAGTCATCCTATTCAGAAATGTTCAAGTGTATTTAGCAACAGGATCCTTTTATTTTCTAAGTAATTAAATTGATAAAGAAGATGTGGTACATATACACAATGGAATACTACTCAGCTATAAAAAAAGGATGAAATAATGCCATTTGCAGCAACATGGAAGAAACTAGAGCTTATCATACCAAGTAAAGTCAGAAAGAGAAAGATAACTATCATATGATATCACTTACATGTAGAATCTAAAATATGGCACAACTGAAGCAATCTATGAAACAGAAATAGACTCACAGATATATAGAACAGAGCTGTGGCTGTCAGGGGAAGAGGGGATGGAGTAGGGGGGTTGGGATTAGCAGATTTAAGCTATTATATACAGAACGGATAAACAGCAAGGTCCTACTGTATAGCACTGGAAACTAGAATCAGAAATCTATGATAAACCATAATGGACAAGAATATAAAAAAGAATGTATAGAAATTAACACAACATTGTAAATCAACTATACTTCAACTGAAAAAATAAAATTAAAAACGTTCTCTGGTTCACATCCCCAAATCACCTCCTTACAGACCTTTACACTCCAAGAAGCATAACTTGTAAACCCCTCTTTATTCAAATTTCTCCTATTTACAGAGAAAGAAACTGAGGTCCAAATATGGGGTACAATTTGCCCAGTCCCATAGCAGGTCTGAACTGAGACCCCTCGATTCTTTCCTGTGGTCTAACCACCCTGCTGTTGTTGCTGCTGCTAAGTCACTTCAGTCATGTCCGACTCTGTGCGACCCCATAGACAGCAGCCCACCAGGCTCCTCCATCCCTGGGATTCTCCAGGCAAGAACACTGGAGTGGGTTGCCATTTCCTTCTCCAATGATGAAAGTGAAAAGTGAAAGTGAAGCTGCTCAGTCGTGTCCAACTCACAGCAACCCCAGGGACTGCAGCACCAGGCTCCTCTGTCCATGGGATTTTCCAGGCAAGAGTACTGGAGTGGGGTGTCATTGCCTTCTCCCAATCACCCTACCCCTCAGGTAAACCAGGGACCCTAATATGGGTTTCAGCTCTGTGGAGCACTTTTGTACATTACTGCTAAATCCATTTCACATACAAGAAGATTGACATCTAGAATAGGGCTATCAGTTTCCCAAAGCCATTTATGTGATAGAGCCAGGATTTGAAAGTGGGCTCCAGATTTCCTAGCTGGGCTTCTCATGGACCCTTTTTGGAGTCCAACACTGCCTCCCAGCTGACCACCTCCAATCAACTCATTGGTGGCAGCTGACAGCAAAGCTGAGGTCCTGGTGGCCAAGGATTTGTGGGGTGGAGTTGGCCAGGGACACGGGGGACCCTCTCTGGCCGCACCTGACCATTGGCTGCAGGGAGGTCTTCAGGCTGACTTTCATGTCCAGGGGATAGGAGCACGCAAAGTTGATTCTGATGTTGAGGTCACGGATGATGATCTCATCTGCCAGGTAGAGAGTGTTGCTGTATGTGGCGTGAGTCTCATTCCTCTGTATTGGGGTAGGAAGGTGGAGGGGAGGAAGGGCAGAAAAGGCATAGAATCTGAGTAGGATTCAAAACCAAAGGCACTGAAACTGCTGAAACTACCCTCCCAGTTTCAATGAGCACAAGTCATGAGCTAGGCACCCCTGCCCAAGCTGAATGTCCCTACTGCATCTTTGCGTGGATCCTTCAATAACCCTGAGAGGCAGGATGACCACCTCCCTAATACAGATGGAAGTTCATGGGAACTGGGCAACTTATCCATGGTACAGGGGGTCTAAGAAGCCTGGGACTCTTTCCATCACCTCATGCCTCCTCTCACACACGCCGAAAGACTAAAAATCATATACTGAGTCATCATTAATGGCAGATTGTCAAAAAGTCATATTTGGCAAATGACAATTATTTCCTTGTTTCTTATGTATTTTTCTTTTCTCTGTGGGGGATGGAGATGCGAGGAAGCAGAACCCACTCACACAAATGTTTGCCTCTGGGTCCCTTTGGAGGAGGCTTCTGTAGCCGAGGCCCTGGTTCTCTGCACACTGAAAGTGCAGACTCTGCCTCCCAGGAACCATCAGAGACAAACAGATCTGCTTCTGAACTCAGTGCTGATACCTACTGGCTTAGAATAGTCATTGCCCTGTGGGGGCACTACATTTCCCATCTGTCAAATGGGGAACTATCACTATGGATTGTCCTCTTTATTTGAAACTGACATTTATTGAGCACTTACTTTGTGCCAGTTATTTGTCCTAATCACTTTGCGCACAGTAACGCCTTTAACTCTCCTAACCCTATGAAGGAGTTATTATTACTCCATTTTTAGTGGAGGAAGCTGAGTCACATCCAGGTTAAATAACTCACCCAGTTCACACAACTAGTAAGTGGTGGGGCTGGGCTTGAACCAGGCAGTGCTCTGACCCTATCCCACATCGGCCAGGACATACCGTCATCACTGTCCCACAGGGGCCATCCCTGGCTGGGGTCACCACAGACATCCAGTCCCGGTTGCCCCTCTCAGTGAAGCCTGAGCACCGGCTGTCATGCAGGTACATGAAGACCTTCTCAAAGCCCAGATTCTTCAGCTGGCACTTGCTCAGGGACAACTTAATGTCATCAACCCCACATTCCAGCCTGCGCTCCAGGACGGAGAGATCTGAAATGGTCAGGGAAGGCAGGATTAGAGGCCTGTGACCACAATTCAAGGTTCAGCACATCCCCAGGGCCCAGGTCCAGCTAGCCAGGTTGGCCACCAGCTGGGAGTACTCAGAGTCATGCTATGGTCTCCTCTCTCAGAGACGTGGAGATGTGAGTCTGGATTCCCAGAATCACTGGATGGATCCATGTGACTAACCACCAGCCCATGTTACCCTAAGCGCAGGCTATACACAAAGAAAAGTAATACATTTGGGTCATTCACTGCCCTTTCTGTGTGTTCAGATATGTCCAGCTCTTTGCAACTCTATGGTCAGACTGTAGCCTGTCAGACTCCACAGTCCCAGCACTAAACAACATTGAATCCTAGTAAAACAAAACAAATAGCAAGCAAACAAAGGTAATAAGTTAATGGTAGTTTCTTTCCATCCTTTCTGTATCAAGGGGACAATCCTAAAGATTTGCTGATGTTTTTATTATTAACATCATATACTTGCTAACTTTCCTTGAAACCACAGAGAGCAGAACTCTGGTTAAGTATTTGCAGCATATAAAAAGATCCAGTTAGTTTTTTTTTTTAATTAAAGTATTACATAGTTGCTAAAATTTAACAACTTTCTTTCCTTGTATTCATTATTACTGCTACTGTGGACCTAAGATGTTACTTGCCACAGATAAGACACAGTAGTGAACTTCAACGTCCCAAGTTTACTTAAAAGAAGGTTGAGACTAAAACCAAGACTGGACTTTGGGAAGCACTAGCCTGCTTCAATCATTATGTATACAGGGAAACAGGTTTAGAGATGGCCAGGGCCCTGCTCAGGGTCCTCAGCTGGTCAGTGGAGGGCCCAGTCCTATAAACCACAGACTGCTGGCCAGGCCTGTGTTCTTGTGCTCTGGGAATACAGCTCAGGTTTGCCTTTGGCCAACAGGTGGCAACCTGCTGCTTATCCATCANGATTCAAAACCAAAGGCACTGAAACTGCTGAAACTACCCTCCCAGTTTCAATGAGCACAAGTCATGAGGTAGGCACCCCTGCCCAAGCTGAATGTCCCTACTGCATCTTTGCGTGGATCCTTCAATAACCCTGAGAGGCAGGATGACCACCTCCCTAATACAGATGGAAGTTCATGGGAACTGGGCAACTTATCCATGGTACAGGGGGTCTAAGAAGCCTGGGACTCTTTCCATCACCTCATGCCTCCTCTCACACACGCCGAAAGACTAAAAATCATATACTGAGTCATCATTAATGGCAGATTGTCAAAAAGTCATATTTGGCAAATGACAATTATTTCCTTGTTTCTTATGTATTTTTCTTTTCTCTGTGGGGGATGGAGATGCGAGGAAGCAGAACCCACTCACACAAATGTTTGCCTCTGGGTCCCTTTGGAGGAGGCTTCTGTAGCCGAGGCCCTGGTTCTCTGCACACTGAAAGTGCAGACTCTGCCTCCCAGGAACCATCAGAGACAAACAGATCTGCTTCTGAACTCAGTGCTGATACCTACTGGCTTAGAATAGTCATTGCCCTGTGGGGGCACTACATTTCCCATCTGTCAAATGGGGAACTATCACTATGGATTGTCCTCTTTATTTGAAACTGACATTTATTGAGCACTTACTTTGTGCCAGTTATTTGTCCTAATCACTTTGCGCACAGTAACGCCTTTAACTCTCCTAACCCTATGAAGGAGTTATTATTACTCCATTTTTAGTGGAGGAAGCTGAGTCACATCCAGGTTAAATAACTCACCCAGTTCACACAACTAGTAAGTGGTGGGGCTGGGCTTGAACCAGGCAGTGCTCTGACCCTGTCCCACATCGGCCAGGACATACCGTCATCACTGTCCCACAGGGGCCATCCCTGGCTGGGGTCACCACAGACATCCAGTCCCGGTTGCCCCTCTCAGTGAAGCCTGAGCACCGGCTGTCATGCAGGTACATGAAGACCTTCTCAAAGCCCAGATTCTTCAGCTGGCACTTGCTCAGGGACAACTTAATGTCATCAACCCCACATTCCAGCCTGCGCTCCAGGACGGAGAGATCTGAAATGGTCAGGGAAGGCAGGATTAGAGGCCTGTGACCACAATTCAAGGTTCAGCACATCCCCAGGGCCCAGGTCCAGCTAGCCAGGTTGGCCACCAGCTGGGAGTACTCAGAGTCATGCTATGGTCTCCTCTCTCAGAGACGTGGAGACGTGAGTCTGGGTTCCCAGAATCACTGGATGGATCCATGTGACTAACCACCAGCCCATGTTACCCTAAGCGTAGGCTATACACAAAGAAAAGTAATACATTTGGGTCATTCACTGCCCTTTCTGTGTGTTCAGATATGTCCAGCTCTTTGCAACTCTATGGTCAGACTGTAGCCTGTCAGACTCCACAGTCCCAGCACTAAACAACATTGAATCCTAGTAAAACAAAACAAATAGCAAGCAAACAAAGCTAATAAGTTAATGGTAGTTTCTTTCCATCCTTTCTGTATCAAGGGGACAATCCTAAAGATTTGCTGATGTTTTTATTATTAACATCATATACTTGCTAACTTTCCTTGAAACCACAGAGAGCAGAACTCTGGTTAAGTATTTGCAGCATATAAAAAGATCCAGTTAGTTTTTTTTTTTAATTAAAGTATTACATAGTTGCTAAAATTTAACAACTTTCTTTCCTTGTATTCATTATTACTGCTACTGTGGACCTAAGATGTTACTTGCCACAGATAAGACACAGTAGTGAACTTCAACGTCCCAAGTTTACTTAAAAGAAGGTTGAGACTAAAACCAAGACTGGACTTTGGGAAGCACTAGCCTGCTTCAATCATTATGTATACAGGGAAACAGGTTTAGAGATGGCCAGGGCCCTGCTCAGGGTCCTCAGCTGGTCAGTGGAGGGCCCAGTCCTAGAAACCACAGACTGCTGGCCAGGCCTGTGTTCTTGTGCTCTGGGAATACAGCTCAGGTTTGCCTTTGGCCAACAGGTGGCAACCTGCTGCTTATCCATCAGGATTTTGGGGGCCTCCGAAAGAAGCCTGGGGGTGGGGTTGTTTCTCAAGCTCTGGGAGCTTATGGGTCAACTAAGGGGAGACTCCAGGAATCCAGAGAGCTTCTTGCTGATTTTAATGGGTATTACTGGACTGACTTTCCACTCCGATTGGATAATATGCACACCCTGGGTCATCCTCACAGGCCCCCAATTCACACCCAGGAATGTGTCCCTCCCCAGGTCCCTGGCATTTCTGAGTGCCGCCCCGCTTCCCCAGCGGCCTCACCGGTGACGTTGGAGTCCTCTTTGCACTGGCAGTGCCATTCGCCATTATCCGATTTGCAGTCCTCATCCACACGGCACTCCTCACACGTCCCCTCCACAGAGCTGGGGTCTGCAGGGTCACATATACAGCCAACAAGGATGAGCTCCAGTCTCTCGAGGCGCCCATAGGGCCCAGGGCGGGGTTGCTGGGAGACACCCACTCACCTGTGCAGTAAGCCAGATGGCACTCAGGGGGCGCCGTCAGGTTGTACACGTAGTAGCCGCCAGCACAAGCCTTCACTTGGACAGGCGCGTCCCACAGGCAGCAGTCGCCGCTCCAGTGCGCACAGGCCACGCGGTTCACGATGCCCTCGTCGCTCGATGGGTGCGTGCCGTTGAGCCACATAGGCGCGGCCGTGTTGCAGTGCAGGATGGGCACGCAGGTCTCGGGCAGGCGCACGCCGCCCTGGCCCACGAAGCGGTACCAGCCGCCCAAACTGACATCACAGACGTAGCCAGAGCCGTACTCTGTGCTGCGCCAGTATTCGTCCAGGATGTGGTGCGCCTGGCACGGGTCAGCGCACACTAGCGCGTCACCCTCCCGCAGGCAGTCTAGCCCAGGGCCGCAGGAGCCCGGGGAACACTCACAGTGCCTCCCGTCCCCCAGGTAGCCCGCGGGACACACGCATGAGTAGTTGCCCTCGCCGTTGATGCAGGTGGCCAGGGCGTGGCAGCGGCTGAGCCCTGGCTCTGCACACTCGTCCACATCCTCGCAGTCGAGCTCCGAGCTCAGGAAGAAACCTTCAGGGCAGACGCATGTGTAGGAACCCAGCGTGTTCACGCAGCTGTTGGTGGCCGAGCAGTTGTGCGCCCCCGGAATGGCGCATTCGTCCAGATCTGCACACTCGAGGCCGTCGCCAGTGAAGCCCTCCTGGCAGGTACAGGTCGTGGCAGCCCCGTCCACCGTACAAGTGGCATTGCCGTGACATTCAGAGCAGCTTTCTGCCAGGCAGAAAAGCCCAGATTCAGAGTGGGGGCCTCTAGGCTACTGTTCACCAAGCGACTCTTTCCATGGTCCTTAGGGTTCTTTAAGACACAGCAGACCCCCTTTGAAAGAAACAAATAAACCTCCCCCGATGTCTAAACACCCACCTGCATTCTTGTGTTAAGCACTGCATTCAAGCTGTATCATCTTTTCAAACATCCACCTTTCCACCACCAGAGGAATAATGTAGAGTTCTTGACACTTCGTTAAGGATTTAGGGAACCCTGTCACCGCTTCCCCAACTTGATATATTCTGTGCCTTTTGCTCAGATCTCCTTCCCTGCCTCCCTTCTCCACCTAGCAGTAGCACTGACACTTTGTGTGTTCCTCTGTGACAACAATAACAGTAAAGATGGTGAGCTCTCATGTATTAAGCACTTAGGAGATGCCAGACACTGGGATAGGCATTTTCTATCCACTACGTGATAGAATCCTCTCCAGTGGCTCTGGGGAATGACTTGTGTATTTAGCCATATTTTAAAGGTGAGGAAACGAGATTCAGAAGGTTTAAGCTACTTGCTTCACTGGTAAGCAGCAGAGCCAGGACACAAATCGAGGCTGCAGGACCACAGTGTGTGTGCGCTCCATGATGGCACAATGGTATTTACTCTGTTCCAGAGGACTCCAGTTGGTGGTTGTGTAGAGTGTCTAGCTCCCTTCTCAAACAAAAAGCTAACAGCAATGTGCAACCCAAACTTATGTGTGAAAGGGGATGTCTTTGGGTACCACCCAGGTATGTTCACATCTCTTGTGTGGTTGAGTATGTTCTTGAACTTCCAGTAAAGTGCTGGGGCGGGGTGGGGGGCGGGGGGCTCAGTGATGTTCTAAACTTTTGTCTCTCCATATGTGATCCAAGGATCACACCCTCAGCATCATCTGGGAGCTCGTTAGAATGCAGAGTCTCAGGCCCCACCCCAGGCCTACCGAATCAGAATCTGCGTTTTGGTAAAATTCCTGGGTGAGTTCTACGTACATTAAAGTATAAGAAATGAATTTAAAATAGACTGCGCAAATCCCAAGCATAAAAGGAGAGGGACTGAGACCTCTTCTGCTAATGGTGACACTGCTCTCTACACACATAGCACTTACTTGCTGATGAGGCGTCAGTGGCTGCAGGTATGATGACCCAAGAGGTCACCACCACTGCCATCCACATCAAGGTTGGAGAGAAAAGACACTTCATCCTTTCTGCTCCTCACAGCTTCTTCTGGTCTAGGAAGACTTTCCCAAAGGCAAGGAAAGGCTGGCCTCTTGAGATTTCCTTCCCGTCCCTGATCCCTGAAGTCCTGTGAACAGAGTCAGAGGAGATAAATACATGATGGAACGCCCTTCCCCACAGTTGGAAAAAGTGCTTTGGTTGTGTACTGTGCAAGTCCAGGAGATGCCGTTTATGTGAACCACAAAAAGTGTGTAGTGCTGTAGTCCTTGCTTCGGTAGACTTTTCCCCTCTGTGGCCTTACTCTTAATTCCCACCACATCCCAGCCTCAGTTCCCCAAGTCACAGTGCGTTTGAAAGAGCTGAGTCTCTCATCTGGAGCAGGAACCTGCAAGATATGGGGGGTGGGTGTTCTGGACTCACCATTTTATTGGAGGCACCCTCCTGATCCCTTCATGGAAAACTCTGAACTTTCCTAGATGCATTTATTTATTCAACAGAAATTTATTGAGTAGTTACTATGTGCCAAACAGGAAGCTAAGCACCAAATGACAGACAAGGTCCCTGACTTCATGCAATTCACATATTGTAAAGAAATGGCTTGAAATAAGTAGTTTGAGAAGTGATTAATCTTCATAAGGTATTTTAATGCTTCCAGAGTGCTCAGATATTATTTCACTCACCTGGCAAAATAGTCTACTAATACCCCAGTTTTTATAGCAGCATAATAAGGTAGCATGATGGTTAAAGGTATAGGACCTGGAGGCTGCAACAAGGATTTGGACTCCTATTTTACCACTCACTATGATTGGTAAACTCGCATGTGACGTTGGGCAATATATTTCAATTCACTAAGACTCAGTTTTCTCATCTATGAAATAGAGATTACTGCTTGCACAATCTGAGTGGCTACAATGCATTAGGCTCAGTGTGAAGTCTCCCGATAGTAAAGAACCTGCCTCATAGGAAAGTGTTTTACAAACCTTAGTGACCGTGATCTGCTATAAGGGAAATATTTTATGCCACGATCCAGTACAGTTGCTAATACACATACACACACATGCACACAGGAAATAAATGTTTTATAAAACAATTCTTACCATTACTATGTGCATTCCTTGCGGATATATCCTATTGTTTCTAATAAAAGAAAATTCTGAATGTAACCCACAAAGGATGTGAACCATAGTTTGGCTAATAACAGACTGCGTATTATCATCCCGGTATTAACAAAGATGATATGTGCAAAGTAGGTTCAGAGCAGATGCTCTTGCCCACTGCTCTCTCCATCCCAATGCCTAGTATATAACAGGAACTTCACTAATACGGATTGAACAAATGGAAAAATTGTAGTCATTGTTGTTTGGGAAGTACAGGATCAAAGAGAGGGGAATTGATCTACCAAAGCCCCTAAAGTTAATAGTCAGCAGAGTAATGACTTATCCTAGGTTTGAGTCAAGTGTCTGGTCTCTTCATTTCCAGACCCCCATCCCTCAAACCGAATGGGAGCCAGCAAAGACTAGATGGGAGAAGTGGCTAGGAGAAGTGAGAGCTGCAGATAGCCTTACCTGAAACCAGAAAGGTAGAATTAATCCTTTTACAAGTAGGTGACTTTCATATCTCTATATATACCTCTGTCCCCCACTGGCAGTCTCTCCTCCAATGATCCTCTGGTTCTGTTTCTTAATGATTTTAATGGGGGTGGAATATTTTTCCCTTTTGACACAGTGTTTTCCTTTTCTAGGCTGTGAGGTGGTTGTTGTTCTTTTCCCTAATAGGTAGAGACCCCAAATGATTGACATTGGGGGTCACAGTTGTGCCCACAGTTACAAGGGCTCTGTTTTATACCTTTTGGCAGCAAGAGGTTCTTTAGTTAGAAATTAACTGGGTAAACAATTCCAAGGGCCTGGGCTTTTCTTGGTCATTGAAAAGCACAAAGTGGAGCCAAGCAGAGGCCAGAATCTGAAGCCAGGCTGCTTCAGGAGAAAAGGGGTGCTCATTGTCCCCACCAGGATGTGTACTTGTGGCCACTCAATTCCAAAGCAAATGCCATCCTCATGGGTTCAGCTAGCTCCCCTGGGGTCCCAATGTGAGCAGGAAAGGAGCTGAGAATGGCTGAAGGTCAGAGACAGCAGATAATTCAGACGCCATTGTGCCAGATGCTCTGTGAATCAAGAAATTTGAATTCCCGTGAAGGACGGTCCTTGAGAAGTAGATAATTTTGCAGATCAACAGACTGACTTTGGAGTCAGTCTATCTGAATCCTGGCCAGTGTTTTTTGTGTGCTAGTAATTTTCCTTCCAGAGGTAATTTTTATCATCTGTAAAACAAGAATACCCGTGTCCTAGAATTGTTATGGCCATTAAAGGAGACGATGCAAGTTAAGGGGTACAGCAATGGTACCATCTGTGGAAGTCACTGCTGATGCTGCTTTGGTGATGTGCAGTCATGGGGTAGAGAATGACAGGGTTGGCTCAGCCTTAGGTCTCCCGACCTAGTTTCACGTTAATAGCAATGCCATATTGAGAAAATCAGGTGCATGTGAACTCGGGCTGAGCAGGAAATATGACAGTGATCCACAGCTTTGCCTCTTTGAGGGCTTTCTTCTGTCTGGCCTATTGGTCAGGTGACTCTCAGCAGCGGCTCACTCACCTCCTCAGGGGAATTTCACAGGAAAAGAAGTAGCACAGCTTTCAGCGATATTTCTTCCCAAACAGCACCCCAGGGGTCTGTAACAATTAGTTTACAATCCCAGCACAGTACTCAGCCACCCCGGGCATTAACTTTCATCTTTGTGGAAAAGTGAGAAATATCTCATCATTATTTACTTTTGCAGTTCATTTGCTTACTATTTATTCTTTTCTGAACTGTTTGTATCCTTTGCCCATTTCCCCCCCATAAGAATGTTTTTTTTTTCCCTTTATTTGCTATAACTTCAGAAGAAAATAAAAGTTCTTAATGTTCTTTTTCTCAATCTTAGATGGTGAATGTCATTTCTGGTTGGTGAACATGCTGCTGCTGCTAAGTCGCTTCAGTCATGTCTGACTCTGTGTGACCCCATAGACGGCAGCCCGCCAGGCTCCCCTGTCCCTGGGATTCTCCAGGCAAGAACACTGGAGTGGGTTGCCATTTCCTTCTCCAATGCATGAAAGTGAAAAGTGAAAGGGAAGTTGCTCAGTCGTGTCCAATTCTTAGCGACTGCAGGGGCTGCAGCCCACCAGGCTTCTCCATCCATGAGATTTTCCAGGCAAGAGGACTGGAGTGGGGTGCCATTGCCATCTCTGTTGGTGAACATGAGGCTCTGTCAAAACCTAAGTCTGGTTGTCTTTAAAGGATTAAAGATGGAGCTCCAGGTAGCTCTTGAAGTTGTCTGGGCAGAGATCTTGGGTAGGGAAATAGGGAGTGTGGGCTGAGACTATTCTTAAGTCTAATAACCAACCACATTATTCAAATTTTTGTATTTGATGCTTTTACATCTTGAAACTGGTGATTCTGGAGGGACTGCCCCACTGAGGGTGAACTAATGTCTTGGAGATAGGTAGCATTGGAGATATACCCCGCTATCTCTAGAAATATAATATTCCCAAGAGCATGCCTTTCACATGCAAAACAGCCAGTCTAGAGCCCATCGCCCAAGCTGTCCTCTGTCAGGCTCACACTCAGGACCAGGTACCACATTACTAGGGACAATTTCCAAGTCCCAGAGCCTACTGACATTATTCCAACTAGCCAATCCTAAACCTGCTTACCTTGCCTTTTCTGTCTCTTCCTATGGAAACCACAAAAGGCTACATTTTCAGATTATAGTCAGATTTTCCCCTTGCTTCCTCTGCTTTCTGACCAACCCTAGCACTTTCCTGTGTGCCCCCCTCATGGCATGATATATACCCTCCTCTTAGGGTCTGAGAGTATAATAAACTGTCTTTTGATGACAGTTATCTCCTGATCTGCTGCCTTTGTCAGGCCTGAATTACAATAAAATCTGTATTTTAAAACAGTAAACATCACCTTGATTCAACACAGCTAGATCATCTTGTGGTATATTTCTCTAACTGGCTATTTTTCCACTCTTTGTTCTTCCCACCCTTCCCCGCCCCCACCAGCTCCACACACTTGAGGAAGATATGGCAACTTCATTGGAATCATTAAGCCATGCCTCCCACATCTCCATCTACCTGCCTCTGGCCTCATCTTCCACATCCCCTCTCCTCTCGTAGAGACAAGATCCTCCTGTTAAGGGTCTTTCTCTCCCTGTATGCTCTAATGACCTCCCAACAGAGAGTCATCACCTGCCCCACCTACCCATTCTGTGTTCACCAATCTGAGCCCCTACTTCCTAAGGCCCCAGTTGCATCTGGGGGACAGGCAAATAGCACACACATTGTCTGGCTCATGGCCAGTCAGGAGCTCTGTTCCATGTGATTTAGTTCCATGTGATTTCCTAAAAGCCTCCGGGGACCCCTCCTTCAACTGGCAGCCACATGGCTTTAAGGCTGAAGCAGGTGAGCTTGGAATCGTGTCTTGAATACTAATACTTGCTCCTGCTAGGGCAACTGGTTCAGGTGAGTTCCAGGGCCGCAGGCTGTTCCCTGCTTAGTCTGGATGTGGACAGGCTTGGGTTTGGAGAAGGAGAGACTGGGGCACAGGCTTTTGAGGCCTGATAAAGTACAATCAGCCTTTGCATTACCTAATGGGAAGGCTATGGAGAGGCCCAGGTGGTTTGTGTAGACTTTAGTCCCTAAAATATTATGCTCTCCTTTTATCAAGAGAAGTCTATTATACCTGAATTAAGTGAATGTCACAAACCAGCAGCATGAATATGCTGCTGCTGCTGCTGCTAAGTCGCGTCAGTCGTGTCCGACTCTGTGCAGCCCCATAGATGGCAGCCCACCAGGCTCTCCTATCCCTGGGATTCTCCAGGCAAGAACACTGGAGTGGGCTGCCATTTCCTTCTCTGTGTGAATGTTATCTTACATGGCAAAAGGGACTTTGTGGGTATAATTAATATCAGCATCTTGAGATGAGGTAATCTGGGCAGGCCCAGTGCAAATACAGCCGGTGCTTATGAGAGAGACGCAGGAAGAATTAGAGTCAGAGGAAGCAGGAAAAGTGAGGATGGAAATAAATAGTCAGAATTCTTTGAAGAAGAAACCCTGAATGGCAGGTAGCCACTAGCAACTAGCAAAACGGGATAGTACCCTGAGCTCTCCTGATACGGCTTTTAAAAAGATCACTTTAACAGCTTTAGGGAATATGGGTTGTGTGCATGTATGTGGCGGGCGGGGGGAGGGGTGGGCCTTGGAGACACAGAGCAGCAGTAGAGGGGCCAATTAGAAGACTTCTGTGGCTGAGACTGGTGGCTGGAGATGGGGAATAGTGGATGGAGTCACATGGAAGGAAGTAGGAGGAGTCACGTGTTTTGGTGGAGTTACTTTTCTGGTAACAAAAGGAAAGAAGGGACTTGAGGGTTAGCCTAGCATATGGTTGCTTACGAGAATGGGTCATTTTGAGATGTGAAAGACTAGGGAGAGATTTTGGGTCAAATATCTTTCCTACTGTGCTAAAATGAAGCATAAAAAGATGATTCCACCTCTTTGAAAGCATCAGCCACCCTCTCTGGGGATCCCAGTGTGGTAGTGGTGATGGTGATGTGTGTACCATCTGTGGAGTGAGATTGCCCAGAATCGTATTTCAAGGGCTTTCTAGCCTTGTGATCCTGCCTGGTTGCTCAACCTCTCTTTGCCTCAGTTTCCTCATCTGTAAAATGGGGATGATGAAACCTAGCTCTCAGTGAGGCTGTGAGAACTAAGCGAATCCCCAGTATGTTGTAAACACTCATTTAATGTTACTATTATGGCTTCCCTTGCAGCCTTATCTGAATTCAAGGCCAAACAGCTCTTCTAAGGCAACACCAAGCAGAAAAAAGGTAATGAGTAACACGGGGCCAAAGACATTCAAGGGTATTTATTATCCAGCCTCTACCCACCTACCACAATGATACAGAATTTTATTTGGAGTAGATCAACTCAGAAAATGATGCCAGGATCTGGAAAATGGGCACCCTCTCTTCCTGGCTTTGGAGAGCCTTACAGTTCTTCCTTCACTCTTGGTTTCTCCACCTGTGCTGGAGGTTCCTTTGGCTCAGCTATCTTCTGCTCCTCAGCCTTTTCTTTCTGCTCAATTGGCCCTTCGAGCTTGGTTACATTCTCCAGCTCAGGCAAATTCTGTTCTGGTAGCTCTTTCTTCCTAAAAATGTCCTCCTTTTCCTCTGCTAATACCTCCTTTTCTGTCTCTTGACTTTGCTCAACAGAGAGTAGCTATTTAAGAAGAGAGGGAGGGAGAAAGGGTTGGAGGAGGGAGAATAAATAGAGGCAAGAATTATGCAGTAATTGTCATTGTATTGCCAAGCTGCCTTTCACTGCTCTATGCCCAGAGGTGCCACTGCCCCAGGCCTGGCTACTGAGATTTGTTCCAGAACATGTGCTAGGACTACTAAAGACCTGGTATTATTAACAATACTTTCTTTGCAAGCTGAGAAGGTGTTAGCTGAGAGCTGTGGAGCAGTCCCTGCCCCTCCACGGGGAAGTGCCTGCTTGCGAATGAAGCAAACAGAGGAAAACAGAGATGGGGAGACAGAAAATGACTCTGAGCTTCAGAATCCACCCACCTTTGATGTGCTATAGTTTCTGACATTTGCAACGGAAAGGGTCCTAACTAATACGGATGACCCCTTCCAGCAGATGGCCTTACTGAGGCATGGACAGAATTAGGAGTGAATGGAGATTGCAGAACAGTGCCAGGGCTCAGGAGCCCATCAGGATGTGTGGTTAAGCACTCAAGGATAGTGGACCTAGGGAAGCAGCCTAGGAGCTGTGTGAGACCTTGTCCTTCTGTGTTTCTCAACTCTGCCTTTCTAATAGCACGTGTCCTTGAAATAAAGTCATCCAACCTGGATCCATCCTCCATTCTCTCCCACAAGGTTATAGAACTCTTGGCACCCTCTTTCCTAATCTATTGAGCTCTTGATGGTTCTGTGTGGGACAGAATGGTCTAGGGCACTGCTGTTTCACCTTACCTCATCTTCATCCTCAATCTGAATCTTGATTTGACTTTCCAGGAAGTCAGAAAAGCCCTTCAGGGTATGTTCACCATTATACAGTACAGCCTAGAAAGAAAATGGAGCAGAGTTGAAATGGTAGCCTCTTCCTGAAAGATACTCAGGGATTGCTCCACAGACAAATCCAGAGTCAAATTCCCAACAACCCAAGTGCAGTGAGCAAGTTCCTTAACTTCTCTGAGCTTTCATTACCGTAAAAATAATGAACTATCCTCCATCATAGGGCTGTGATGTGATCGTTCAGAGCAAGAACTATGGGGCCACACTGTTGAGGTTCAAACCCTGGCTTCACCACTTGGCAGTGCTGTCTGGAAGCTTAACCACTCTATGACTCAGTTTCCTTAACTGTAATATGAAGATAACAACAGTCCCTCTTTCATGATGCTGTCATATGGATTTAACGAGTTGCTATGTAAAAGGGAGGCTTCCCTCATGCCTCAGAGGTAAATCTGCCTGCAATGCAGGAGACCTGGGTTATATTCCTGGGCTGGAAAGAGCCCCTGGGGAAAAAGAAATGGCAATCCACTCCAGTACTCTTGCTTGGGAAATCTCATGGACAGAGAAGCCTGGTGGGCTTACAGTCCATGGCGTCGCAAACAACATGCAAAAGGCACTTAAAACAATGCCTGACTCATAGTAGCACTATATATATCTAGATATAGATACATATGCTATTTTATTAATAAAGAGTAAGAATATTTGTTTTACAAAGTGTCTGGCACATGTTCTTGCTCAGCTATCACTAGCTTCCTTTCCTTTTTCAGTCTTTAAGAAGATTAGGAAACTGCTTACTGCCCTCTGGCTGTCTAAACTCCTTTTCAGATAACTGAAGATCTGAACCAGGTCCATGTACCCTTTCAATCTAGCCTCATTTTCCATGTGCATCTTCTACACCAGGAGGATGATATCTCTTTCAGAGTTCTGTGGTCAGCCTTCTGCCTACCCCCTTGTTTATATTTTACTCCCTACTTGAGATTGACACACTTCTGATTTAAATCCCTACCATTCTGCAAAGTGTCATATTTTCATGAAGACTTCCAGCCATATCTGCCCTCCAGAATCTGCCCTATTTAATAATTGCATTTCGAGATGAGGCTATACCATGACTTTCAGTTCAGTTCAGTTCAGTCACTCAGCTGTGTCCGACTCTTTGTGACTCCATGAACCGCAGCACGCCAGGCCTTCTTGTCCATCACCAACTCCTGGAGTCTACCCAAACTCATGTCCGTTGAGTCAGTGATGCCATCCAACCATCTCATCCTCTGTCATCCCCTTCTCTTCCCACCTTCAATCTTTCCCAGCATCAGAGTCTTCTCAAATGAGTCAGCTCTTCGAATCAGATGACCAAAATACTGGAGTTTCAGCTTCAATATCAGTCCTTCCAATGAACACCCAGGAATGATCTCCTTTAGGATGGACTGGTTGGATCTCCTTGTAGTCCAGGGGACTCTCAAGGGTCTTCTTCAACACCACAGTTCAAAAGCATCAATTCTTCGGCACTCAACTTTCTTCACAGTCCAACTCTCACAACCATACATGAACACTGGAGAAACCGTAGCCTTGACTAGATGGACCTTTCTTGGCAAAGTAAAGTCTCTGCTTTTTAATATGCTGTCTAGGTTGGTCATAACTTTCCTTCCAAGGAGTAAGCTTGGAATGCCTGCATGGCATTCATGGCTGCAATCACCATCTGCAGTGATTTTGGAGCCCAGAAAAATAAAGTCAACCACTGTTTCCACGGTTTCCTCATCTATTTGCCATGAAGTGATGGGACAAGATGCCATAATCTTAGTGTTCTAAATGTTGAGTTTTAAGCCAACTTTTTCACTCTCCTCTTTCACTTTCATCAAGAGGCTTTTGAGTTCTTCTTCACTTTATCCCATAAGGGTGGTGTCATCTGCATATCTGAAGTTATTGATATTTCTCCCAGCAATCTTGATTCCAGCTTGTGCTTCTTCCAGCCCAGCGTTTCTCATGATGTACTCTGCATATAAGTTAAATAAGCAGGGTGACAATATAAGCCTTGACGTACTCCTTTTCCTATTTGGAACCAGTCTGTTGTTCCATGTCCAGTTCTAACTGTTGCTTCCTGACCTGCATATAGGTTTCTCAAGAGGCAGGTCAGGTGGTCTGGTATTCCCAACTCTTTCAGAATTTTCCAGTTTATTGTGATCCACACAGTCAAAGGCTTTGGCATAGTTAATAAAGCAGAAATAGATGGGTTTTTTCTGGAACTCTCTTGCTTTTTTGATGATCCAGCAAATGTTGGCAATTTGATCTCTGGTTCCTCTGCCTTTTCTAAAATCAGCTTGAACATCTGGAAGTTCATGGTTCACAGATTGCTGAAGCCTGGCTTGAAGAATTTTGAACATTACTTTACTAGCGTGTGAGATGAGTGCAATTGTGCGGTAGCTTGAGCATTCTTTGGGATTGGAATGAAAACTTTTCCAGCCCTGTGGCCATTGCTGAGTTTTCCAAACTTGCTGACACATTGAGTGCAGCACTTTCACAGCATCATCTTTCAGGATCTGAAATAGCTCAACTGGAATTCCATCACCTCCACTAGCTTTGTTTGCAGTGATACTTCCTAAGGCCCACTTGACTTCACATTCCATGACTTTACCCAACACTTAATCATACTCTTCTTGGGACCAGGGACCTTGGCTTGTGATTCTTTGACGTCCTTCCCCACATACCAAAGTAGCATGAAGTATGTATTCCATGAACACTGGTGATGTTCAATAGCTCTAAAACCAAAGGGTAAAGGGCTTAATTGTCTCCATCATGCAATCTTCCTTCTTCTAGTACCACCCCACCCCCAATATTCACATGGTGACTCCCCCTACCTTATTCCATGTAGTCTAGTGAAGCTCGGCTCTAATACCAGAGGGAACCATTTGACCTAGGCCTGACCATCAAAATACCAGCATCCCCTTTGCCACAATGATGGGGTTAGGGGGACCCAATCAGACTGAGTTGGGAATTTTCTGAAAGCTAGTGGAAATTTTTCTCTAACTTGAATATGAAAAGATAATAAGAGTTGGAGCTGAGAATGAAGTTGATTTGCTAAAAGGCAGAGGGAGACTGAGTGAACTGAGTCCTTGGCAATAATATAACATTTCCAGTTATGAGAATCCCAAGAGCCCCTCACTTTTTGAGAGTCAGTGGGGAAGAGTCTGAAGAAGGGGTACCGGTCCTTGTACATCAGCTCAATGTCATTTGCCGTGATGTCGATCTTGGCGATGGTGACCGTGGAGTGGTTTTGATACTTTCTGCCCAGCTCTTCCAACACTGGGAACAACATTATGCACTTCTGGGACCAGGGTGCATCTGGAAAACAAGGGCCATCACTCAAGCTCACACCCATAAAGACCCTGAAAGCCACACTCCCCCATAGACACCATCACCTTGCTCCACTAATGGTCTGCTGCCATGCACATTGCACTCCCTGTCTCTTTTAATAGTATGTTAGGTTATCTTGGGCTTTCCTGATAGCTCAGTTGGTAAAGAAACTGCCTGCAATGCAGGAGACCCCGGTTCGATTCCTGAGTCAGGAATATCCACTGGAGAAGGGGTAGCTACCCACTCCAATATTCTTGGGCTTTCCTCCTGGCTCATCTGGTAAAGAATCCACCTGCAATGTGGGAGACCAGGGTTCGATCCCTGGGTTGGGAAGATGCCCTAGAGAAAGGAATGGCTACTCACTCCAGTATCCTGGCCTGGACAATTCCATGGACTGTATAGTCCATGGGGTCACAAAGAGCCAGACACAACTGAGTAACTTTCACTTTTACTTACTTCACTTAGGTTATCTTATATTTCAGCTATAGTATCTGATCATCACTAAATAAACTAGAAAAAAATAATAATCTAGTCCCCCTTCCACTCAGACATTACCATGTTGAAACATTTTCTTCTATTCTCTGATTTCCCTTTAACATTTCCTTCCATCCAGCTGAAGAGGAAAACCAAACCAAGCAAAAATATTTATGTTCTTCCAAAAAGTATGTGTCTTTGTGTATGTGAGGGAGAACACAAGAGTTTTCCAACAGCAGTTAAGCTTACAGCTCAAGGTCACTTAGTGATTTAAGCAGAGGAAGTCGGATTAGCAGACAGGCTGCTTTGACTTGTGACCATTGTATCATACCCCTTTCAGTCCCATGGAGGAGAGTCCACCTAGGAAGTGAATGAATATGAGGCTGAGCTAAGTACAACTATCACTGGGAAAGAGACACTGGACTTCCCTCCAGATAGTTCCTTAAGCTCTGTGGATAGTCCAGACACCTGGAACTATGGGGAGAAATCGGGACCAGCTCCAGCATGGAAGGGAAACAACCTTGCCTTGGTCATCCCATTAAAGATTCTGGCTTTGTCGAGGGAGTGGCTCAAAGTCTCTGGATATTACATTTGGATGATTATCCCTCCATTTACAGACCAAGTGCCTCTGTGATCATCTGCTCTCCTGGCTGCACCCTGGCAGCTTCCCTGGAGATCAGCAGGCCCTGGGTTGGAACCCAAGGGGGCCTAATGGCTAGTTGTGAGGCTAATCTGACAACCCTGATTCCAAAAAAAAATGAGACCACTTTGGTTTTTTGCCAAAACCAATTGAGCATTCTCAAGACTCCCAGTGTCAGATGAGTAAAGAAAGGCCTCCCCAGCCTCTCACTTAAAGGTGAAAGATCATAGTTATTCAGCCATGCAGACTATAAACACCTGGCTCCATGGATGAATGTCTGTTTCAATGAGAGTTTTAAAGGCCTGCAGAATGTAACCCAGTCCTTGTTTCACCCTCTAGGAAATGATGGCAACAGACCTGGATTTGAACTTTTTGTCTTGCAGCTTACTTGCTATGTGATCTAGGGTAAAGTAAGTATTTTCTCTGAGGCTAGGTTCCCTGATCTATATCAGGGGGAAATCCACTGTACTTTCCAAGAGGCTTGGTTAGAGGAGGAATGAGAGCAGGTGTATAAACAGCAAACTCATCAGTGCTCGATAAACATTAACTCCTCTTGTTAAGTAAAAGAGGTATCTGAAGTCACTGCATTGCCACCCTTCTCTGTGTCTCAGGGTGAAAGAGAAGTTCCCTTGGCTTTGAGTTTCACATGCAAATCAGAAACAGTGGAGGAAGAGCAACAGTCCCTGGCTGAACACTGAAAATAATCATAACAGGGGAAATAATGGCAATGCTGCTGCTGCTGCTAAGTAGCATTAGTCATGTCCGACTCTTTGCGACCCCANGGTGAAAGAGAAGTTCCCTTGGCTTTGAGTTTCACATGCAAATCAGAAACAGTGGAGGAAGAGCAACAGTCCCTGGCTGAACACTGAAAATAATCATAACAGGGGAAATAATGGCAATGCTGCTGCTGCTGCTAAGTAGCATTAGTCATGTCCGACTCTTTGCGACCCCATAGACAGCAGCCCACCAGGCTCCTCTGTCCCTGGGATTCTCCAGGCAAGAACACTGGCGTGGGTTGCCATTTCCTTCTCCAGCGCATGAAAGTGAGAAGTGAAAGTGAAGTTGCTCAGTCGTGTCCGACTCTTAGCGTCCCCACAGACTGTAGTCTACCAGGCTCCTCCCATCCATGGGATTTTCCAGGCAAGAGTACTGGAGTGGGGTGCCATTGCCTTCTCCAAATAATGGCAATAGTACCTGCCTTTTATCATGTACTTACGAGATGCCAGACACTGTTCCAGGTCTTTTACATGCATGACTTGAGTCTTCATTTTGGTTGCACCAACTCAGGTGTGTTAAATATGGGCTATTTGATGTTACTTAACTTATACCGGTACAACAGTTACCCGTGTAGCCACTGGATTCAGGCTGACTAGGTTCCAATCCCTTACTTACTTAAGGTCACCCACTAGCTGCATAACTTTAGTAAAGTTTCACTTCCTGGGACTCTGTTTACTAGAAGGCAACGGCAACCCACTCCAGTACTACTTCATTGTTCTCACCTTGCTGCTGCTAAGCTGCTAAATCACTTCAGTCATGTCTGACTCTTAGCAACCCGATGGACATGACTGAGAGACTTCCCTTTCACTTTTCACTTTCATGCATTGGAGCAGGAAATGGCGACCCACTCCAGTGTTCTTGCCTGGAGAATCCCAGGGACAGGGGAGCCTGGTGGGCTTCCGTCTATGGGGTCGCACAGAGTCGGACACGACTGAAGTGACTTAGCAGCTTAGCACCAGCAAGGTGAGAACAATAGAGACTGACAGTGCAGGCCTGGTGGATCTAGCATTCAGTTAGCGTTAGCCATCAGTATTACTGTTGTTACAAATAGCCACAGGCTTCGATTATGTGAAAGACATTCCACACACTTCAAGGATTTGATCTGGGGGGAGAGTTACTTTGTAGCTGATAGCATCTTGATCCAAACTATAGATGTCTGAAGACCATTCTTGGCATGATGCTTTGATAGGTTTTAGAGATTTTGGTACCCAAGAATTCAGGAACCTACACTTGAAAAAGTAATATTAGAGCCACTGCCTCCAGCGGCCTCTGTAGAGATACTCACAGAACATCACAAACACGTCCCTTTCCTTGTCAAACACGACAACGTTGAAGTTCTTCCCAACAAGCTGCTTAACCGGCCCCTGGTCCCAATAATTTGGAATTTCTTCACTGGATAGATGTTTCTAGGAAACAAATTTGAGACATTTTAACAGCCTCCAGAAATGGGTTGGCTATTGGGGTCCCCACCACGGCTGGAAACAATAGAAAATTTTCTCTTGTTTTTACAGCGGCCTTGGGAAAGCATTTGAAATGCTAAGAAAGGTCATGGGCTAAATGTGCAACCTGGATTGTCCAGGGCACTGGAGTCAGAGGCTGAGAAGGCAGCAGAGTCCCAAACCAGGGTGGATTCCAGAATTCCAAATACATGATTCTTAGAGTTCCTAGATGAGAGTGGATTTCACATCACGTCTAAACTAGTCTATGTCCCTTCTCCCCAAAATATAGCTGTCCTCAGTTATCCCAAGAATCAAACTAGGATCATTCATGTCACCTATAAAATATATATTATGCTTTGTTTCCTGCCACCTCTTCCATGCTCATCATTCTTTCCTCGCTTTCTTCAGCCACACTGGTCTACTCACTCAAAGGGCTAGCCTTCTGCCCGCTTCCTCATTCCCACGCTCCCTTGCCTATCAGAATTATCTCTAACTCAGATTTGTCTTTCAGAATGATCTCAAAGGAAAATCTCCCTGACTCTCCCCCAGACTAGGTCACAGCCCTGCTTTCATAAATTCTCATAATACTTGGTACTTTTCCTGTATCACTTACTTATCATTTATACTTATTTTATGGCTATGTGATTAATGTGTCCCTCTCTCAGTGGATGGAATGTCACAAAGGACTTTTCTTCCCTTATCATTGAGTACCACTGAGTACTGGTACATCATGAGACCTCAGTCAATATTGTGAACAAATGAAAAAATGAACTCAGTTCTTGCTTGTCTTTGAAGGAGGCAGTGAAAAATCTCAGAACATATATTTTTCTTTGCAACCATTGTTTTCTGAATATCTCTTGAATTCACACTTTTATCTGCACTACTACCACTTTGGCCAGGTAGCTTTCATCTCTCATCTAGGTCACTGTTATTACCGTGTCCACTCTTTATCTCCTCCTAATCCTCTTCACACCTTTATTCCCCTAAAAGCAGGTTCTACTTTCACCAGGCAAATGTGGCTTCCCATTGCTCTTAGAATACCAGATCCTTAATAGGCTTACAAGTCCTTGCTGTGTGGTCTTTGCCCAGCTCACCAGCCTTGGCACCTACAATAGCTTCCCTCATCTCTACCCCCACCTCTGGGAAGGACCTGAAGATTCTTTGTGAGGGAGCATAAAAGGAATGGGGACGGAATGTGAGGGATGGGAAATGGAAAAATGATGGAGAATTACCAATGGGCCAGATCAGAGTCATGACATCTTATAGGTCAGATGAAAGATACTCCTCTTCGTTCCAAGAACACAAGAGGATGTGCTGGTCCTTGAGAGGAAGACAAACACCTCCTGAGATATAGCCAGCGCGAGAAAAAGGGGACAGGCAGAGCTCCAAGTAGATCTACAGATATGGTGAAAGAAAATGAGGGGCCCCTGTCTGAAACCTTCAGTTTTCTTAGTGATATATTAGAATACTCAGCTCAGACTGAAAGTAGGAATGATGGTGAGGAGAAACAGACTTCAAGACTAAGAGAATGAACACATTAAGTGAAATTTCTATACATTTCAGAACATTTCTAAGAGCCCACAGGAGGTTTGGTTTGTGACTCCATGAAGCCAGCCTGCCTCAGGGGGATGTTCTTTTTCTCCAGGATTGGCCTGGAATCAGTAGGAAAGTTAAGTGGGTTCAACTGGAGTTGGGATTTTGCCCGGGAAATGTTACGGGATGTAGAAGCGGTAGAAGGTGGAAGGTGCAGAGGAGTTAAGGGAATCACCATCAGAGCGATGGGCGTGGAATCCAAGTTAACAAAGGAGGGCACTAAAGGGATTATGAAATGAGATCAGGAGACTGGAGCCACAAAAAGGGTAAGGGCTTGTAGCCATGTGGCTACTAGAGAAGGCCACTGAGGGAACAGGAAGGGTGAAATCAGGCTTTCAGAGGGGCTGCCATTTCTAGAGTATGCCCCTAAGAGCAGGTGGCTGAGAGGGCATGGTTACACCATTGCTGGAGAAGCGATGAGTGTTTTGGATATTGACATCTCTGTAAATGAGGACAGAACAGGGGTGGAGGGCATGTCTGCATCCTCAGACAGTGAAAGGGAAAGTGATCAGGACAGCCGTGGGAGGCCAGAGCTGGTGGTCTAAAGTCCAAAGGTATGGAATCTAAAGAATTTGGAGTTTTTAAAAGCAGGAGGAGAAATGGTTTAGAAGTGGCATGGAGGACACCAGCCTTATCAACTGGTGTGTGATAATGCTGTACATACAAGAAAAATCAGCTTTCATTTGAGAAGGCTGCAGAAGAAGCAGTGTTTGTGGGGGGGTGGACAGAAGTAGAGGGAGCCCTCCAAAATAAGGTGATCATACATTCCTGTTTGCCTGGAGTGTCCCAGTTTATCCCTGCCATTTAGAATACTTCCAAAGAATGCTCCCATTACTCTCAAAAGTATCCGCATTTGGAAAAATAAATAATACGATCACCTAACTCAGCAGGAAGTAACTCAGAAGGGTGGTTGAGGATATAGCAAGAGCTAAATAAAAAGCAGGTGGTTATATAATGGGGCAACATAGTGTTTGTAGCCCTCTTTTTGAAGCTTCTTCTCCTTAGTCCCTAAAGTCTTTGAGGTTAAGTCCTGATTGCTCCATATATGCCACCCCATCTTCTCCTCCAAGCAAGCATCTACCCTGTGCCCAAGTAAATCTTTCACTTTAGAGTCTGAAAGAAGAACAAGAACTTACTTTGAGAGGATGCCAAGGCTTTGAGTGCTCATTTCAATTGGAGATTCCTATAGAGAAAATGTCTTAATTTTAAGAATAACGAATTAATGGTGGAATTATAAGGTCAGGACATATCAAAAGTTGAATAGATTTGAGATAGGGAGATGCAGGTATTTCATCACAAGAACCATAAGACTGACCTTTCCATTCAGATGACCAAAGCCAGCAGAATGACAGAAAAAGAATTATTTTGAGGACCTCCCTGGTGGCACAGTGGATAAGAATCTGCCTGCCAATGCAGGGGACGTGGGTTCGATCCCTGGTCAAGGAAGATTCCACATGCTTCAGGGCAACTAAGGTTATGCACCACAACTCCTGAATCCAAGCTTGCCTAGAGCCTATGTTGGGAAATAAGAGGAGCCAACAGAATGAGAAACCCGAGCATCACAACGAAGAGTAGCCACCGCTCACTGCAACTAGAGAAGCCTAAGCGAAGCAATGAAGACCCAGCACAGCCAAAAGAGAATTGTTTTGAGGTTCTTATCCAAGGCGGGCTTACCTTAGCCTTTCTGTTCAGGAAGCTGTGGCCGAAGCTCTGGAGGTTTTTGTAGGTTATTTCCTCGAAAGGCATTTTGTACCTTGCATCGGAGCTTAAGTTTAGGATTTGGATACATGGGGCATCGACCTCTGTGATCTGGAAGTATCTGAAGACATGTCTATTTCTGGGCACATCTGTATCCACAAGGATGAAAAGTATCTGCCAAATCAAATGAAACCCATGTCTGTCTGAACTGGAGGTATGGAGAGGGTGAGGGAGAGAAACTGCAGGAAGCTATGGGAGGGCTCTTGTAGTGGTAGTAGTTTGAGTCGCTCAGTTGTGTCCGACTCTTTGTAACCCCATGGACTGTAGCCCATTAGGTTCCTCTGTCCGTGGAATTCTCCAGGCAAGAATACTGGAGTGGGTAGCTATTCCCTTCTCCAGGGGATCTTCCTGACCCAGAGATTGAATCCGAGTCCCCTGCACTGCAGACAGATTCTTGACTGTCTGAGCCACCAGGGAAGCCCAGCAAGGCACTTAATGAAATGCAAATAGCAGCGTCTATGGAGCATCTCTATAAAGGCTCCTTTTCATCAGGTGCAGTCCTAAACTCCACTGCATAGACATCCTGGTTTCATCATCCTTGTGCAAGACAACATTCATACAACAGCAGGATATCAGGAGATCCTCAGCTTTCATCTCAATTCCTTGGGTAAAACAGTAATGTCCTCTCTATGTGCTACAGTTTTCTTACCTGTAAAGTGATAATTATAACAGTATCCACATTACAGGGTTGCTGTGTAAATGAAAAGGCTGCATATAAAAGGCTTAGTTCAGTGACTGGGAGGTAGAAAACTACTCAGTACATGTCAACTCATTATTATTCTAAATTATTCTTCCATCTAGGAAACTCATAACTCATTCAACCATGCATTCTACACCTATTTGTGGAGTGGCTACTAAGTACTGGGGATACAAGGTAGACAAAATTCATGCCTTCATGGAGCTCACGTTCTAGTAGAGAAGACAGGCAAGAAATGAGTAAAGAAATTAATCAATTAGATAGCAATGAGTGAGTGCCAACTGGACAATGAGACAGGGCACTTGAGAGAGTGACTGCGCAGATAGGGTGACTGAGTGGCTCAATATTTTGTAAGAAGGTCAGGAAGCGTATTTGAGGAGGTGACATTTGAGCTGGGACCTGAGTGACGAGTAACTAGTCAGGGGATCACTTATTTAAGCAGCAAAAACTGTTACTGAAAAGGCCTGGGTAGAGGGACGGGGAATGCTTAGAGTGTTCTAGAACAGAGAGGCAGCCCAGTGTGGCTACAACACCATGAGGGAGAGAGTCATGGGAGATGGTGAGAGATAAGGTCAGATCTACAGTGAGGAGCCGAGGGTTGATATGAAAGAGATGAGAATTTTGGAGGATAATAAGCCAGAGTGTGACATGGTGATAATTTTTAAAGGCCACTCTGGTTGTAGATAAGAAGAAAGTGTGGAAGAAGGAGACCATTTGGAGGCTCTTCCAGACCCTGGATTTGGACACTCTCAGGTCATTCATGATTCAAAATATTCAGAGTCCTACTGTGTGTTAGACAGTCTTCCAGGTGCTGGGGAGAGAGTGAAAATCAAAGCAGACATAGTAAAACAATGTATATTTTCAATAAATATTTGTTAGAGGAGAACAAGATAAGTGGCATGACCCATTGGAATAATATTTATCCAACTGTATAACTTTGCCTCGAAAATGGAGCACAATCAATAAATGACATTCAACAAGCTTGCTCAATGGGATAAAGGCAACCAACAGCCTCAATCTTTTGATATATGCCAAGATAAATTCCATATAGATTAAAGAGATAAATTTAACAATTAATCTAGAAGAATTATGGCTAAGCAATTATGCTTCCCTGGTGGCTCAGTGGTAAAGAATCCACCTGATGATTCAGGAGATGTGTATTTGATCCCTGGGTCAGGAAGATTCCCCTGGAGAAGAAAATGGCAACCTACTCCAGTATTCTAGCTGGGAGAGCTGATGGACAGAAAAGCCTGGAGGGCTATAGTCCATGGGGTCAAAAAAGAGTCAGACATGACTTAGCAACTTGTTGTTCAGTAGCTCAATCATGTACAACTCTTTGCCACCCCAGGGACTGCAGCATGCCAGACTTCTCTGTCTTTCACCATCACCTGGAGTTTGCTCAAACTCATATCCATTTAGTCAGTCATGCCATTCAACCAACTCATCTTCTGTCGTTGCCTTCTCCTCCTGCCTTCAATCATTCCCAGCATCAGGGGCTTTTCCATGAGTCTATGAATCAGCTCTTTGCAACATGTGGCCAGAGTATTGGAGCTTCAGTTTTAGCATCAGTCCTTCCAATGAATATTTAGGGTTGAGTTCATTTAGGATTGACTGGTTTGATCTCCTTGCTGTTCGAGGGACTCTCAAGAGTCCCACAGTTCAAAAGTATCAGTTCTTTGGTGCTCAGCCTTTTTTATCGCCCAGCTCTCACATCCATACATGACTACAGGAAAAACTATAGCTTTGACTATATGGACCTTTGTCAGCAAAGTGATGTCTCTACTTTTTAATACACTGTCTAGGTTTAAGCGACTTAGCAGCAGCAGCAGCAGCAGCAGGTTTGTCATTGCTGTTCTTCCAAGGAGCAAGCGTCTTTTAGTTTCATGGCTGCAGTCACTATCCACAGTGATTTGGGGGCCTAGAAAATAAAGTCTGTCACTGTTTCCATTGTTTCCCCATCTATTTGCCATGAAGTGATGGGACCGGATGCCATGATCTTAGTTTTCCGAATGTTGAGTTGTAAGCTAGCTTTTACACTCTCCTCTTTCAACCTTCATCAAGAGGCTCTTTAATTCCTCTTCACTTTCTTCCATAAGGGCAGCATCATCTGCATATCTGAGGTTACTGATATTTCTCGTGGCAATCTTGAATCCAGCTTGTGCTTCATCCAGCCTGGCATTTCTCATGATGTACTCTCTCTGCATATAAGTTAAATAAGCAGGGTGACAATATACAGCCTTGACATATCCCTTTCCCAATTTTGAACTGGTCAGTTGTTCCATGTACAGTTCTAACTGTTGCTCCTTGACCTACATACAAGTATCTCAGGAGGTATGTCAGGTGGTCTGGCATTCCCATCTCTTTAATAATTTTCTCACTTTGTTGAGATCTACACAGTCAAAAGCTTTAGCATAATTAAGCAGGAATAGATGTTTTTCTGGAACTCTCTTGCTTTTTCTATGATCCAGAGGATGTTGGCAGTTTGATCTCTGGTATGTCTGCCTTTTCTAAATCCAGCTTGACCATCTGGACGTTCTCAGTTCACATATTGTTGAAATTTCTCTTGAAGGATTTTGAGCATTACTTTGCTAGTATGTGAAATGAGTGCCATTATGCAACAGTTTGAACATTCTTTGTTATCACCCTTCTTTGGAATTGGAATGAAATGGACCTTTTCCAGTCCTGTGGCCACTGCTGAGTTTTCCAAATTTGCTGGCATGTTGAGTGTAGCACTTTCACAGCATCTTCTTTTAGGATTTGAAATAGCTCAACTGGAACTCCATCACCTCCTTATAGCTTTGTTCACAGTGATGCGTCCTAAGGCCCACTTGACTTCGCACTCCAGCATGTCTGGCTCTAGGTGAGTGATCACACCATCGTGGTTATCTGGGTCATTAAGATTTTTTTTGAACAGATCTTGTGTATTCTTACCACTTCTTACTGTCATCTGCTTCTGTTAAGTCTATACCATTTCTGTCCTTTATTGTGTCTATCTTTGCATGAAATGTTCCTTTGGTATCTATATTCTTGAAGAGATCTCTAGTCTTTCCCATTCTGTTGTTTTCCTCTATTTTTTTTTTCACTGTTCACTTAAGAAAGCTTTCTTCTCTCCCCTTGCTATTCTCTGAAACTCTGCATTCAGATGGGTATATTTTCTTTTTCTGCTTTGTCTTTCACTTCTCTTAGTGACTAAGCAACAACAAATTGACCATTATAACAAAAATAGTGGGAAAGCAATCAGATTGAAATCAATTTAATTACATCAAAAATCTAGGTTAAAATTAAATAAACCAGGAACGTATTGCTTCCCAGGTTGTGCTAGGGATAAACAACCCACCTGCCAATGCAGGAGACATAAGGCAGGCAGGTTGGATCCGTGGGTTGGAAAGATTCCTTGGAGAAGGAACTGGCAAACCACTCCAATATTCTTGCCTGGGAAATCCTATGGACAGAGGAGACTGGAGGGCTGCAGTCCATGATGTCACAATGAGTAGGACACGACTGAGCACACAACCACACACACACACACACACACACACACACACACACACACACACACACAGAAGTGCATTTACAACAGATGTTTTTGTAATTAGAACTTTCCTGGAGAATAAGGATGTGGGATGTAGCATGGTCTTTAAATATATTGGTGCATAGGGCTTTATTATGTGTTCATTTGAGTCTTCAAAGTTTTTAATTATTTTGTTTAAATTTCAGAATAATTTTCTTGCCTTACTTCTTATAAAAATAAAGAGAAAAAGGAAGTAAATAGCCTCCATAATCCAGATGATGGTAACTACATAAATATGGATATAACACTTAGGAAACACTGATGTGTTTCTAATGATAATAATAAAAGTAAGCACTGTTTATTGTACATTTGCTCATTGCTTTACATAAAGCACTTCTAATTCTTGCTCTAATTCCCCATTTTTCACTGAAAGTGACTGAGACTGAGAGGTTATACTCATCTAAGATAAAATCACTTGTTAAGCAGAAGAGAATTTACACCAAAGCCTGTTGATGCTGAATCCTAGAACCCTAGCAACTGCTGTCTGTACTGCTTCATGTCTTCAGGCTTTTCACAGTCCCTGACCTCAGGTCTTGCCTTCCCCTCTCCTCCAGGCCAAATTCTAGCCACAGTGCAGTCACCCACTCTTAGCAGAGCCTGGTCCATCAAAAAAGCAGCCGAAACAATCATGTTACCATAGTAGACTTCTCAAAAAGATGAGGGAAGGAGAAACAAAGCTTTGGTGAGAAAGAAAGAGACACTGGGCAGGAAGAAGACTGCCAATCAGGAGAGTGGTATGCAAACGAATATGCCAATTCTTCTTAGATTCATTTACAATCAGCAAAGCAGATGGATGGCATCAGGGTCTACAGGACTTTGAGTCCTATCCAAAGAACCCTAAAAAGCAGTGGCAACTTCCACAAACCTTGTTCTGGAATATCTTCGCTGCCAACTTGTAATGCTGCATTGTTATACGAAATGACTTGGAGCTTTTGGAGACAAAGAGCAACATGTGATTCAGGATGTTCAATTCGTAAATCAGATCCCTATTCTGAAATTAAAAAGAAAGCAAGTCATTCTGTGCACACAGCTACCGCAGCTACCCTCCTCCTAAGACCCTTTGCTCACTGACCTCAGTGTTGTATTCAATAACAAGATCTGTGAGTTGCTCTTTTATGAGCTTATTGAGGATTTTTTTGTTGACATTGTCATTAATAAGCTCCTGGCGGTTCACAATTCTTCCCTTGGACAAAAGAAGAAAAACATTAGAGGGCAGTAGCATCCATGACACAACCACTTAATAAATGTAAATAGCATGATTTTCCCCTTGGATAAAAGGGAAACACCATGTTAACCGGTGTGACATATAATCTACTTAATAAATATAGACATCTGAGCAGACTAACCTGAGGGTGGAATATGGATATGGGGAAGCCATGAAAATCTCCGGTCTACAGAGCAGGGAGTATAGTTGACTGACAGCCCCATCTGCCTGGCTCTGAAATCTCATCAATGTGTTTGTGCTGATGCTGAGCAGTTTTTCACACACTGCTCCTAACCAATGACTTTTTCAAGGATACTAAGGCAAGCCTGTTTCTGAGAGATGCAGGACTTTTCTTATGGAGGACTTTGATGAACTTTCTTAGGACTACAGTGCAACCAAAGACTCCATTTCACCTTCCTTCCTTCCAAGGGTCAGATCTGCATCGTGGGCTGATAAGTTTCCCCAGCCCCCTCTCTGTTTTCCTTCACAGGCATTTCCCCTAATTTTTGCATGACTAATCCTGCTTGATGACTGCTTCTCAGAAGGACCTGGATTAACACAAGAAATTATATAAATTCTCTGTAGCACAGGATCAAAGTCTGTGGGGGAAAGAGAAAAAAGTAACTATCCCCTCATTTCTCTCTACTCCATCTCCTTCTCTACATCTGTACCAATTCCAACCTCTAGTCCAAACATATTCCCTGGGCTCCTACAATAGTTTCCTAATAGTCTTCCAACGTATCCCCCTGCTTCCCTTCAATCTGTCCCCTAAACTTCAGCCAGACTGATGTTGTTAAAATGCGCCTCTTTCTTAAACGTAAGACTTACTGTCCTCTTGATAAAGCCTACACTCTTGTCTGGTCCTAATAATAGTTTAATAATACTAATTAAACTCACGGAGAGCTCAAGTTGTACCAGCCAGAGTTCTAAACATGTTGTATATATTAACTCATTTAATCCTCATAACATCTCATTGAGCCATATACTATTATTTTGCCCATTTTACAATTGAGAAAATTGAGGCACAGAGGAGTGAAATGACTTGCCCAGGGTTGCTAAACTAAGCTAAGCTAAGCTAAGCTAAGCTAAGACATGGAGCCAAAATTCCAGCTCAGGCAAGCCGACTCTAATGCTCATGTTCTTAACCGTTAACATAGACCAAATCTCTCCTAAAATGCCAAGTTTGCTGGGTTTTTTTTTCTTTTTTTTCTTTTGAATTCTGGATCTCAAGTTTAATGATATCAAATGCCTGCCTTTATTTGATTTTGTGACTGGATTTGTTCTGCAGAAGGCTTCCCTGGTAGCTCAGCTTGTAAAGAATTTGCCTGCAATGCAAGAGACCTGGGTTTGATCTCTGGGTTGGGAAAATCCCCTGGAGAAGGGAGTGGCCTCCCACTCCAGTATTCTGGCCTGGAGAATTCCATGGACTGTATAGTCCATGGGGTTCAAAGAGTTGGACATGACTGAGTAACCTACACTTATTCTTCAGAATTTAACATTTTTTTGTATGGTCCAAATTTATCAGTGATTTTTTTTCACATTTTCTATGGTTTCTGTCATGCTCCATAAAGGGACTTTTCCCCTCCCTCCAAGGTTAGAAAGCAAATTCTCCTATGGCATCTTCTAGTCTTTTCACAGTTTTATTATATTTTTAAATCAGGGATCAATCTGAAATTTAATTTGGTGGTAGGAGTGACTTATGGATTTCGATTTAGTTTTTTCCAATGGCTACCCAGTTCTCTCAGTGCTAGTCACTGAATAACATAGTCCGCCTACTAGTCTAAAACATCGTCTTTATTAAATACTAAATTTCAGTATGCATTTCAGGATCTACTTCTGGACTCTATGTTGTCCATTCAAAAACACAAGTCAGGTTATTTTATTCTCTAGTCTGGAATCTTTCAGACTTCCATGGGCCTAAGTAAAACACAATGGCTCACAGTCTTCCCTATGAGAAGTCAACCAGCATCTGGATCATTTCATCTACTTCCTGTGTGGCCTTGAGCAAGTAACCTAACCTCTCTGAGCCAAGTCTTTAAGTAACATGGTCATTGTAAGGATTTAGCTTTGTGTAAGGAGGGAATAATGTGTATTCCAGGAGCCAAACTACAGAGTCTAAAGTAACACTTCAGTAGACTTTTCTGAGATGATGGATTTGCTCCATAAATCAATGATATTAAATCTAGTAGCCACTATCTATTAATAGCTAGTTTGATTGAAGAACTAACATTTTAATGTTAAAGTCAATAGTCACATGTGACTAGTGGTTGCTGTATTGAACAGCTCAGATCTAGATCCCAGAGAGGGAGGGGAGGGAAGTTTGTAATAGAGGTTAGACTGTGGAAAGCCTTGTGGGCCTCATCAAAGACTCATATTTATCCTAAAAATTACAGGAAGCTGTTAAAGGGCTTTCAATTAGAAGGAGGAAAATAACCATCAAATTTTAATTTTGAAAAGATATCTCTTGAGAGGACAAGATAAAATGTGGTAGACCAGTTGAATCTATGTTGCACTAGGCTGTGGGATATGAATGGTCACTTGATCTATGATGGCAGCAATAGAAAGAAGTGGATAGATTCATGGAATAATTTAAATTTAAAAATCAATGGGATTGGGCTGATGGATTGGTTAAGAGGGATGGAAAAGAGGGAGGTGTTAGAATGATGCCTAGGTGTTCTGATTTTGTTTACAGTGGAGTTGGGAGTGATGGTGACATCTCACTATTAGAGGATCACATTTTCCTATGATTCATGATGTTGACGGAGAAGGCAATGGCACCCCAATCCAGTACTCTTGCCTGGAAAATCCCATGGCTGGAGGAGCCTGGTGGGCTGCAGTCCATGGGATCGCTAAGAGTCGGACACGACTGAACAACTTCACTTTCACTTTTTACTTTCATGCATTGGAGAAGGAAATGGCAACCCACTCCACTGTTCTTGCCTGGAGAATCTCAGGGATGGGGGAGCCTGGTGGGCTGCCGTCTATGGGGTCACACAGAGTCAGACACGACTGAAGCGACTTAGCAGCAGCAGCATGATATTAAAAATTTGTATTGTGTTCATGTGCCATGTGTATGTCTTCTTTGACAAAAATGCCTATTTCTATTTATAACTGAGAAGATAATAAGAGAAAGGTTTTTGAACTTCACTTTTCTTCAGTGACTGCTTGGTGGAATAAACGTTTCTGCTATTCACAAAAAGAGAGAGAGAATACTAGAAGAGGATTTGGAAGGGAGATCATGACCTTAGGCTTGACCATGTTGAGACATCTGATGATGGATTTAAAGGTCTGGAGTTTAGAGAAGTCTGGCTGGAGATGGAGATTTATGGATTGATGGGGAAGCTTGGATGGACCAGAAGCAAATACAGGGCAGAAGACTGAGCCTTAATCAATGGCATTAATTGGTTAAGGAAAGGAGGAGCTCCCAGTGGGAAATGGCTGGAAAGGTCAAAGAGATGTCTAGAGACTGATTTCCCAGAAACCAACTAGTCAATGCCACTTAGTTCACAAGTGCAGAACCAGAATTTATACCCAAAACCAATGCATGGTTCATTTATTTTGAACTAGAGACTCATCCCTAGCAATAAAACTCAGGTCTTACCTTTTTGAACGCTATAACACTGTCAAGGGTGACATGGTAACGCCCAATGGCATGTCTAATCGATATCGCTCCAAATGTTAGCTCTGGAAAGTCTTTGATCATATCGTAGAACAACTCTGCTACTTCTTCCTCTAAGTCCTATTTGGGGAGAGATGTTTGATGAGGCTTCGACAGAAAGCAAAACGCCTAGCAATTTTAAGGACAGGGTGAAAATGGTGACTAACTCATCTCTTCACCTTTCCAAATTCTGCGGTTTTGGTAGACTACCTAAATCTACCTTCAAGGATGTTTCATACCCAGAATACTTCTATGGCTATGCTGCTGCTGCTGCTGCTGCTGCTGCTAAGTCATGTCAGTCGTGTCCGACTCTGTGTGACTCCATAGATGGCAGCCCACCAGGCTCCTCTGTCGTGGGATTCTCCAAGAACACTGGAGTGGGTTGCCATTTCCTTCTCCAATGCATGAAAGTGAAAAGTGAAACTGAAGCCACTCAGTCGTGTCCAACACTTCGCGACCCCATAGACTGCAGCCCACCAGGCTCCTCCATCCATGGGATTCTCCAGGCAAGAGTATTGGAGTGGGTTGTCATTGCCTTCTCCTCTACGGCTATGAATAAGGTCAAAATAGGCAAATCCACAGAGATAAATAGAATTGATAAACTTGACCTTTTCCAAGTATGAGAGTGAAGGATCTACAAACATAGTTGTTGAGACTTTTTATTAATAACATTTAGTCCTTAAATGGACTTCCCTAGTGGCTCAGATGGTAAAGAATCTGCCTGCAAGGCGGGAGACCTGGTTTCAATCCCTGGGTTGGGAAGATCTGCTGGAAGAGGGTATGACAACCTACTCCAATATTCTTGCCTGGAGAATCCCCATGGAGGAGCCTGGCAGGCTACAGTCAGTCGAGTTGCAAAGAGTTGGACACAACTGAGTGCCTAAGCACACATGCACACAGTCCTTAATTGCTTTCAGAAGAGGCCATTGATTTGATCACATGTAGTAGCAAATATGAACTCCATATTAAGATATGGCTGTAGTTTCAGCCTTCATTCTTTAGCTTGAAAGAAAACTGTGGCCAAAAACAATGTCAAAATGTAATACAGGAGAGAAAAAAGTACAAATTCTCCCCATGTATAAATATAACCCCAAAGTTCTGATTTCTGCTCAGAAAAAGGGAGGAGTCATCAAAGTTACAGGAAATGAGCAAAGATGTATAAGAAACTCATTCTCCAAAAGCAAGGGCAATTTGGAAATCATTGATTATTCATTGATGTTCTAAGTGGACCTCAAAAAGATCAGTTATACTATCAAAACCAGTTCAACATATATCAATCTCTTCTCCTTTCTCCCCATTACTGTCTGCCTTTATAGTTAGCTCCTCCTGCCATTTCAGCTTCCACTTTTTCTTTATTTTTTATCCTTCCACTTTTCTCAGAAAACCACTCTTTGAAAAGGAAGAATGGGCATGGAATTAACCTCAATGGAAGACCTCTCTTCACCCCACGCACCCTCCCAGACATAGGAATCCTTAGCAACTGAGAAGCCACCTCCCACCTCTTGAATGCAGTACCTGGAAGAAACCGATGATGACCAAGGGCCTGGAATTCACAAACTGTGCTATCTCATTGCTGTCAGAGAACAGAAATGCTTTCTGGCTAATTTGTCTTCTCAACCAAACAACCAAGGCGGTAGATTCAACCACTCCTGGGGAGAGAGGTACAATTAAAGAGACATAGATGTATGGAATGGACTTTTGGACTTTGAGGGAGAGGGAGAGGGTGCGAAGATTTGGGAGAATGGCACTGAAACATGTATACTATCATGTAAGAAACNCCAAGGCCTGACTCCCCAAGCCCAGCCTTCCACTTCTGCCTCATCTGGGCACACCTCATCGGCGCACCTTTGCTGAAAGCTCCCTACATGCAGGCCAGGTGCCAGGCACACCAGGGTCACCTGGGTTAGACACCCAACTAGGGAAGGAGGACCAGGACTTGTTCCCACCCTGCCAGGGTACAAAGCCCCTTCAGGTCCCCAACCACTGAGCTCAGCTGCCTCTCCCAGCAACATGCCTTCACAACTGAAGGTAAAGATTCACAAAACCAAGCTGACGCAGCGTGACGTCCCATCACCCACTGGACTGGATCCCAGATCAAATAATTCCCTCCTCCGTCCTCCCCTGCTGCCACCTCCACACACGCTCAGGGCAGACTATGGTCTCTCCAGCCTCCAAGGCAGAGCTGACCAGGTGCAACAACCCATTTATCACAGACTTGCCCCCCATGACCTGGAATGCCCACAGGCCCTGAGGCGGGGTCTGAATAGCTGGGGGCCGGAGGTGGGCCTCCAGACCAGGAGGCAGAGGCCCCAGGCCACTGCTATCCCACAGCCACCCCCGTGGGGTCTGCAGTCACAGGGCCTTGGCCCTCGCCCGCTAAGGGCGCCAAATTGGAAGAGAAGGCCTATGGGGCCAGCCGAGGGAGGGCTATTAACACGGCAGCTAATCCCGCGCCCAGAGCCAAACTGCCTCTGAGACGAAGTTTCAAAGCCAGAAAACACTGGGGGCCTCTCCCTCTCACCGTCTCTGCAGGAGAGGAAAGCCAGCAAGCACCAGCGGGGCCGCGGGCTGGCTCCAGGGCAGGGCTTGATCCAGCCCTGACGGTCCCGCAGCACCCGTTCTCCACGGGAGCCCAGGCCCTGCACAGCAGGGACACAGCGAGCTCATCTCCAACAGGCTCAGAGAGCCAGCTCCGACACAGAGCCAGGGCTGCAGAACCACCAAAGCCCCTTAACCGCACTCGGTCTCAAATCTGGGAAAGGGACGCGAACTCCACGCTACCCACTGTTCAACAGGCCTCAGTGGACTTAGGCTGGTGAACATGGAGTCTCACATGAATATAGATTTTTTCTTCTTTTCCTTTGATTTAAAAGCACAGTTCAGTATTGGCTGGAGGAGCGTGTCCCTCTGGCAAAGCCGTGAATGTTCCCCACAGAGTGGTTCTTTTCAAGAGAGCCCACGAGTGCCAGGTATCTGTCCAGATTTCCAGCTACCAACTGCTAGCCTCTGTAACCCACAGACGCTGATGGAACAACTACAATACAAGCTCTTGATTAATCATGATTTTCTGCTTAGAGAGGTGTCTGAAATGCATTGACAAATGAAGGATTATAGCTCATCATTCCACAAAGCGCATTCTNCTACCAACTGCTAGCCTCTGTAACCCACAGACGCTGATGGAACAACTACAATACAAGCTCTTGATTAATCATGATTTTCTGCTTAGAGAGGTGTCTGAAATGCATTGACAAATGAAGGATTATAGCTCATCATTCCACAAAGCGCATTCTGAGAAACACTAGTCCCCAGAGACAGTCTGCTAAAAGACATTTCCAAGGACAAGTAAATTCGGGGACTGCTGTCCACAATGTCCTTCACCTGGAGACCCAGGACACATCAGCATACTGAAGACACAGAGAGAAAGTCTGACACTAAGAAAACTCGTGAAGGCGCCTGCTTTGTTTTGCTTTCCAAACTCACCAAGCTGTTGAACCTCCTGTGGCCTAACGCTTGCTGTCTCCTTATGGCTCTCGCTTCCGAGGAGACACTACAGTGCCCCGATCTAGCATGCAGCTGCCCAGGTGACTCACCTTGAGCTAAGCCAACAGGAATCCAACTAGGCATCTACATTCTATCCTGAATCTGGGGTCTTTCTTGAAAGTCACTCTTCAGGTTGGCCTCTGGAACGGGCAGGTCACACGGAGCCACCCTTCTCGGTGACGGGGTCCCCAGCACCTACCTCCTGACTGATCGACTGTGTCGGCTTCTGCAAATTGGAGACAGATTTCTGCAAACCCGGCTGCGGCAGCAACTCCGGCGGCTGAGAGGCCGTCACACTGGAACTGGACAAAGGCAGGACACACATGAGGATCAGACAGGCCATGACCTCAGGGTCCCTCCACATTCCGACCTCCTCTGGCAGATACAAATACCTCCCCGACAGACTCCTAGGCTGGCCAAGAGAACAAGAAACTGGACCAGATGTGAGGTCTGCTCACTGACCCCTAACAGGACGGCCAGCACAGCTGGTCTGCCTTCCTGCACAGCTTCTGCCGGCAAAGACTGAAAGCCCCCTGTGAACAACAAAGGGGCGAACAACAAAGAGACGGAGGATCTGCCACGAAGGCGGCTACAGCGGTGGGTGGAGGGGCCCCTGCCTCTCACTCCTGACCAAGGGTTCACAACTCCTCAGGGGCTGACCTGAAACAGGAGACTTTGTTTTTAACCTATCGGTTTGTGAAAAAAAATATATGCTGAAGGTAAAAATAAATACATACCATACAGAATGTGTCACCATCTCATCCTCCAGAGAGAAACTCTGGCAGATTTTTCTACACACGTTAGTATAGTACTTTTTAACACAAGCGGGCTAACACACACACACATCTCAGTAACTTGTGTTTTACTCAGTACCCAACATCTTTCTATGACAACACATGTGGACCCACCTCTTTCTTCTAATGACACAGGTGGAAGGCCTAGAATGTGCCAATCGCCAGATTCCCTTCCGTGACAGAGAAAACCTCAACGAACTTTTCTCTGTACTGCAAACACCAAGTCCCAGCAGGTGTGGCCCTCCCACTCGGCCCCCTCCCTGGCTGCCAGGGAGGGGCAGCGGAGTCGCAGCGCCGGCACCTGCTGCCTCTACAGCGCTCTCCACCTCTCGCTGGCAAGCACGTGTCAGCACGCCGGCCCCGGCCAAGCTGCCTGATGCCATGCCGACGGTGTGTCAAGACTGGATAAAGCAGGGAGTGAGGTTTTGTCCTCGCTCTCTAGAACCAGCAGCAGCAGAGGCGTCTCACTGCTCACACTGAAACGTGCAGCATCGGTCTCAGTAGAGGCTGCAGCGCCCGGGACTGACAGGAAGAGGCGCACTGGCACCGCCGCCCACTGGCCCTGTGCCACGCACGTCACGCGCCCTCTCGTCCCTCTCCCGCAGCCGCCCCTGGAGCCAGGGCTCATCTGTGCCTCACAGAGCACACTGCTGGTCAGAAGTCAAATGGTTCCCCAGCTTCCACAAAGCTGATAAACGGCCTAGCTAGAAATCACACAGCAGCGTCCATTCTACAAGTCACGCTGTACCACAAACTGGGACGGTCCCTCTTCAGACTGTTAGGAAATGTTTACAGTATCTACTTATTACTGATCAATCACCTGGCCTAATAATCTGCTCACTCTCTACATCTTGTCTGAATTAACTACAGGAAGCTCTGGGCCATTTTCAATTAGAGAAAAGGACCCTGGTTGGCAGGCCGTGATCTGGGCCACCTTCACTTTGTGGGTCCGGAGTATCAGCAGCTGGACCTCAGGGACACAGGGCACAGAGGGGAACGAGGCCAAACAGCTCCGTCTCCACTGCCTGACAAGCAAACCCCAGCAGCTGGGCTCTGCCCGCTGGCCTCAGTGAGGCCCTGTCCCCCTCTGCCTTCCTACCCGTCCCCGATGCAGGGCAGCTGTGCACTGACCCAGAGCGCCTGGGCCCGGCGTGGCTCTCCTCCGTGACCAGGTCGTGGGGAGCAGGGCAGCCGCCTGTGTGGGGCGCTGTGATCCCTCAATGCAGAAGGCTCCTCCTTCTCCACCTGGGCCCAGCATCCAGGGACCCCAACGAAAATCAAGCGCTCGGCTCTGTCCACAGTGGCCTGTGCAGGAACTGGCTCGAGTCCTTGCATAAGCTCCTCTGGGAGTGATGAGGGCTTTCTTAACAAGGCACAAGGGGCACTGATCACTGGGGACTAGTGGGGCACAGAACCCTGCCGCTCCAGGAGCCAGGAAGCGAGAAACAACTCAGCAGCAGGAGGAGAGGTGAAAGAGGCATCCTCCAGCTCCCGCCTACCACCCACCCCTCGCTCTCACCTCTTTGGGTCTTGCTGGTCCTGCTTGTTTGCCCATCCTGTTCCGTCCTTGGGTACTATCACGATGTTGGGGTCGTTTCCTTTGTTTTCAGACTTCAGACTTGGCAGGTTTGCAGGCGGTGGCATGCGCCGGGCCGTGGCAACTTTCCCGAGACTTTGTAAGCCATGTCGAGGAATGACTGCAGGGGGAGGGATGGAAAGAAAGGTTGCACATCAAGTCACGGAAGCAGAGACTCTGGGTTTACTCAGCTGCTCTTCTAAACTCTAAGTGATGATGACAATGGCAACCAAATGAAAAACAAGGGACAGATCTGCCAGGAGAAGGCACTTCTCCGGTGGCCCAGTGACTTAAGACTCTGCAGTGCCAAGGCAGGGGGCTGGGTTCAATCTCTGGTCAGGGAACTAGACCCCACATGCTACAACTAAGAAACCGCATGCTGCAACTAAAGATCCTGCGTGCGGCAACTACCACCCACTGCAGCCAAATAAAGAAATCAAAATATTTTAAACAAAAACACACAAAAGTGCTTGCTCGTAACTTGTAGTCTCTTTACAAGCTTGAACTGTGGTGTTGGAGAAGACTCTTGAGAGTCCCTTGGACTGCAAGGAGATCCAACCAGTCCATTCTGAAGGAGATCGGCCCTGGGATTTCTTTGGAAGGAATGATGCTAACGCTGAAACTCCAGTACTTTGGCCACCTCATGCGAAGAGTTGAGTCATTGGAAAAGACTCTGATGCTGGGAGGGATTGAGGGCAGGAGGAGAAGGGGACGACAGAGGATGAGATGGCTGGATGGCATCACTGACTCGATGGNAATTTGGCCACCTCATGCGAAGAGTTGACTCATTGGAAAAGACTCTGATGCTGGGAGGGATTGTGGGCAGGAGGAGAAGGGGACGACAGAGGATGAGATGGCTGGATGGCATCACTGACTCGATGGATGTGAGTCTGAGTGAACTCCGGGAGTTGGTGATGGACAGGGAGGCCTGGCCTGCTGCAATTCATGGGGTCGCAAAGAGTTGGACACGACTGAGCAAGAGAACTGACTGACTGACTGAGAAACATCTGTGCAAAAAAAGATGTTCTGACTCTTCTTTATCCCTCTGAAACCAGGAAATAAATCCCCCATGTGGCGGTACCCTCCCATCGCTAGCAGGGTAGATGACATCCTTATTATGACTCACAGGGATTTAAGGTCTGCTGCTGCTGCTGCTAAGTCGCTTCAGTCGTGTCCGACTCTGTGCGACCCCACAGACAGAAGCCCACCAAACTCCTCCATCCCTGGCATTCTCCAGGCAAGAACACCAGAGTGGGTTGCCATTTCCTTCTCCAATACATGAAAATGAAAAGTGAAAGGGAAGTCGCTCAGTCATGTCTGACTCTTAGCGACCCCATGGACTATAGCCTACCAGGCTCCTCAATCCATGAGATTTTCCAGGCAAGAGTCAAGAAGGCTATATAAACAAACCTGGTTACTTCCTTGATAATTTTCTACCTCAAGTCCCAACCCCTTTTTTCTTGTCAATTCTTCACAACTTTGTTTCTTTGTCTAAAAGGTATAAAATCTGCCTGCTTTGATCACTTCTTTTTAGCCTCATATCTTTGGGACTCCTGTACATATGAAATTAATTTTTCTTTCATTAATCTCTTATGTCAATTTAATTATTAGACCCCCCCCCCCCGGCAAAGAACCTAGAAGGGAAGAAAGGAAAAGTTTTCCTCCCCTACATCTTGTAGTGTTTGGTTCATAGTAGGTGTTCGGGAAATCATGGGATGAATGAACACGGTGAATGAATCATTAGATAACTCTGTTTGAGGGAACTTGATNCCCCCCCCCCCCCCCCGGCAAAGAACCTAGAAGGGAAGAAAGGAAAAGTTTTCCTCCCCTACATCTTGTAGTGTTTGGTTCATAGTAGGTGTTCGGGAAATCATGGGATGAATGAACACGGTGAATGAATCATTAGATAACTCTGTTTGAGGGAACTTGATCTTGAACCCTCCTCTCTGGGATGGATGGACTCCACCTGGCCCCGTGGGCCCCATGGGACTAAGGTAGCTCTGAGCCTGGCAAACAGTTGTTTCTGAGTGTCGGGCACTGTCCCTGCTATGCAGGGGCCTGTCCTGTTGCTCGGCTTTGAGCCAGAGGACACAGTGACAACTGAGGTGTGAACGCCATGCCAATAATTAACTGGGGCCGTCGCTCTGCCGCATATTTCCGGGCACAAGCTGTGAATGCATCATTAATTGAGGGCCTGGAGGCAGTCTGAGTCTCCCTCCCTTAAAGGAGGTGGTCAAAGCCAAGTCTCCCACCATCAGTCCTTGGAGACCAGAGGAGAGCCTGAACTTGACTCAACAAGGACTAAGTCCAACCTGCATCTGAGGGAAATTTTCATAGAAGTCACAGTGTAGGAGGCTGGTAAAGCACCATCACCTGCTTGGCTCAGGGAAGTTCTATCAAGTGGCAGAATTGGCACAAGTCATTCTTTTTAGGAAGTGATAAATCAAGGCTGCCTCAAGTTTTCACAGCTAATGCTCAACCTAAAATCTGGGCCCTGACTCTATCAAAGTATTGCATTGTCTCTTTCCATGGTTGAGGGTCATACTGAGGAAGGAGATGGTTAAGCCTAGTACAAATAAGAGCTGGCTTCTTTACTCCAAGCCTGCTGCAGTGGGGACCTTCTAATACCACCCCATTCAAACACTGCTGCTCAGTCGTTTCAGTCGTGTCCGACTCTGTGCAACCCCAGAGACGGCAGCCCACCAGGCTCCGCCGTCCCTGGGATTCTCCAGGCAAGAACACTGGAGTGGGTTGCCATTTCCTTCTCCAAACAGAAAATATGCATTAAAAACCTAAGCATTCCAGGCCCTGGGCTAGGGCCAGAAAAGAAATAGTTTGAGGCTAATAATAACCACATTGATGCTTTAAACTGTGGTTTTGGAGAAGACTCTTGAGAGTCCATTGGACTGCAAGGAGATCAAACCAGTCAATCCTAAAGGAAATCAACCCCGAATATTCATTGGAAGGACTGATGCTCAAGTTGAAGCTCCATCACTTTGGCCATCTGGTGCGAAGAGCAAAGTTATTAGAAAAGACCCTGATGTGGATAAAGATTGAAAGCAGGAGGAGAAGGAGATGACCAAGGAGGAGATGTTTGGATGGCATCGCTGACTCAATGGAGGTGGGTTTGAGCAAGCTCTGGGAGTTGGTGATGGACAGGGGAGCCTGGTGTAGTGCAGTCCATGGGGTCACAGAATTGGACATGACTGAGTGATTGAACAACAACAGTAATAACCACATCTGCCATTTACTTAGAGGATAGAATAATCTGCAGGAAGGATCAATCAGCTATAGTCCATGGGCCAAATCTGACCAACCAACTAATTTCATAAGTTATTTTTACTGGGACAGAGCCACATCTGTTTGTTTGTGTGTGGCTCCTTTTCCAGAGCGTCAGCAGAGTTAAATTGTTTCAGCAGAGAATGGCTTATAAAGTTTGAAGTATTTGCTTTCTGATCCTTTAGAGAAAATGTTTGTGAATCTCACTGCTTTTTAGCTGGGGAGCCTTGAAAGTTATTCCACTCTCTGCACCTTATTTTTCCCACCTGTAAAAGCACCTCCTAAACTGTGTCATAACATCTGAGAGGGGCCTAGAACAGTATCTGTAACACAGTAAATGCTTCAGACATGTGCACTTATCTTTCTTCCCAGGAACCTTCAGAGGGAGATATCTTTGCCATTCACACTTCACAAATGAAGAAATCAGAATTTGATGGGAGGAAGTGGCTGCTCCTCAGGTACATAGTGAGGATGTGAAGTCATAGTGTCCACCAGTTCTGGTAGCCTTTTCAGAGACCCCAGGGAAGGAGGTGAGATTGGATTCTGTCCTGTGCTTTCAGGTGAGAGGTAAGATCTTTGACGAGGAAAGACAGGTACTATGGGACCACAGAAACAGGGCAGGCACCGTGACGCAGGCAATCAGAGGAGACTTCCTGGAGGAGGTGATGGTGACTCTTCCTGAATGATGAGGAGGTTCCAGGCACTGGCTCCTAGCACAAAGAGGGCTCAGACAGTCTGGAAGTTGCTATGCTGCAACCCTTTTACCCTTAAGTGGAGTTGGACCTCACCTATCCTTTAGGATGTGAGGGTATCCCAAGAGCCTGAGTAACTCCATGAGCAGATATGTACTTTGACAAAGTAACTCTGGGCTTTTATCTTTTTCACAGCCCTCCCCTAAACCAACACATCACAAAGGGCTCCTCCCTTAGGTCAGTGTGTAGCCATTGAGGGTTATCACTCAGCACACAGGAAGCAGCAGTCTTTATCCTTTCTCTCACTCCTTTCCTCTCTCCTCATCTCTTTCTCTTCTTACTCCCTCACACACCACCCTCCTATACAAACCAGCTGGGAGGAGCCTCTTTTATACAATCTGCCCTGAGGAAGGCTCTTCTGCAAGTCTGGCCTGTGTATCTCAAACTCTCTTTGTGTCCCTTCTGAGAGCTGCAAGGCAGCCTGCAGCCCCTGCACATGGTGGCCCTCTCCACTCCACCCCTTTGGTTCTTGCAACCACTCTCAAATAAGCTTTTTGCAAACATGCTAAATGCTGGGCCCTGCAAAAGACAGGCTCAGTTTTCTGTGATTCAGTCATTCAACATACACAATGGAAACATTCTACTAATAAAGGAAGGGTTGTGTTGGGTATTTTTGTGTTCATCAGTTCTATTCCATCCATCTAGCCATTTATCTACCCATTCATTTCAGTTCAGTCGCTCAGTAATGTCCGACTCCGTGACCCCATGAACCACAGCACACTAGGCCTCCCTATCCAACATCTACTCCTGGAATCTACCCAAACTCATGTCCATTGAGTCAGTGATGCCATCCAAACATCTCACCCTCTGTCGTCCCCTTCTCCTCCTGCCCTCAATCTTTCCAGCATCGGGGTCCTTTCCACATCAGGTGGCCAAAGTATTGGAGTTTCAGCTTCAACATCAGTCCTTCCAATGACTATTCTGGACTGATTTCCTTTATGATTGGCTGGTTGGATCTCCTTGCAGTCCAAGGGACTCTTCTCAAGAGTCTTCTTCAACACCACAGTTCAAAAGCATCAATTCCGCAGTGCTCAGTTCAGTTCAGTTCAGTCGCTCAATTGTGTCCGACTCTTTGTGAGTAGCACCACGCCAGGCCTCCCTGTCCATCACCAACTCCCGGAGTTCACTCAGACTCATGCCCATCAAGTCAGTGAAGCCATCCAGCCATCTCATCCTCGGTCGTCCCCTTCTTCTCCTGCCCCCAATCCCTCCCAGCATCAGAGTCTTTTCCAATGACTCAACTCTTTGCATGAGGTGGCCAAAGTACTGGAGTTTCAGCTTTAGCATCATTCCTTCCAAAGAAATCCCAGGGCCGATCTCCTTCAGAATGGACGGGTTGGATCTCCTTGCAGTCCAAGGGACTCTCAAGCGTCTTCTCCAACACCACAGTTCAAAAGCATCAATTCTTCGGCGCTCAGCCTTCTTTACAGTCCAACTCTCACATCCATACATAACTACTGAAAAAATCATAGCCTTGACTAGACTGATCTTTGTTCGTAAAGTAATGTCTCTGTTTTCTAAGATGCTGTCAAGGTTAATCACAGCTTTTCTTTCAAGAAGCAAGAGTCTTTTAATTTCATGGCTGCAGTCACCATCTGCAGTGATTTTGGAGCCCCGAAAAATATAATTTCATGGCTGCAGTCACCATCTGCAGTGATTTTTGAGCCCCCCAAAATAAAATCTTCACTATTCCCATTGATTTCTGGCAAATATTGATTCCAGCTTACGCTTCATCCAGCCTGGCATTTTGCATGATGTACTTTGCCGGGAGAAATATCAGTAACTTCAGATATGCTGATTATATCACCCTTATGGCAGAAAGTGAAGAGGAACTAAAAAGCCTCTTGATGAAAATGAAAGAGGAGAGTGAAAAAGTTGGCTTAAAGCTCAACATTCAGAAAACTAAGATCATGGCATCCAGTCCATCACTTCATGGGAAATAGATGAGGAAACAGTGGAAACAGTGTCAGACTTTATTTTGGGGGGCTCCAAAATCACTGCAGATGGTGACTGCAACCGTGAAATTAAAAGACACTTACTCATTGGAAGGAAAGTTATGACCAACCTCGACAGCATATTCAAAAGCAAAGATATTACTTTGTCAACAAAGGTCCAATTAGTCAAGGCTATGGTTTTTCCAGTGGTCATGTATGGATGTGAAAGTTGGACTGTGAAGAAAGCTTAGCACCAAGGAATTGATGCTTTTGAACTGTGATGTTGAAGAAGACTCTTGAGAGTCCCTTGGACTGCAAGGAAATCCAACCAGTCCATCCTAAAGGAGATCAGTCCTGGGTGTTCATTGGAAGGACTGATGCTGAAGCTGAACCTCCAATACTTTGGCCACCTCATGCAAAGAGTTGAGTCATTGGAAAAGACTCTGATGCTGGAGGGATTGGGGGCAGGAGGAGAAGGGGATGACAGAGGATGAGATGGCTGGATGGCGTCACTGACTTAATAGACATGAGTTTGAGTAAACTCCAGGACTTGGCGATGGACAGGGAGGCCTGGCATGCTATGATTCATGGGGTTGCAAAGAGTTTGACATGACTGAGCAACTGAACTGAACTGAACTCTGCATATAAGTTAAATAAGCAGGGTGACTATATACAGCCTTGACGTACTCTTCTCCTAATTTGGAACCAGTCTGTGGTTCCACATCCAGTTCTAACTGTTGCTTCCTGACCTGCATGCAGGTTTCTCAGGAGGCAGGTCATGTGGTCTGTTACTCTCATCTCTTTAAGAATTTTCCAAATTGTTGTGATCCACACAGTCAAAGTAGATATTTTTCTGGAACTCTCTTGCTTTTTTGATGACCTAACAGATGTTGGCAATTTAATCTCTGGTTCCTCTGCCTTTTCTAAATCCAGCTCTAACATCTGGAATTTCTCAGTTCATGTATTGTTGAAGCCTGTCTTAGAGAATTTTGAGCATTACTTTGCAAGTGTGTGAGATGAGTGCAATTGTGTGTAGTTGGAACATTCTTTGGCATTGCCTTTCTTTGGGATTGGGATGAAAACTGACCTTTTCCAGTCCTGTGGCCACTGCTGAGTTTTCCAAATTTGCTGGCATATTGAGTGCAGCATTTTTACAGCATCATCTTTTAGCATTTGAAATAGCTCAACTGGAATTCCATCACTTCCCCTAGCTTTATTCGTAGTGATGCTTCCTAAAGCCAACTTGACTTCGCGTTCCAGGATGTCTGGCTCTAGGTGAGTGATCACTCCATAGTGGTTATCTGGGTCATGAAGATCTTTTTTGTATAGTTCTTCTGTGTATTCTTGCCACTTCTTAATAACTTCTGCTTCTGTTGGATCCATATAGTTTCTGTCTTTTATTGTGCCCATCTTTGCATAAAATGTTCCCTTGGTGCCTCTAATTTTCTTGAAGAGATTTCTAGTCTTCCTATTCTGTTTTGTTTTGATTTTTGTTTTGTTTTGGTTTTTTTCTTCTGTTTCTTTGATTTTTTCACTTAGGAAGGCTTTCTTGTTTCTCCTTACTATTCTTTGGAACTCAGCATTCAAATGAATATATCTTTCCTTTTTCCCCTTTACCTTTAGCTTCTCCATATATTTAACACTTTTTAAAAATTATGACCTACTATGTGTCACACTGAAGCACAAAAATTTTTCAAATTCCCCAACATTAAGATAGGGCTTGAGAGATTTCCCAGATGGTCCAGGGGCTAAGACTCTGTGTTCCTAATATGGGGAGCCTGGGTTCAATCCCTGGTCAGGGAACTAGATTCCACATGCCACAACTAAGACCTAGTGCAGCCAAATAAATAAAAATAAATGAATATTTTTAAAAGATGGGGCTTGACACATGTTAGGTTCTTAATAAAAAGGCATGGGATAAGTGGGTGAATGGGTTAATGAAATGGATGTGACAGAAGCTTTAGCTTCTAGTTTAGTAGCCACCCTGGCCCATATTCATCTTATTCTAGCACCTGCCAGTCTCCCTTTTGATCAGTCAATGCTTCCTTGGCCTGAGACCCCATCCAGATCATTCTAAAGTGGAAGTGTGCAGTGGGAGTGGGCAGGTAGGTAAGCTGGGAACTCACTCTCTGGTCTTTTTAGTTTAGAAACCATGTAACTCACTGTGCCATCTTGTGTGCCTCCAGGGCCCACCAGCTCAGATATGGTGGAGGTAACTACATGTCCACCAGAATCCATTTTTTTCCTTATGGTCATAGAGCAGGGCCATATTTCCCAGCCTTTCAGTTGCGTGAAGCCACATAACAGAATTCAGGTCAATAGGATGAGACTAGAAGTGACATCCACCACACCTCCAGGTCTGGGCTATGGACTCCACTGGTGCTACTCCTCTGCCTCCCAGCACTGACCTCTGGCCAGACACAGAGGGAACAGCCAGAGAATCAGAGGTCCTAGGGGAGGACAGTGCCACAGGCTGACAGGGACTTGGGTCCTTGAAAGACTGTGTGGACCAGAAGCCCCACACCCAACCTTGGCTACAACTGGGTTTGTTGCAAGCAAAACATAAACTTGTAATTCTGTTAAGCCACTGAAATGCAGGTTTTTGTATTTCCATAGTTAGCATTCCTTTGATTGACACACAAATACCATTACCTTGGCAGCTGATGGGCTGTGATCTGTTGCCCTCAAAAAACAGCTTCAACTCTGGGGCCTTCTTGACATCAAACTCCTTCTGAAGTTCATTCTCAACTGTGATGTCCACTTTGCCAAAGCCAACCCCATTCTTGCCTCTGCCCATGATCTCCACAGCTTTGCCCAGCTCCTCAGCTAAGCTCCTGGATTGCTTTGAGGATGGGTTATCTGAAAGAGCCAATAAGAAGAGAGAACTCACTAGAACCTCTCCTCCATCCCATCTCCCAAGGAGGAGGCTTTGTTAAGTTTAAGCCTTTGTTAAGCCATGAAATTAAGACACTTACTCCTTGGAAGGAAAGCTATGATCAACCTAGATAGCATATTCAAAAGCAGAGACATTACTTTGCTGACTAAGGTCCATCTAGTCAAGGCTATGGTTTTTCCAATAGTCATGTATGTATGTGAGAGCTGGACTGTGAAGAAGGCTGAGCACCAAAGAACTGATGCTTTTGAACTGTGGTGTTGGTGAAGACTCTTGAGAGTCCCTTGGACTGCAAGGAGATCCAACCAGTCCATTCTGAAGGAGATCAGCCCTGGGATTTCTTTGGAAGGAATGATGCTAAAGCTGAAGGTCCAGTACTTTGGCCACCTCATGCGAAGAGTTGACTCATTGGAAAAGACTCTGATGCTGGGAGGGATTGGGGGCAGGAGAAGAAAGGGATGACAGAGGATGAGATGGCTGGATGGCATCACTGACTCGATGGGCATGAATCTGAGTGAACTCCAGGAGTTGGTGATGGACAGGGAGGCCTGGCATAGTGCTATTCATGGGGTCGCAAAGAGTCGGACACGATTGAGCGACTTGAACTGAAGGGTTTTTTTAAAAATTAAGGCCTGCTTAACTCCTTGGTTTTTCTCATGCTCCATCGCTAATGGGTAGGTTCAGAAATATGACAAAATATCACAGTTCATGAAACTGATCAGTTTGGGAGATATGCATCAGGTTTGTTTTGGGTTCAGCAACACTGGAAACAATACAACTTTGGGCAATTTAATTTCTCAAAGACCCACGTGCCTCATCAATAAAGTCGGGAAACAGTGGCTGCTTTGTGAAGCTGTCAAAAGATTTAACAATCTATTATATAGTGCTTATTACTTTTGAAGAGGTCTATGTGGATTAACCCACTGAATCCTCCTAGTACCCGTATGGGGTGTGTGTGTGTGTGTGTGTGTGTGTGTTAGTTGCTCTCAGTAATGTCTGACTCTTTGCAACCCCATGGACTGTATCCCCCTCTGTCCATGTAATTCTCCAGGCAAGAATACTGGGATGGATTGCCATTTCCTTCTCCAGGGGATCTTCCTAACCCAGGGATCGAACCTGGGTCTCTCCCATTCCAGGCAGATTCTTTACCATCTGAGCCATCAGAGAAGCCTCTATAGAGTAGGTATGGCTATTATTATATCTCACTGTGATAGAGGGGGAAATTGTTGCATAATTGAAATGCTTTATTTGCCCCAAGTTACATGGCAATAGGAGGTGTAGCAGGATGGGCCTCACTCACTCTGGCTTGGGTGCTTGCTCTCTAACCTCCACTGGGCCTGTCCTTAGCATCAGGCCTGGCACTTGGTCAGTATATAGCGCCTTCTTATTAATACTATTATTATGGTAAAAATGTCTATCAGAAATCATAGTAGAGGGAGAGAGAGAGTGAGGAGGGAGGTAAGAGGAGGGAAAAAGAGAGAAGTGGGTGGGCGGGGCATGGAGAGACAGGGAGAATGAGCGCCATCTGGTGGAAATTCCTGGAGCTAACAGGACAGGTTCTGCACCTTCATTTGCCCTGTATCTGCAGGGGACATGCTTGTGAAAAGCAGGCCAGATGTGAGAAGGATAAGGGGGTGGGGGGAGGGTATGATGATCCCCTACCCACCCAGCTCATTTCCTTGGTCCAGAGTGTTGAAGAGACCTGACACTATTGATCAAGATTCCTTGGCCTCTCACATTGCCAGGAGGTGGGGTGGAAGTAGAAGTGAGGGGCCCTTTTCTGGAAAGATCCCCAGGGGACTAGCATGGGATCCCAGCAATAGTAGAAGACTTTCAGGCCTAAATGGGATGGGCTAAAAGGCAATCACACTTGTCTCCCTTCCTCCTGATAATGTGAGATTGTAGGCCCCTTGCTGGTTCTCACAGCCCAGTGTCTGCAGAAGGTGGGTTGAGCCAGGGTAGGGGGTCATTGATTCCCTTTTAAGCCAGAATGCTTTATCTTTCTCAAACTCCCTTGTCCATCTGGAGCACTTGAAACCAGTGCAAGTCATTTCCACTGCCATGGGCAAGTTCTAAGTACGAGAGGGCTTTTGTAAAGCAAAACCCAAAAAGCCAGGCCTAGGACCACTGGCACCTGCCCCATTGCTCCAGTGATGGAACCCAGATATGAATGATCACGTTCATTAAACTCTCAATCAATGGACCCAAAGTGTGACTTTTCGCCTCCCTCGTAGATCAGTGCCTCTCCACTGCCTGCTCTGTCACGCATTGCCTTCGATACCCCATCCCTCACCACCAGCAGGGGTTGGCCTGTTGCCAGCTCTGGCCTGCAGGCCTCTCCTCTGGCTTCCTCACGGATTTGGCCATGCCTGGCTCAGGGCTGCTGATTGACATAGCATCCGAATCTGAGTTTCTAAGCTTGGGACAAGAGAAACACTTGGAATGATTGTCCAAACAGTTGAGTTTTTGAGGTTCCACACATAGCCCAGTGCTTTTTGGTGTCTAACATGGAAGTGAGAGAGAGAGTCTGTGACAACTGGGGTCTGAGAGTTCGATGGATGGGACCTACTAGTTACAGTAATGGGATTCATTCACTCACTCATCTGACAAATCTTTTTTAGAATTCCCCATGTGCCAGGAAGTATTTTAGGTATTGAGGACTTAACAATGAACAGACTGGTAAAAATCACTGCTCTCTTTGGAAAAGGTAGATAAAGAAACAGGATATATTCTATGTTCGATGCTAAGTGCTATGGAGAAAAAAGAAGCAGACATGGAAGTTGGGAGTGTCTGGGAATGGAGTTTAAGTAGGGAGGTAAGCAGAGGTCTCACTGAGAAGAGGATGGAACATTTTAATGAAGACTGAAGATGATGAGGGAACCAGTTGTGTGCTCACTCATAGGAGGGAGAGAGTTCCAGGCAAAGGAGCCATATGAGTAAGGGCCTTGAGGTAAGAACACATGCAATATGTCTGAGGGATGACAAGAAGTCCATTGAGTCTGGAGCAGAATGAGCTGGGATGAGGTCAGTTGACACAGGCCTTGTAGACCACTGAACAGACTTTGGTCTTTCCTCTGAAGCTTGTGGAAATGTACTAGAGGGTTTGGAGCAGTGTTAGATGTGATGATTTACATTTTTACTGGATTGTTTCGAATGTTACATGGAGATTAGACCACAGAGGAAAAAGGAGGCCAGCTGGAGGCCACTGTAATAATCCAGGTAAGAAATGTTAACGGCTTGAATCAGGGGAGTGGCAATGGAGATGGTGAGAAGTGGTCAGAGCCTCGAGGGGTCTTGAAGCAGGAACTGGCAAGGTTTATTGATGGATTGGAGGTGGAATGTAAATAAAAGAAATCAAGGATGACTCTGACATTTTGACCTGAGCAGCCAGAAGGATGGTGATAGTGATGACAATGGGAATGATTGTGATGATGATGGTAGTATTGATAACAGGAAACAGCATTTATTGGACACTTACTATGCCGAGTACTTTGCTAAGTGTTATGTGCATTATCTTCATTAGTCCTCAGAATAAGCCTAGGAGTCATCTACTATTGTAGACAGTCATCTACTATTACAGGTGAGGAATGTTAGACAAGGAAACAGAAACCCAGAAGTCTCACAGCTAGTAAGCATTAGGCCAAGACCCAGCTCCAAGGCTGCTGCTGCTGCTGCTGCTAAGCCACTTCAGTTGTGTCTGACTCTGTGTGACCTCATAGATGGCAGCCCACCAGACTCCCCCGTCCCTGGGATTCTCCAAACAAGAACACTGGAGTGGATTGCCATTTCCTTCTCCAATGCATGAAACTGAAAAGTGAAAGTGAAGTCATGTCCAACTCTTAGCGACCCCATGGACTGCAGCCTACCAGGCTCCTCTGTCCATGGGATTTTCCAGGCAAGAGTACTGGACTGGGGTGCCACTGCCTTCTCTGGCTCCGAGGCTGGCTGACTCCAAACTCCGTATCTAACTGACCTTGTAGGCAAGCCAGACTGAAAAAAATGCTCTTTGTCCCTGGAAGAGTGAGTTTCCAATCTCCCTTGCTCTGGGTGGTCCATATCAGAGCAGATAGACTATGGAGAACCAAATCTACTTTTTATGTCCAGTCCTATTTACTAGTTTCTATCTTTTTAAAATTTGCAAATCAGGGTTTACCTCTGGAGCCTTGAATGCCAAGCATGTAAAGGTGAAATGAATGCCTACACCCTCAGGTCTTGGTGACTATGTCTCATGGGGCATGGAGTCAATTCAGCTGTACATTGGAAGTTAGGCAAAGCAGTGCCCAGTGGACTGTGGATGGGCAGGGAGCCCTTTGCTGGGAGCTCCTTCAGTTTTAGCCCTCCTTAGGTACTAACTAGGGTCCATTGTCTGGCACATACTAGACACTCTGCTGCTAAGTCTGCTAAGTCACTTCAGTTGTGTCCGACTCTGTGCAACCCCATAGACGGCAGCCCAACAGGCTCCCCCATCCCTGGGATTCTCCAAGCAAGAACACTGGAGTGGGTTGCCATTTCATTCTCCAAGGAAGGATACTAGATACTCAATGAACATCGTTTCCACAGGTTGTTTCGTAAATCAGAGACAGTTATGGTGGCTTACAGTACCTGTGGTCCAAGAAAGGTGTTTTTTAAACATCTCTGAACCTTAGCTTCCTCACATATAGAATGGGGATAGTGATAGTTTCCATACCTTAGAATAAGCCTACATAGTAAGCCAAGGTATGCAAAGTTCTGGTACAGATGTGCCCAATAAACATTAAGCATTATGATAATAACATGGGGGAAATTCATGGTCTTGCTCTGACCAGATGTTCTCTGGGGACAAAGGATCCTATGTAGTTATCAGGATCTTCACCAAATCTTCTGGTTCCTGGGGAAAGGAAGACAAGGGTGACAAGCCATCCAAAACAAGGCTGAGGCCAATTCTGTGGCTCTCTCATGGGTTTTGGGGTTAAGCAAATGGCACCCAGGGTCCCATTAGAGTCGGCAGTGGCTCTCAACAGTGTGCCTAGTGTGTAAATGTGTTAATGGCTAATGGACCTAGAATCAATGTTTGCCTGGGTCTTTAGTAGGTAACCCCATGCTCCCTTTTTGGAGCAGCCAGTGTGGGTCAGGAGAGGGGCTGATGGATGTGGGAGGTGTGAGTGTAGTGAGTGGAGATTAGCTCCCAGCACAGGGAGCTGGAGTCTGCCTTTCTTTAGACTGTGGTTCTCAACAGGGCACATTTGGCCCTATCTGGAGACATTACTGGTTGTCACATCTGGAATTCTACTGGTATCTAGTTGGTAAAAGCAAGGGATACTACTAAGTATCCCACAGTGCACAAGACACCCTCCTCCCCCATCTCACAACCACACACACACACACACACACACACACACACACACACACATAGACTGCACTAAGAATTAGCCAGCAGAAATGTCAACAGTGCTAAGGATGAGAAATCCCACTTTAGACCAAGTTCAAGATCAAGCATGGAAAAAGCTTATGAGTATAATACTCTCACCATTCCCTAGGGTGCTTTATAGTGCTCATAGATGATACAGACTTCAGGATGGTCTCCAACTCCCAGTTCCTCAGGGTCCAGCTAACAAGTTTCTTTGATCATTGAAAAGGCCTACAAAACTCTAAAAATCTGCTCCTTACCCTTCTGATCTTATTTCCCACTACTTTTCTCTTCGGCAACTCAGCTTAGCCACCCTGCACATTCCCACCTCAGGGCCTTTGCACTTGCTGTTCCTTCCGCCTGAAATTTCTCAGGTTGCTGTTTTACTGCCTTCAGGTCTTTACTCAATTTTCACCTTCAGGAAAGCCTTCTCTGGCTCCCCTGTACATAACCACAGCCCCACATGCACCACTCCTTGTACTTCCTAAGGGCCCTGCTCTGTTTTTCTCCATAGTACTTCTACCCTTAAGACATGCTACATTTTTCACTTCTGCATCATTTTATCTTGAGTCTCCTCTCTCTGAGCTTCCTTTGTGGATCAGCTGGTAAAGAATCCACCTGCAGTGCAGGAGACCCTGGTTTGATTACTAGGTTGGGAAGATCCGCTGGAGAAGGGATTCACTACCTACTCTAGTATTCTTGGACTTCCCTGGTGGCTCAGCTGGTAAAGAATCCACCTGCAATGTGGGAGACCTGGGTTCGATCCCTGGGTTGGAAAGATCCCCTGGAGAAGGGAAAGGCTACCCACTCCAGTGTTCGGGCCTGGAGAATTCCATGAACTGTATAATTCATGGAGTCCCAGAGTTGGACACGACTGAGAAACTTTCACTTTCATTTTCACTTGCCTCTCCAGGATAAAAGATCTGCAAAGCAAGGATGTCTGTCTGTTTTGCTTACCATTCAGTGCCTAGTTGCTTGGTGCACTGGTCGCAGCCACCCGCACTTAGCCACCCCATGCTGGAAGGGCGGCGGCCAAGAGTAGCTACCCCATGTCCGAGGTCAGGGACGGTGGCTGGGAGGAGCCACCCCGCATCTGTGGCCAGGGGCAGTGGCCGAGAGGAGCCACCCCACGTCCGAGGCCAGGGGTGGCAGCCAAGAGGAGAAACTCCATGCCCAAGGCTGGGGCAGTGGCCGGGAGGAGCAACCCCACGTCCAAGGAGTGGTGGCTGCGTGGGCGGAGAAAGGCCTAGAGGAGCTATCCCACGTTGAAAGTCAGGAAGGGCGGCGGTGAGGAGATACCCTTCGTCCAAGGTAAGGAGCAGCAGCTGTGCTTTGCTGGAACAGCCGTGAAGAGATACCCCACACCCAAGATAAGAGAAACCCAAGTAAGATGGTAGGTGTTGTGAGAGGGCATCAGAGGGCAGACACACTGAAACCATACTCACAGAAAACTAGTCAATCTAATCACACTAAGACCACAGCCTTGTCTAACTCAATGAACCTAAGCCATGCCCACAGGGCAACCCAAGATGGGNCTCCGGGAGTTGGTGATGGACAGGGAGGCCTGGCGTGCTGCGATTCATGGTGTTGCAATGAGTCGGACACGACTGAGTGAATGAACTGAACTCAGTGCCTAGAAGAGATCTGACATATAATAAAGATTCAATAAGTGTTTAATGAATGAATGTTTCAATTATCTGCACAGTTTAAGAAGAATTGAGTGTTAGACCCGGTCTGAAATCCTTATCACTTACCAGTTGTATAATTTTGGGCAAATCCTAAACCTTCCTGAGACTTTATTTGCCTCATATAAGACAGGGACAATGAGAACAAGCCCAGTGCCTGGAATACAGGTCTGAGTAAATGGTCTTCCTCATTTTCATCATGATGCTTGTCCGCATCATCACCATCCTCACCATCCTCATCTACTAGACCATCTACATCATCTAATCTGGTCTCAAGGCATTCTTGTCACCTCTGCCTTACAGATGATTACTAATTAATGAACCTAGAAACTGCTCCTATTAAGTCTCATTTTGGCCTCCTCCACTAAATGTAGCTGTTCCTTTTTTCTTGTCTCATTTATGGAGAACACTGTGGGCCAAAGGAAAGCTCATTTATTTATCAACATCTCGAAATGCCTACTTGTGCTCCAGGCACAATCCTAGATATTAGCAACCAAGCGATGAATCAGTTTTGACCCCTGTCCCTTGTGGAATTCACAAATATAAAAGCAGTTTCAAAGCAGTGTGGCAAATGTTATAAAGAGTAGGGTGCAGAGGGCTGAGTGAGCATGCCAGAGCCTAGGTGTGAGGGAGGTGAACACAGTCTTTTGACAAGGCAACTTCATGCACTTAAACTTCACAATCCAGCTGAAGAAGTTCAGGAAGGACACTACCGGTAGAGGGAACCTCAAGTGTAAAGGCCAGGAGGCCAGTGCCAGTGTGACTTACCTGGTAGCCACACTCAGGGTGCAGAGCACAGACTTCAAGTGGAATGGAAAGGTGGGCCTGGGTTAAATAAAGCCAAGGACATTGTAGCTATGTTAAGGAGTTTGGAAACTTTTGGATTTTCGATCAGATGTGCATTTTAGCTTCTAAGAATGATGCTGTCAGTGCAGACATGGTTGATGGTGTGGTGGCCTTCAATAATTGCTTCTGTCCTTCCTGTTCACATTTTTTCTTTTGAAAAGCTCTAAAGACTTGTCTTTTAATGCAGAGTTCTAAAGCAGTTTTGAAGACTTCATGGCTTTGTTGTATATATGGTCACCATAGACAGTGAGCTTAGAGAACATAAATCACCTGTTGCAATGAGCCTGTAACTTAAGTCTCTTGATATTTTCTTGTAACTGTGGCTTTCTTTCAGAGAAGGCAATGGCACCTCACTCCAGTACTTTGGCCTGGAAACTCCCATGGGTGGAGGAGCCTGGTAGCCTGCAGTCCATGCGGTCATTAAGAGTCAGACACGACTGAGCGACTTCCCTTTCACTTTTCACTTTCATGCATTGGAGAAGGAAATGGCAACCCACTCCAGTGTTCTTGCCTGGAGAACCCAGGGACAGGGGAGCCTGGTGGGCTGCCGTCTATGGGGTCGCACAGAGTCGGACACGACTGAAGCGACTTAGCAGCAGTAGCAGCAGTGGCTTTCTTTTGGTTGGCAGTCTTAGAATATTCTGCTATCTCATAATTTAGCCTTTCCCTCTTTTCAAAGAAGTTCCCCAGTGACACTCATTTTTTACTCATTTTGGCTAGAGTTAACTTGTGAGTTTGCCAAAACTGTGACTGAGACAAGTGCACAGTGTGGAAAAGAGGCAAAGACAGAAGTGGTAAATNGCTTTCTTTTGGTTGGCAGTCTTAGAATATTCTGCTATCTCATAATTTAGCCTTTCCCTCTTTTCAAAGAAGTTCCCCAGTGACACTCATTTTTTACTCATTTTGGCTAGAGTTAACTTGTGAGTTTGCCAAAACTGTGACTGAGACAAGTGCACAGTGTGGAAAAGAGGCAAAGACAGAAGTGGTAAATAAAACACGGCAGGCCATGCATGGACTGAAATAAGTGCTGGATTCTAACTTAAAGCCTGCCCCACCAAGGTGCAACTGTACAACTGAAGAAATTCACCTCCCTTGCCACTATAAAGTCTGCCCCTGGATGCAGCTTAATTGTCTCTTGCCACTCATTGATAGGGTTTTAATGAGTCTGCAAGCAATTGATTTATTATGATCTCTGCCTCAGCTCCACATCAGATCATCAGGCATTAGATTCTCAGAAGGAACACTCCACCTAGACCCCTTGCATGTGCAATTCACAGTAGGGTTTGTGCTCCTATGAGAATCTATCGCCGTCAGTGACATGACAGAAGGCAGAGCTCAGGCAGTAACGCAAATAACGAGGAGTGGCTGTAAGTACCGATGAAGGTTTGCTTGCTCACCCACCACTCACCTGCCGCTGTGTGGCCCAGTTCTTACCTGTGATCTAGAAGATAACACAGTGGTTCAGGGAGAGAATGATGAGGCCATAACTACGGCAGTGGCGGGGGCAATGGGGAGGACTGGAGATTGCAAAGGGCTTCAGGAGGTGGTTTCAATATGACTCAGTGAGAGATTAGAGGTGAGACTAGAAAGGAGTCAAGAATGATCTAGGACATCTGACTTTGACATTATAAAGATAGCCATGCTGTCCATCAGGACAGGATGTGAGAAAAAGCAAATCAGGTAGAGATGCTGAGGTCTATTTTGGACACATGTGGCATTGAGAGGTGTGAGATGTCCAAGAAAAAAGGTGCATCTGAGTGCTGGTTCTTGAATCTGGAGTCCTTGGAGAAATGAGAAACTGGGCAGCAGCTAAGGATTTGATAGTTACCAGGACAGTATTTCCCTGGCCAATATTGGAAAGACCTTTTCGTAAAGAGTCATTTACTCCTGAAAAAAGAAAAAAAAAAAACCTTTTATAATGCTCGTCCTAAGTGATTCGTTTTTCCAAGGTCATTTTAAAGGGTCTGCCAGCTTTTGAGAATTCATTTTTATTTAAACTGCATATTTGAAGAAATTAGATTTTCAAATGAAATGAGTTTGAGTGTCTTTTAGATAGCATCTCTGCCGGTGTTCACTGAATTGAAATACCTGCTGGTGGGAAGACTTTAAAGTATTCAAACTGGTTGTTATCAGGTATAACTAAAGAATATAAAATGGATTGGCTCCCTTCATATGTCAATCCCTAAGTTATAAAACGTCAGCATCCCAAAGAACCATGAACTTGCCCTTCTGCCCTGATTAAAGCAGAGTAGTCGTGGACAGAGTCTTGCATTCTCACACAGATTGGATAGGTTACCCAGGTTTGTCCACCTGCCGGGTCGTTTTGGAAGCATAAGTGAGTGTTATGGTGTGTGTTATGTCATGCAAAGTGTGTGGCTCTAAATCCTTCAATATCTCCACTGAGGGTCCAGGATTCAGGGATTAAGGCTGCAGTAAAAAGAGAGAATGGCTTAGATGGCCGACCTGTGCAAACCATTGACTCATAAGCCACAGCAGCTATAAAGTTCTCAATTCTTCCCTGAGAAAAAAACCATGAACCAAATGTTCAAGTAGTGACCCAAGTCTTGATGTGGATGAGGGAGGTAGAGAACCAGCTGGAGGTGTAGTTCAGTAAGGTGGAAATTATCTCCTGCTCACAGGCTCCTATAAAGAAAATGACCCAAACTGGATCTCACCTAGGTCTTGCTCAATGGGCTTGAAGCAAAATCAGGTGTGCATTCTGACACTTGGAAGGAAACAAACCATTACCAGCCTGAACTGGATGTAGGTCAGAGGCTTGGAATTATTTTGATACAACTTTACACAATAGGCACACTTCATGTTCAGTTCAGTTCAGTTGCTCAGTCGTGTCCGACTCTTTGTGACCCCATGAACCGCAGCACACCAGGCCTCCCTGTCCATCACCAACTCCCAGAGTTTACCCAAACTCATGTCCATTGAGTCAGTGATGCCATCAACCATCTCATCCTCTGTTGTCCCCTTCTCCTCCTGCCTTCAATCTTTCCCAACATCAGGGTCTTTTCAAATGAGTCAGCCCTTCACATTAGGTGGCCAAAGTATTGGAGTTTCAGCTTCAGCATCAGTCCTTCCAATGAACACCCAGGACTGGTCTCCTTTAGGATGGACTGGTTGGATCTCCTTGCAGTCCAAAGGACTCTCAAAAGTCTTCTCCAACACCACAGTTCAAAAGCAACAATTCTTCTACACTCAGCTTTCTTTATAGTCCAACTCTCACGTCCATACATGACCACTGGAAAAACCATAGCCTTGACTAGGCGGGCTTTTGTTGACAAAGTAATGTCTCTGATTTTTAATATGCTGTCTAGGTTGGTCATAACTTTCCTTCCAAGGAGTAAGTGTCTTTTAATTTCATGGCTGCAATCACCATCTGCAGTGATTTTGGAGCCCAGAAAAATAAAGTCAGCCACTGTTTCCACTGTTTCCCCATCTATTTGCCATGAAGTGATGGCACCGGATGCCATGATCTTCGTTTTCTGAATATTGAGTTTTAAGCCAACCTTTTCACTCTCCTCTTTCACTTTCATCAAGAGGCTCTTTAGTTCTTCTTCACTTTCTGCCATAAGGGTGAAAGTTGGAAGGAGGCAAAATGACCCAATTAGATTTTCTCTCCTGGGAACTACCAAGGTTAAGGGCAAGGTTAAGGTTAAGGTTGTTGTATGTTGCTATGAAGTGGCTGCACAAGTCAGCTGAGGAACCAATGGGATCCATGGTAACCAAGCTACTGATACTGTCACTGTCACAAAACGCCTGCTGATGCAAAGACCACCCTGCTGAAGTGGTGCAACTCAGAGAGAATGTATCAAATGAGAAGAGACAAGAGTTGAGGAAGGAGCTGGGAGGCCTGAATTTCAGGCAGAAGACAAACTCAAATGCTAGAGGGGTGAGGCAGGGGTGTGACTGTGTGGGGCTGGCTGACTAGGAATGTGGTAGACTGACAAGTGTGCTGTTTTCTGTTCACAAGGGGGAAACTGTCACTTAGCTCCAGCCAACTGTCACATTACAGGAATGTAAGCCAGGGCTTCCAGATCTTTTGGTTTTTCAAGAGCAGATATAAATTGAATTTCAATTATGAAACGTCCCTAAATAGGGAGACAAACAGTGGCAGTACACTGGGTGATTATGAGGAGTATGTGAGAACATTTAGTGGGGCTATAGGGACAGTTCCCGGCACACAGTAAGGCTTCCCTATGTGAAAGTTGTTATGAACATCCTTCCATCCTGTCTCAAAGCACAGACATGGGTCTGTGTCAATGTCTCAGGAAAAAGAAGTCCGTTTCCTCCCTCAAAATGCCTGCTGATGCAAAATCTGAAGAATAAAAGTGGGCATGCAAAATTCAGATGAAAAACCTGATAACCTAAAAATCTTCCTTGAGACAGTGCCCATAAGTGTGTCCCAGCAAATTACAATGTTATTTAGCAACTTAACAACTTATTTTATCTTCACAATAATTCCGTGTGGCACTTGTGTTTATACCCATTTTACAGAGGAGAAAACTAAGGTTCAGAATGATAAAGACACCTGAAGGTAATTCCTGGCTTCTTGCCTTCAGTGGAACAGAGGAGCCAGATACAAATCAAGACCAAAGAGGTGACATAGTATCTTGCAAATGACTTGGTTTCCCTGGACCTCAGTGCTCTCATCTGGGAATTAAGGATGATGCTATTTTTAAAATTATTATTGAAATGTGTTCTCTTGTATTTAGGCTAAGTTGCTTCCGTTGTGTCCGACTCTTTGCGGACGCCGTGGACTGTAGCCTGCCAAGCTCCTCTGCCNATAGTATCTTGCAAATGACTTGGTTTCCCTGGACCTCAGTGCTCTCATCTGGGAATTAAGGATGATGCTATTTTTAAAATTATTATTGAAATGTGTTCTCTTGTATTTAGGCTAAGTTGCTTCCGTTGTGTCCGACTCTTTGCGGACGCCGTGGACTGTAGCCTGCCAAGCTCCTCTGCCCATGGGATTTTCCAGGCAAGAATACTGGAGTGGGTTGCCATTTCCTTATCCAGGGGATCTTCCCAACCCAGGGATCGAACCCACATCGCTTACGTCTCCTGCACAGGCAGGCAGGTTCTTTTCCACTAGGCCACCTGTTTAACAATACTTAAAATTCCTCTGGCTGCCAGAAGAAAGGGGGCAGGTCTCAGCCCACCCATCACCCATTGCCCAGGAGTGGGGGACACTCACGGAAGAGCACCATCAGGAAGCGCGTCTCGTTCAGCATCTGAGTCAGGCCAGCAGGTGTTAGCACCATCAAGTTTTCCTCCACAAGGATATGCAAGGGCTGGGACACGTTGATGCTCTCCTTCTTGCCATTCATCACTGGTGAGCCCTGGACAGTGTCGACGCAAGAGGCTACCAGCAGCAGAGACATACAGAGCAGCCCCATGGCTGTCCTTCAGGGGCAGGAGAAAGAACAAGAACTGTTATCAATGCAGGTGGTAGGGACCCACATCATCACTCCTTCCCCATCTCCTTTCCTAAAAGGTCAGTCCTGATGTGGAGAATACAGCCTCAGCATGCCCCACTGGCTTCCTAGCAGTGCCCAGAGCTCAGCAAAGCAAGCTGGTAAAGGAGAGGCAAATTTTGCCAGTGAGATTAACCTTGGGGCCCATTGAAACTGCATGGGATTAGCTTGGAGCAGCAGGGTCCCACTTGGAGCAACAGAAAGCCAAAGCACAAACCAACACTCAAGTCCACTGGCTCTCCAGACACTAGGTGAAAATATTTTTAGATATGAAACTCAGTCCACAATCCCAAGGTGAGCCTCTGGGTCTCAGAGATGACTAATCCAATCCCCATCACAGTCTCTGCTTCATGCTCCCAGAACTTCTGCTTGAATACCTCTTTTGATAGGAAGCTTACTCCTGGGAGTGTAACCCATTTGATTTTTGAGCAAATTTTCTCAAGTGTAAATATTTCTTTCAAGAGTAATCACCATAATGCACACATGTAAAAATTCCAAGCAACACAATAAAAAATGTGAAGTAGAAAAGAAAAATTTCTCCCACAACCCCACCTCTGAGAAAGTGACTCAGTTTGGAATGGATCTTTACCAATGTTGAAAATGCCAGTATGAATGTATGTTTAAATGCATATATATAAACATATTAATAAATGGAATTAGATAGGCGATACTGTTCATTGTCCAACTGTCTTACTCAATGATGTAAAATAGATTCCAGATACCTTTTTAATAAGAGTACATATTAGGTCTATAACATGATTTACTTTCCTCTTTTTTTTCTCCTCGTTTTTTTTTCCTTTTCCTTTTTATCTTTTCTTTTATAATTCTTATCTGTTCAGATGGTTTGGGTCAGCAATTGTCTCTCTTTAAGTGCTCCTCAATAATGTTTTCCCTAATAATTTAAAACATAGGATCACTGTCACAGATCTTTGTATATTGTCCTTAAGCACAGAGCCATTTTCCTATGTAGCATACAGACTACTCAAGTGTTATGAACATGGCAAATAGCTGGTCCAAATTAAATTTATAAGGACCTCAATTTCTTTTGAGTGCTATATTCCTAGCATTTGGTATTTATAGGCAAATAAACATGAATGAATGAGTGGATATTTGATATGTACCTGGTAAATATGTTTGGCACACTATCTGAGGATTTTTTAAAAGTAGATCTTCTAATGTAATTTTTTGGTCTAATATCAAAATAATCGATATTAGATAATTGGTCACAAGTGTTAAATTTTATAAATACCTATAGCTAAAGCATCTGCCTACAATACCTAACATGTGGGAGACCCGGGTTCAATCCCTGGGTCAGGAAGATCTCCTGGAGAAGGAAATGGCAACCCACTCCAGTATTCTTGCCTGGAAAACCCCGTGGATGGTGGAATCTGGTAGGCTACAGTCCATGGGGTCGCAAAGAGTCGGACACGACTGAGCGACTTCACTTTACTATAGCTAAACATACTTGTTAAATTATGTATCAAGTGTTAAATTTTGTAAATACCTGTAGTTAAATATACTTGTCATGTGTGGCTGTTCTATGCATCCCATGCCATCATCTCTCCTGTGACAATTCTGTAAGATGGTAGGTAATCTTATAATCCCCATTTAGGGAGGATAAAATGAGGCACATAGAAGTTAAGTGCTATGTCCAAGGCCATACAGCTAAGATGTGACAGAGACAGGATTTCAAACAAGGCACTCTAGCTACAGAATCCGTGTCCTTAACCAGAATGATGTACTGTCTCTCTAGTGCCCCCTGTAAAACGGGTGCAGTGAACAGTGTCTTGAGACAGTAACTGAGGCTCCCTGACTCCAACCACCATCTCTGGTATCCACCATCTAATCATGCTCTGTCTCAGAAGGGGAGGACCGAGGCTGGCAACAGAACAGAATCAAATTTTTGGTTTGGGGGTTACAAAATGGGCCTTTAAAACTCAGGAGGGGCTTGCAAGTCAGAGTTCTAATTGCAAGAACTACGCTTTTCGGGAAAATAAAAAAGGATTTTTGACTACTCAAAGGTTTATGCTATAAACTCTAGGTAAGGAAGAACACGTTGACAGAAGGAACATTTACCTTCCCCAAGGGAGATAAAAGTGTGCCTTCTTATCAGGAAAGCAGGGAGGAATGGCAAGAGCTCTGATGCTTCTAGGGTCCTGAGAAAGGGTTCTGACCATCTGTCCCTTCTCCTTTTGCTCACCGCTGCAGTCCCCATCTCCAGTCGCACTCTGGTCACAGTAATAAATCAATCGCCATGTATTAAGCTAGTATTTGAGCTTTACACGCATCATCTCGTTAACCCTCACAGCATGTCTGTGCTGCTGCTGCTGCTAAGTCACTTCAGTCATGTACAACTCTGTGCGACCCCATAGACGGCAGCCCACCAGGCTCCCCCGTCCCTGGGATTCTCCAGGCAAGAACACTGGAGTGGGTTGCCATTTCCTTCTCCAATGCATGAAAGTGAAAAGAGAAAGTGAAATCTCTTAATCATCCCTGACTCTCAGCGACCCCATGGACTGTACCCCACCAGGCTCCTCTGTCCATGGGATTTGCCAGGCAAGAGTACTGGAGTGGGGTGCCATTGCCTTGTGAGGTAGGTACAATTATGATGCCCAAACTTACAAAAGTGGAGACCCACCCTAGAAGAAGGAGCAAGACTTAAGCTCAGGTATATCTAAGCCTAATGCATATGGGTCTAAACCAGGACTCGCAATCTACAGCCCTCTGCCTTTCTTGTAAATACCGTGTTAGAGGATTCACAGCTATACCCATTCCATCACTATTGCCTATGGTTGCCTTTACCACCGGAGAAGGCTGTGGCACCCCACTCCAGTACTCTTGCCTGGAAAATCCCATGGGCAGAGAAGCCTGGTAGGCTGCAGTCCGTGGGGTTGCAAAGAGTCAGGACATGACTGAGCGGCTTCAGTTTCACTTTTCACTTTCATGCATTGGAGAAGGAAATGGCAACCCACTCCAGTGTTCTTGCCTGGAGAATCTCAGGGACAGGGGAGCCTGCTGGGCTGCCATCTATGGGATCCACACAGAGTCAGACATGACTGAAGTGACTTAGTAGCAGCAGCCTTTACCACAACTACTCAGTTAAGGAGTTGTAACAGGGACCCTATGTGGCCAGCAAAGCCAAAAATATTTATCTGGTGCTCTTCAGGAAAAGTTTGCTAACCTCGGATCTAAATCACCATACCACACTGCCCTCATGGCCACACCTCAGATTTTGTACTTGGGAAGTGGTCACAGATTCTCAGATTTGCAAAGTCCACTGTCAGAGCACACCTCCCTCCGCAGAATGGGTGAGTGGCCTTTCATCCCAGAGTAGCTGTGAAGGTTCCTAAAGAACTCGTGCTTGACTAGCACAATGCAGGAGACCCAGTTTCAATCCCTGGGTTAAGAAAATCCCTTGGAGGAGGAAATGGCACCCCCACTCCAGTATTCTTGCCTGGAGAATCCCATGGACAGAGGAACCTGGCAGGCTACGATCCACAGGGTCACAACAAGTTGGACATGACTGAACGACTAACATGAACTAAGAACATGGACTCACATTAAAATTTTCTAGGGAGTTTTTTAGGTGATACTGATCCTCCTCTGACCCTTTATTAATTCAAAATTACTCAAGGTGGGGTCCAGATATCTGTATGTTTTAAAAGCTCTCCAGGTGATTATTTTAACTTTCTATTTAGAAAATTTTGAACATAAAAACAGAATGGTATGGTACAACATACCCCCAAGGTGACTCAACACTCAACCTCAGTTGTCACTCCCAATCATATCTTTTATACTCCTGTCAACTCCCTGCCCTGTTTTGAAGCCAGTCCCATGCATCATATTATTTCATGCATAGATATTTCATCATGAATCTCTAAAAGATGAAAATCTGATAATAAAACATAACTACATCACCCTTATCACACAACAAAATTCACTCTAATCCCTCATATCATCAAATACCTAGACAATAAACTACTCTGATTATTTCATAAGTTTTAGGTTTGTTTGAATCAGAATCCAACTGAGATTCGTGTATTGTCATTGACTGTTGGATGTCTTAAGCCTTCCAGGTGATTCTATCCTGCAGCCCGTAGGTTGAGAACTACATGGTCAAATAAAATCAGTAAAGGAGAGTTGAGATAAGGATGAAGGCAGAGTGGAGAGCCGAGTTACCTGGAAAGCTGTGATGCATATTATTCAAATCTACTTTTCAACCAAAGGGCTCATTATTACCACCCAGCCTGAAGGGTGCTTAATGATCCCCAGAATCCCAGGACCCACAGATAACATGCCTCTTGTTAGTCCTGGGGAAGTCTGGTACAGGGTGATGACTAGTAGATGGAGCTTTTGTTTTCAGTATTAATTCACCTTTGTCAACTTGGGAAAAAACACACAACATAAGAGCTGTGAGTTGCACTTAGTGTCTTGTTGAAGACTATAGCCTGGGGAGTCAGCCTCTCAGATGGCTCTGAGAAACTGCTCAGAAGATGTAAGGGAGGAGGTCAGTGTATATATGATTCTGGTGAAGGGGTACATGTAACCAAACACACATCTCAGTAGAAGGTTGCTATTGATCACAAGGAACCAATGTCCTAGTTATTGGTTTTAGTGCTTTGCTAAACATGAGATAATGCAAGAAATTGGGTTCATAAAAATTTCTCCTAAAAATATCTAACTATTTTAAAGACCTATTCTGCCAGTTTTCCCAGAGCACAGAGTACTTCATTCTTCATCTTTACCCTGAACTCCTTTCCGGGTGTATTGAAGGTCAGAGACTGCAATGACTAATGACTTAATTCTTATAGAACCAGGTGGTGAGCTCTGTTCTTTCATTGGCACCTGTTTGCTTGTTTGTTCATTGATTAATTCACTTGCAAGAGAAAATCTCATCTAAATTTCTTTGTCTAGATGGAGACATTAAAGTGCTAGAGAATTAACTTTTATTTTACAATCACCAGAATAACCCCTTATCTATTATGCAAACATAAGACAGTAAGAGCCACCCAGAGCGTTTCTGTGACTGACCATTGGTGATCCCTTTCAAACACCTTGGCACCCAAAATCTCTTGTTTGGCGGGGTGGGAGGGATTTGCCAAAGTACCAATGGGTCTTTTGGAAAGAAATCTCATTTGAGGTTGCTAGGCTCTCTCTGAGAGATCCGGATGGCTCTTGTCAGAGGGAAGGGAAGCCTGGGCCAGTGGTCACGTCACTCACTCGGGAGAACTGTGCCATGGTAGGAAATGTTTATTAATAAGAACAAGAATAGCTGCCATGGAGGGGCTTCCTACCCGCCTGCCGGTGCGCTGAGCACTGTGTGTGCTTTGTCTCCACCAGAGAGGCTCCTTGTCCCTGTACTATCGGCCTTCATCCAGTTGGAGCAGTGGCTTCCTGTCTGATCCCTCTCCTTATTCTCTTTACTTCCCCTCAGTTATCAATTGTCTTTCGAAACATAATGTAGATCACATTGCTCTCTTATTAAAAGGTCCATGGCTTGCTGTCCCAGACAATCCCACCGCACGTCTGTCCTCTCAGGCCCCTCAGGCCAACTCCGGCCTCTGTAGCTCTTTTCCCCTCTGACACCGGCCTTCCATTCTCCACCCCCATTCACAGGGCACCAGCCACATTGCTTTCCTTTCCTCTCCTCAAACACACCCTGCTTCCAGGCCTTTGCCTTGACTTGGAATCCCTCATCCTGCTCTTCATTCAGCCTTTTCTGAAGGGTCCAGGTGCAAACACCAGCAACTCAGAAGGGTCTCTGCAGGCCACTCTGTCTCCCCAAACCCCAACTTTGAGCACTTGTGGTCACATCACAACAGTTTGCTTCAAATTTTGTATTCTTACTTCCCACTTCATCTTCTTTATATTTGTAACTTTTTAATGTAAGTGCCCTTGTTCACGGCTATGGCTGTTTCCCCTCCTCCTAGAATGGTGTCTGGCCTAGATATGGAGCTCAAGGAATTTGAATTAATGAATGAATAAATAAGCTAATTTTCATGCAAATCCTACAAGTCTGTTTCAGTGGTTCTCAGCCATGACTGTGCATTTCTGTCTCCAGAGAATACTGATGCTTGAACTCAAACACACTGGATTCAAATCCATTGATCTGGGGTGAGGTGAGTCTGGGGATCTTTTCTTTTTAAGCCCTCTTGGTCATCTTAATGTGTAACCATTTATGCTGGAAATCACTTAAATTTGTAACCACCTTGGCAGAAGGAAGGCTGTCAGGGCAGGGCCCTTTAGTCAGAATTGCCATTTTCACTCAAGTTCCTACCTGCAAGAAGCCTGGTTTCTCTCAGGCCTACTGGGGCTGAGCCAGGGCTGGGGCAACAAACTCTTCTGGCCCTTGAGGAGCGCAGTCGTGGGCCAAAGAGCAGGTTCCTGACTTCTCTTTGTGGCCAGAGCAGGACTCAAAAGCAGCTGTGTTCTAAAGAAATCCAGAGGCAGAAATGGAGTCCCTTCCTGGACACACTGAGGCCGCAGTAGCCGTAGCCGCAGTGTTCTGAGTTCTGGGGTTCTGGAGGACCAGGGGTGGCCTGGGAGAAGAATTGGCCATTGTTGAGTAAGAGGGGGCCCTCCCCTGCCCATGCTGAGTTGGGGGAGGGGGGCTGAAGGTCACAAGAGCAGCCAGAAACAAAACACACTACAGGGTACTGGGTATCCCCGTCAAAGGTGCCTATAGATTGGAATTTGGATCCCAGCTCTGTTCCTAAGCATCTGTGTGATCTCAAGAGTGTCACTTAGGCTTTCTGAGGCTCAGTTTCCTCACCAGAAAAATTGAAACCATTTACCTTAGATTAGGACTTGAACTCACATGACCAGCACTTGAACCCAGCCAAAGCCCACAGTTAATGAAGCTCAGGTTCTTGATGTCTCATCACAGAAAGAATTCAGTGAGAGCCAAAGTGATAGTGAAGAAGTGGCTTTATTCAGAGAGAAACATACTCCATAGACAAAGTGTGGGGGCATTGCAGAGGGTGAAAACAGGGGCCCCAAAATGTTGTGTGGTTAGCTTTTATGGGCTGGGCAATTTCATAGGCTAATGATTGGGAGGATTATTCTAACTACTTTGGGGAGGGGGTGGAGATTTCCAGAAGTTTGGCCACTGACCACTTTTTGGTTTTGCTGGTGCCTTAGAACTGTCATGGCACCTCTGGCTGTGTCATTTAGCTTGCTGATTGAGGATCAAAGTCTAGTCAAAGTTGACTTGTCTGCCATCTTGGGCCCACTGGATGCTAATTGGTTTATGTTATATCCATGGGCTATGTCGTTCTTTCAAAAGTTGTACCCTGCCCCCTTTCTTCTTGTTTCAGAATGACATAGAACACCTAGTGGGTTGTAAGTGTTAGATGAGATGATACCTACAGGTAGTACCTGGAAGGCAGGGAAGCCTGCCCTCGTAATCACGTACATGTGTATCAAGTCATCACATTGTACGTCTAAGTATATAGAACTTCATTTGTCAGTCATACTGAAAGCTCCAAGCTGGACATTTATAATCAGTCAACCTCCTGAGATAAGAGACATGGGGGGTCCAGCTGAGGAATTTACAACCAGCCCCCTGTTGACTGGTAAAGCTAGTCTTATTCTCTTGTAACAAGAGACTTCCCTGTAACTCAAATGGTAAAGAATCTGCCTGCAATGCAGGAGTCCAGGGTTTCATCCCTGGGTCAGGAAGATCCTCTGGCGAAGGGAATGGCAATCCACTCCAGTACTCTTGCCTGGAGAATCCCATAGACAGAGGAGTCTGGTGGGCTACAGTCGGTGGGGTTGGAAAAAATCAGACACAGCTGAGCAACTAACACACAGGGAGCTAACATCCAACATGCCTTGTAGAACTATATTAAAAAGCAGAGACATTATTTGCCAACAAAGTTCCATCTAGTCAAAGTTATGGGTTTTCCAGTGTATGGATATGAGAGTTGGACCATAAAGAAAGCGGAGAAGAACTGATACTTTTGAACTGTGGTGTTGGAGAAGATTCTTAAGAATCCCTTGGACTCACAGAGACCCAACCAGTCCATCCTAAGATAAATCAGTCCTGAATATTCATTGGAAGGGCTGATGCTGAAGCTGAAACTCCAGTACTTTGGCCACCCATTGTGAAGAACTGACTCATTGGAAAAGACCCTGAAGCTGGGAAAGACTGAAGGCAGGAGAAGGAGATGACAGAGGATGAGATGGTTGGATGGCATCACGGACTCAATGGACATGAGTTTCAGCAAGCTCCAGGAGTTGATGATGGACAGGGAAGCTTGGAGTGCTACAGTCCATGGGGTCGCAAAGAGTCAGATATGACTAAGTGACTGAACTGAACTGGAGTCTCTTGTAAACACCTCAAGGGAATAATCATGGCAAAGACAAAGAGAAGGAAAAAACCCTGTCTGAGTAAAAAATAAGGGAGGGCAACATCTGTTGGATTATCAAAAAAGTAAGAGCACTTCAGAAAAACATCTATTTCTGCTTTACTGACTACCACAAAGCCTTTGACTGTGTGGATCACCACAGACTGTGGAAAATTCTTAAAGAGGTGGGAATACCAGACCACCTGACCTGCATACAGAAAAATCTGTATGAAGGTCAAGAAGCAACAGTTAGAACTGCACATGGAACATTGGACTGGTTCCAAATAGGGAAAGGAGTACACCAAGGCTTATATTGTCACCCTGCTTATTTAACTTATATGCAGAGTATATCATGAGAAATGCTGGGCTGGATGAAGCACAAGCTGGAATCAAGATTGCTGGGAGAAATATCAATAACCGTAGATATGCAGATGACACCACCCTTATGGCAGAAAGTGAAGAAGAACTAAAGAGCCTCTTGAAGAAAGTGAAAGAGGAGAGTGAAAAAGTTGGCTTAAAGCTTAACATTCAGAAAACTAAGATCCTGACATCACTTCATGACAAATAGATGAGGAAACAGTGGAAAATGACAGGTTTTATTTTGGGGGGGGCTCCAAAATCACTGTAGATGGTGATTGCAGCCATGAAATTAAAAGATGCTTACTTCTTATAAGAAAAGTTATGACCAGCCTAGACACTTACTTAGCATATTAAAAAGCAGAGACATTACTTCATCAACAAAGGTCCATCTAGTCAAGGCTATGGTTTTTCCAGTAGTCATGTATGGATGTGAGAGTTGGATTATAAAGAAATCTGAGTGCCAAGGAACTGATGCTTTTGAACTGTGACATTGAAGAAGACTCTTGAGAGTCCCTTGGACTGCAAAGAGATCAAACCAGTCAATCTGAAAAGAAATCAGTCCTGGGTATTCATTGGAAGGACTGATGCTGAAGCTGAAACTCTAGTACTTTGGCCACCTGATGCAAAAAATTGACTCATTTGAAAAAAACCCTGATGCTGGGAAAGATTGAAGGCGGGAGGAGAAGGGGAATGACAGAGGATGAGATGGTTGGATGGCATCACCAACTCAACGGACATGAGTTGAGTAAACTCTGGGAGTTGGTGATGGACAGGGAGGCCTGGCGTGCTACAGTCCACGAGGTTGCAAAGAGTTGAACATGACTCTATGGACATGAATCTGACTGAACTCTGGGAGTTGGTGATGGACAGGGAGGCCCGGCATGCTGCGATTCATGGGTTCGCAAAGAGTTGGACACGACTGAGTGACTGAACTGAACTGAGCAACTGTACTGAACTGCACTGGCATATGTACAGAAAGGCTCCTTGGAATCAAAAGTTGGAGGGTAATTCTAGGCCATATATATGCATTAGTATATTGTATTGGTGTATGTATAATATCATAAGTGAAACGAATCACCAGTCTAGGTTCGATATAGGATGCAGGATGCTTAGGACTGATGCATGGGGATGATCCAGGGAGATGGTGTGAGGTGGGAGGGGGGAGAGGGGGTCGGGACTGGGAGCTCATATACACTTGTGGCTGATTCATGTCAATGTATGGCAAAACAAATACAGTATTGTAAAGCAAAACAAACTAAAAAATAAAATTAAAAAAAAAAATTCTAGGCCATAATGAGTCTTGCTCCTCCCAGAAGACTTCACATTGAGATTCAAATGGTGTGCATGAGATTAGCCACACCTTAATGGCTAAAATGTACATGTGCACCCCAGGGGAGGGTCCTGAGACAAATTAACCAGTGTGGAACAAAGCAAGGTGATTGACCTGAGGGAAGACAGACCTGGAGAAATGCCCCTTATAAAGGCTTTAAACTTCCCAGAGGCTTGACTGTCTCTCTGAGCTCGCCCATGAGCCTTTCCGCAGGTACTTTTCCTTTTAATAAACTTTTAACTTTACTCTTTACCTTCTGCCTGCCTCCTCACCTGAATTCATTCTTGACTAGGCAGGCAAGACTAGGGAACTTAGCCCTAACTGCTGGCTCCTGTAGTCCAGTGGTTAGGACTCCAGTTTGGGAAACAAAGACCCTGCTTCCAGCTACCACTTGCTGCTGCTTGCTGCAAGCTGCCACTTCCTGCTGCACGCATCCAAAATGAATACCTCAGTGAAGCTGGAGAAAAATAAAAATAAAAACATATTTTAACATATATCGACTGTTAGAAAGTGATAAACCCTGGGGAGGAAGATCAAACAGAGAACAGTGGGTAGGAAGTGTCAGATGGGAAAGGATACCACTTTCAATGAGGGAGTGGGTTGAAGGCTCCATGAGCTGAGCCATGTGAATGGAGCTTCTTGGCAGAGAATCTGAAAGATGACCTGAAATAGCACTGGCTAGAGCCAGCCTGAGAGCTTGTTAATATTTAGAAATTTTGCAACTCTGGTTGGTTGAAACTTGTGGGAATAGAAACTGGCCATGGTGGGAATTTTTAGCCACAGGTACTGGCAAACGCTGTAAGTCACTTGTGCGGTTTTCGTTCTCAGAGAACCAGTTTACCAGCAGCCCCACCCCAAGCCAGAACTTCAATCCCACAAGGAGACCACAGTGGCTGCCGCCCAATAAGCCCGGTGAGAACTGATTCTGAGACTGCCTTTGTCTCTAAGTGACACAAGGCAACAGAGGAGGCTTAGTTATTTTTAGTAGCTTTCTTTAGGTTTAATTCACATACCAAAAAATTCACTCAAGTGTGCAATCATTTGTATTACTGTTAATTTCTTTTGGTCGCAAAGTCCATGGGGTCACGAAGAGTCGGACACGACCGAGCGACAACTGAATTGAACTGAAGTTTATAGAGATGTGCAGTCATGGCCACATTCCAAGTTCAGAACATTTCCAACAAAGAAATCCCTTGTGTCCAGTTCCTCTAGGCAATTGCCAATCTGCTTCTTGTCTACTTCCTGTCTCTGGAGGGTTTTGCACAGAAAAGGGACATGACTTGATTTATATTATTGTCACTATTGTCTCCTTTCTGCCAGAATATAATAAAGCTCCTGTTCTCTTTCTGGATTAGATGGTGACCTGAATTTTCAGAGAAAATATCCCCTAGGTCCAGGACCCTCCAGGCACTGGGGTTGGAATTGCATCTCCCAGCTGTGAAAACGGAGAAGGCAATGGCACCCCACTCCAATACTCTCGCCTGGAAAATCCCATAGACGGAGGAGCTTGGTGGGCTGCAGTCCATGGGGTCGCTGAGCGACTTCACTTTCATTTTTCACTTTCATGCATTGGAGAAGGAAATGGCAACCCACTCCAGTGTTCTTGCCTGGAGAATCCCAGGGACGGGGGCCTGGTGGGCTGCCGTCTATGGGGTCGCACAGAGTCAGACACGACTGAAGTGACTTGGCAGCTGTGAAAAAAGGTTGCCGGGCCACTCTCGCTGGCTCAAGTGTGCTGACCAGCTGACGCCATGCGTCCTCTGCTGGCTTCAGACTCTGCCCTCTCTTGGCTGCATTTGGGGCCAAAGTTCCCCCGGGAGGCTGAGTTAGCAGATTGCCTTTACCAGAGTTCCTGGGAGCCTGAATGTTTACAGGCACAAAGGCCTGCATTCCGCTGAAGTAACACCTGAAGTCCGCATTTCCTGGGTTCAAGAACAAGGTACAGTGAAGAGATATGCTTGGCAGGTGGTGTCAGCTGCCCCAGGCCTTTACAGATTAAGCCTAAAGGGGGGCAGGGCTGGAAATGGGGCTTTGTACACTTAGGAAGGAAGCTTGAGATTCTAACTATCTGCTGTCAAGAGACCCCAGAAATCCAGGAGAGAAAGGCAGAGGAAAGGGCTTGGGGCAGAGTTCTGGAGAGGTAAGGAGTAAGGAAGGGAGGTGAGGGAAAGGGAGTCCTGAAGCTGCAGCCACCACCCCCAGCCCGGCCACACAGGGGCTAAGGTCTAGCTTTCTGGGAGGTGAGACCTGGAAGTCACTTTTCCTCTCCACGCCTCACTTTCTTTATCTGTGAAATAAAGAACATAACACATTACACAGTTACGAGGATTTACGGAAGTAACATTTGTAAAGTACTTTTCAAATGCTCAAGAAGATGACAGTTATTGCTTTTCTTGTTATCCTGGAACATTATTACTGTTGTATTAGTCATTTTTTGGCTGCTATACAAAAGTACTGCATACTAGGTGGTTTAAACAACATTTGTTTGTCACAGTTCTAGCGGCTGGAAAGTGCAAGATCAAGGCACCATGGGCAGATTGGTGTCTGCTGAGGGCCCATTTCCTGGTTCATAGTTCTAGCCTCAGCAAGCAGAATGAAGGACGGAGTTCTCTGGGATCTTTTTTATAAGGGCTCCACCCTCATGACCTAATCACCTAGTCAGCAGCCTCACCTCCTCACACCATTACATTTGAGGTTAGGATTAAATTACATATAGGGGGAGCATAACGGTCTATGGCAGTTATTATTACTGCATTCTATTATTATTACTACTAAGAGGAACTTGGCAGAAAGGAAATGAATCTGGGGATACAGTCCTGTGGCCACTGCTTCACTTCTTAAACTTTAATGTGCTCAGCTGGCCTGGGGTTCATGCTGAAGTGCAGATTCTAATTCCACAGGTCTTGGGTGAGGTCTAAGGTTCTGCCTTTGTAACCTGTTCCCAAGTAATGCTGATGTCATTGGTCCATAGACCACACTCGGAATATCCAGATACTAAAACTATTCTGGTCCAATACAGCAGACTCTAGCCACGTGTAGCTTTTGGAGTATTTGAATGTGGCTGGTCTAAACCGAAGTGTNGGTCTAAGGTTCTGCCTTTGTAACCTGTTCCCAAGTAATGCTGATGTCATTGGTCCATAGACCACACTCGGAATATCCAGATACTAAAACTATTCTGGTCCAATACAGCAGACTCTAGCCACGTGTAGCTTTTGGAGTATTTGAATGTGGCTGGTCTAAACCGAAGTGTGCCTGTAAATGGAAAATGCACATTGGATTTCAAAGACTTAAGAACAACAGAACATAAAGTATCTCTAATAATGTCTTCTGATACTGACTACATGTTTGAAATTATGGGATACAGCTAGTGTCAACTGAAAAATTAGTCACAACTTGAAAGTAGAGAATTATTTTATTTGGTGGAAATGTTAAGGACTTCCAGCCCAGGAGGCAGCATCTCAGGAGTCCTGAGAAAATTGCTCTGAGGAGGCAGGAAAGGGAGTCAGGCTATATACAAGTTTGGAACAAAAGGGGCAGGCAGTCTGAACATCAAAGATTATTAAGTATGGAAAACCAGATAATTCATTCCTTTCATATGCCCCTCTGGAGGAAATGGCAACCCACTTCAGTAATCTTGCCTGAAGAATTCCATGGACAGAGGAGCCTGGCAGGCTACAGTCCATGGGGTTGCAAAGAGTCAGACATGACTGAGCAACTCTCACTCACTCACTCATATGCCCCTCAGCTACCTGGGGCCAAACCCTGTTTTTTGATTGTTAACATCTTTAATTCCTTGTTCACCATAAGGAATGGCAGANCCATGGACAGAGGAGCCTGGCAGGCTACAGTCCATGGGGTTGCAAAGAGTCAGACATGACTGAGCAACTCTCACTCACTCACTCATATGCCCCTCAGCTACCTGGGGCCAAACCCTGTTTTTTGATTGTTAACATCTTTAATTCCTTGTTCACCATAAGGAATGGCAGATGTAGTGGTTGGTTGCTTCCTGCATTTCCCACCCCTCCCCCAGCTCCTCAGCAATCACCATAGGGAACATTGAATCTGCTGTATAGCAGGCATTGCATTCCCTTTGAGGAACCCTCATTCACATTTGGAGGCCCCAAATCACTGATGGTTGTGACATTTCTTGCCCACTGATATGGCAGGAAGTATTCCATTCCACAAAGGCTTCCCTTGTGACTCAGCTGGTAAAGAATCTGCCTGCAATGTGGGAGACTTGGGTTCAATCCCTGGGTTGGGAAGATCCCTTGGAGAAGGGAATGGCTACCCACTCCAGTATTCTGGCCTGGAGAATTCCATGAACTGTATAGTCCATGGGATCGCAAAGAGTCAGACACAACTGAGCGGCTTTCACTTCACTTCATTCCATTCCATTCCACAATAGTTAAATAAAATGTATTCACCTGTTTCTTTTTCTTTTTATTTTTTTAATGAAACTGCCAGAGAATTGTGCATTACAGGAGGAGGTGTGGTTCATATCACATTTCTTTTGGAAGGTGCTGCCCTGGAGCTTTCTTCAGACTTGTCAGGCCAGTTCAGGATTTGCCAAAGGCTTTTTGAGGGATTCAGTTTGAAGAACTGAGCCTTGGGAAGTGGGCTCTGAGCTCCTGCCCTCCACAGAGATCCAACAGGCCATGAAAGGTGGAAGAGAGGAACCTCAGGCCTAGGAAGGAGAAATGATCAAAATCACACCATGGAACTCAGGTTAAAGGCCAAGACTCTGCTCTACAAGCCAATATGTGCTGTGGTCACCCTAGGGCTGACCACAGGTTTCTCTCCAACCTCAGGGTCTCCCTAAAGCCCAAAATTCATGATGACATTCTCTCTCTTCTTTGATGACAGGCAGGAGGCAACATGAGGCTATGGCTAAGAGAACTGGTCCTCCAGGCACTGAGAAATGCCCGGGGTATCTGTGGGTCTCATGGGCAGCCACCACCTCTTCCTGTCCCTCAGAAGATTGTGGCCACCTGGGAAGCCATCAGCCTGGGCAGGCAGCCAGTGCCTGAGTATTTCAACTTTGCTCATGATGTTCTGGACATGTGGAGTCAGCTGGAAAAGGTGAAGCTCGCGGTGTCCTAGGGTCCAACTTGGGCATCAGATTCCACCTTCACAAAACCCCAATGAGACTCGAGGCTACAAGACACGTGTACATTTTGCCTTGAGAGTTTTGCAAGTCTTAAAATTTAAACTGTGAGCATTTAAGCCTTAAAAAAGCTATTATGACCAAGGTTTTGAGCCTTAGACACCCCTACCTAATCCCTAGTATTCTCACATTCCTAAACCCAAATTATACAGGGAGAGAGTTACACCCCAATTAAATCAATGATTTGATTTCCTTCAAATCATTCTGAGCAAGTGAAGGAGAAAGTTTTGTATTACTACTAATCTGCTTTTAGTATCTTCCTCACATCGGGTCCATCCGTTTTAAATGAGGAGAGAGCTTGGCTCAGGCTCAAACCTTTTCACAGATCACAGCAAATACATAGGATTGAATTCTCTTGATTTCCTTGTGTGTCTCAGTGCATTTGCTTCCTTCTTTATCCTCCCTTCCTCGTGTGTCTGTTGGGCCTCTCTTTGTACTCTATGTCAAAGATACCTTTTGTTTATAGTAGGAGAATATAAACTTTATCTCAAAGAAATGTATTTATATTAATTTTAAGAAGAGATTGTTTAAAGAAAAAAGATGAGATAAGTAATGTTGTGAGTAGATGTAGTAATAGTTTACTGTTAGTGGATATGGTAAAATGTATGGGGGTGGTATGAGAATGACTGAGATGTAAAAGTAAGTTTTGCTGTCAGATAGAAGTGCTTTATTTGCTTGAAGCGTGACCTTGAGCAAATTGCTAGGCTCCTTGGATCTCAGTTGTCTCATTTATAAAAACAGAGTTATACAGTATGCCAACTGGAGCTGTGAGAATTAAACGAGAAGTAAGAGATAGGGTTAGGGTGCTCCTTTACTATCTACAAAGTGTAAGAATTTGTTAAAAAATAAAACCACACTAAGCTCATCCAGTGCTTCCCTGAAATGACCTTCCTGTCAGGCTCTCCAGTCCCTGGATTTCATAAGCCCACAGGCTATGGTATAGCTAAAGTGGCCCCAGCTCCTTGCCTGCAGAGTGGGGTGACAGCAGCTCCCTCCTGCCTTGGAGAAGGCAATAGCACCCCACTCCAGTATTCTTGCCTGGAGACTCCCATGGACAGAGGAGCCTGGTGGGCTACAGTCCATGGGGTCGCAGAGTCAGATGGGACTGAAGAGACTTAGCATGCATGCATGCAAGCTCATCCTTAGAAGACTTCACCTAATGAAAAAATCAACAAAGAGAGTTAAGTCAGCAAAAATGATGGAATAAGGACTTTCTGAAATTTTATTCTCCATAAAAACAAAACAAAAAACTTAGTCATAATCAACTTTTCAGAACTCTAGAAACTAACTAAAGACTAGAGTAATCCAGGGAATGTATACTAAAGACACTCTGGTTAACATCTGGGTGTATCTCAATGGGAATGCCCCAGAGATATTATCTCATTATGAAAAAATTACATATCCTTCGTGACTATTCTGAAAATGTTAAAATACATCTGATGAAATTTAACTTTCAGTAGGCAAAAACGACCAGAAAATAATTATGTATTTCATTATGCATACATTTAAAAGCTTACCATAAAATTAAAAGATGCTAATCATGATGGTATGATCACTCACCTAGAGCCAGACATCCTGGAATGTGAAGTCAAGTTGGCCTAAGAAAGCATCAGTACAAACAAAGCTAGTGGAGGTGATGGAATTCCAGTCAAGCTATTTCAAATCTTGAAAGATGATGCTGTGAAAGTGCTGCACTCAATATGCCAGCAAATTTAGAAAACTCAGCAGTGGCCACAG
>SJYA01002887.1:285446-443078 GCA_006410615.1 Neotragus moschatus
TGGCATCATCGACTCAATGGACATGAGTTTGAGTGAACTCTGGGAGTTGGTGATGGACAGGGAGGCCTGGCGTGCTGCAATTCATGGGGTTGCAAAGAGTCAGACATGACTGAGCCACTGAACTGAACTGAACTGATATATAAAACACATCGGCAGTGTATAAAGAACCCAATTAATCTATTGGCTGAGTATTCAAATAGCATTTCTCTAAAGAATATAAACAAATTGCCAACAGACACATGGCAAAATGTCAACATCTTTGTTCATTAGGGGAATGCAATCCAAATGACAAAGAGATACAAGTTCACACAGAGTGACATGGCTAAAAAAAAAAAAAAAAAAAAAACAGACAGAAAAGTGTTGGGCAAGAAATAAACAGAAAAAAATAGGAAAAAAAAAAGTGTTTTCTAAGAAGTGTTAACAAAGATACAGGGAAATTAGAAACCTCATACATTACTGGTGGGAATGTAAAATGGTACAGATGCTATGAAAAACAGTTTGGCAATTCCTCATAGAGTTATTATATGACCTAGCACTACTCTCATAGGTGTATATCCCAGAGAAGAGAAAGCGCATGTTCACACAAAAACTTATGCATAAATGTTCGTAACAACATTATGGAAGTGGAAGCCACCCTAATGTCCATCAGCTGATGAATGGATAAGCAAAATATGGTCTATCCATGGAGTCAAATACTATTCGGCCATTAAAAGGAATGTAACACCAATACATGCTAAAACATGGATAAACCTTGAAAACATGCTAAGTGAAAGAAACCAGACACAATAGGCCACATATTGTATAATTCCATTCATGTCAAATAACCAGCAGGCAAATCCATACAGAAAATAGATTAGTGGTTGCCAGGGGCTTGGTAAAGAGAGAATAGGGTGTGACTACTAATCTGTAAAACATTTTTTTAGGATAATGAAATTTTTCTGGAGTTAGATAGTAGTGATGGTTACATAACTTTGTGAATATACCAAAAACCCTTGAACTGTGCGCTTCAAAATGGTAAATTTTATGGTAGGAGAATTACATCTCAATTTTAAAAGGGGGAGGTCACAGAATAGGGTGAATCTTAGGCTATCTTCTGCATTAAAAAGATGGGATGGAAAAAAAGAAGATACTTATGTTTGCCTAAAGATTCACTGGAAAGATTTGCACGAAACTAATAACATTGGTTGCTCATTGAGACAGGCAAAGTGGGGCGCAGGATAGGCCCAGTGTGGAAGAAGCCTTCTTAACGTATGTCTTTTCATTTTATTTTGATTTTTTAACCCTGTGAATTTAATAAAAAAAAATTTTTTTAAAAGAAGAGCAAGTAAACAAAAATTCTCACCCATTGTTTCCATTTATTTTTGCCTATACAACTCTCTAGGCTGGGCACCGGCCCCCAATCCCTGCCTTCTGGTGGGTTGATGGTACAGGAGCAGAGGTCAAGTGGAGCTTTGAAGAGCTGGGAGAGCAATCCAGGAAGGCAGCTAATGTGCTGGAGGGTGCCTGTGGCCTGCAGCCTGGAGACAGAATGATGCTGGTGCTCCCGCGGCTCCCGGAGTGGTGGCTCGTCAGCGTGGCTTGTATGCGGACAGGTCAGTGAGCAAGGCTGAGACTCCCTGTTGGGGCTGATACAACCTGCCCGAGTTTGGGCAGCATCCACGATGTCTGGGAGATGGAGCAAGTGGAACCTCATGTGGAGTTTTGTTTACTTCCCCTTTACCCGCCAATCACAACATGACTGTGTACAGGGGCCAGATAGCACCGTAATTGATCAAAGCAGGTCAATATGTGTTTTGCTGAACGTTTTCACTTTTGTCTCAGATTCAAAGGCTTTGTTAACAAAATAAGCCAGTCATTATATGCAAATAATGAATACAGATAAGTATTAGAGAATTATCTAGCTTACTTTCAACATACCAACATTAAAAGAAAAGAGAAATAGAGCAGAGAATACATCGCAAATTGGGTTTTGACCAACATCCATACTTAAACAGCACTGGGAAGCCCCATGTCACAGCACATTTGGAGTCCCAACTGGGAAAGGGTCCCAGGCAGTGTGTTGACTCCATGGGTGAGGCTTCAAAGATTGCAGTTCAGTGTTCAGTTTATAATCCCAGAACTATGAAAATTGATATCATCATCAATCTGTGACCAAAGTGCAAGGTTTCATGTTAATGCTGTTTGTTTTGTCTTGTAAAACTTAGAATGTTGCTAAGCCTGGGGTTTGGTTGGCCAGACCCCCTCTAGGGGCTCAACAATCTCAAGATTTCTCCCCCATCTTATCTTTGGTGCTGTAAACCTTGCATTCACAGCAGGCAGTCACTCCCAGTCAGGGCAGTGTCCCAGAAGGTTAGAAGCAAGGTCAGAGGACTGCTGTGCTTTGTCTCTGAAACCTAAACAAGACTATTCATTTAATTTCCCTAACAGTCTGCGGGAGCAAGGAGTGCTGAGGACTGTGGTGAACTGGAGCTCACATTCCTCACCCATCAGGGATGACTGCTCTCTTGAACATATTGATCTTCAGATGCGTCTTTCCACAAAGGAGGGGAGGCCAAAGGATATAGCCCTCGGAGCCCTAAAAGCCTTTGCTGGCTCTGTGTTATGCACATGTTGAAAGGGCTGGAATTTTTAGGCTGATTTTTCACAAGCAAGACATCTATTTTTGATGGAGTGCTAGTTTTTCCATCCCCTAGGAACTTTCTACCACTTAGAATGTCATTCACTCCCTTCTAGTTATATCTGGAGAACAATCTACCTGAAATTTGTTGTCACAAATGTTTGTAAATCGGTACAAACTCATGTCAGAAAATTAACCTTCCTGTATGATCAAGTTTAATCCAACCATTCTGTGGATAGGTTGTACTCCCCCAAATTTTATTTTTACATATTTTTAGACAATAAATAAAAGTGAGCACCATTACAGAGTATCCAACTCTGAAGAAAAGAAACAGGCACATAGGTTTGGGGACTTCTCCATATTCTGCCATGAATATAAAATCCATTGAATCCATTGAGGTAAGGGAGCTCCTGAGAACCTGCTATGCTCCAGGCACTGTGTTAGGTTCCCTGCATGATCAAAACTTCTCTTTGCAGTATTATTATCATTTTTTCTGGAATGACAACTGGAAAATGTCTCCAGTGTCCCCAGTTATACACATTCCCTATTTCTTTGTTGTCCAAGTAGCCCAAGACCATGCTCTCCATACCCACATCGAGTCTAGCATCCTGTTCATCCCCAAGGCTACACAACCTGAATGACCTCACATGCTCACATCCCTACGTTCTCCTGATAAGTACTTGTCACTTTTCTTCCAGTCTATGGTGTTCACCTCGTTTCTCTTGCTGACAGCTCCGGCTGTCCACCATCTGTCTGCGCCGCCAAAGCTCCGGATAGAACAGACTTGTATTAGAAACAGCTAAAACAGAGAGGTGGAGTGAACAGCCAAACTGCTTAGCTCCCAAAGTGTTCATGCTGGGCTTTAAGTCCTGTAAAGTTTGGGAGATAGAGAGAAGGGAAAGGAAGGTTTTGCTTGGACTCCACCCTATTTGGGATTGGCCCCTCCTCGGTCTTCTGTCCTCATTCACTGGGTGGCCGATTATTTTAGGATCTCTTTCCTCTTGTCTGTGAAATGAGAATGTTGGACTCAGTGGAGTGTGGAGTGTTTACAGCCTGCATTCTGAGATGTTCAAGTGGTTTTTCAAGTGTCTGATTAAAATTTGCCCCACTTTCTGCTTCCTTATCACTTCCCCTTGAGAGTAAATGAACTCAGCTACTATAGAGTGGTTTTGTTTGAAGTAATATGGGGCCACAGAGTGCCCACTGCTATACCCTTGCCCCTACCCCAAGTGATCCACACCCAATGCTAAGATTCACTATAGCCTTTTGTTTGAAAGGCGTGAAAAAGCATTGAACTAGGTAATCTCTGCGTGTGTGCTTGCTAAGTCACTTCAGTCATGTCCAACTCTTTAAGATCCTATAGACTGTAGCCTGCCAGGCTCCTCTTTCCGTGGGATTCTCCAGGCAAGTATAATGGAGTGGGTTGCCATTTCTTTCTCCAGGTAATTTCTAGGACAACGTAATACAGTGTTTAAGATCATGGAGAGTTAAGGTTACCACTGCCTGAGTTCACAGTCATAGCTCTACAACATTTTAGCTGCGTGATCCTGGGCTAGTTAATTTAGGTCTTAGTGTTTTGAATCTGCCAAATGGGTTTAATGATAACATCTACTTTCCAGGGTTGTAAGAATTAAACGAAATAATGCATGCAAAGTTCTCAGCATGTGTAAATGCTCTGTACATATTCTCTGAATTTCAATATGTGATGCCAGTTCAGGAATTCTAAGTATCTCTGGCCCTTTCCTGCTTCTATCTGGGAATATCTGGTCTGGACCTGCTCACAGGGGTCTTCCCTGTCTCCCAGTCAACATTTCCCTCTCTGTGTGGTATCAGGGGCCGTCATGATTCCTGGCATCTCTCAGCTGACAGAAAAAGACCTCAAATTTCGGCTGCAGTCATCTAGAGCCAAGGCCATTATCACCAGTGACTCCTTGGCTCCACGGGTGGATGCCATTAGCGCCGACTGCCCTTCCCTTCAGACCAAGCTGCTTGTGTCAGACAGCTATCGGCCAGGCTGGATGAACTTCAGGGAACTCCTCTGGTAAGTTGGAACTCTCCAGAGGAGAGCATAAAAATGAGGCCAAGGCATTTCCCCTGCGTAAAAAGAATGCATTTCTAATTGCACATGGAGAGAGTGAATCAGAAAGGTGAAGCACTTTGGAAGCCAGCCAGACCTGAGACCTAATCCCAGTGACTACCTGAGGTTCCTCCAGTCAGTACTGGAATCGNAACTCCTCTGGTAAGTTGGAACTCTCCAGAGGAGAGCCTAAAAATGAGGCCAAGGCATTTCCCCTGCGTAAAAAGAATGCATTTCTAATTGCACATGGAGAGAGTGAATCAGAAAGGTGAAGCACTTTGGAAGCCAGCCAGACCTGAGACCTAATCCCAGTGACTACCTGAGGTTCCTCCAGTCAGTACTGGAATCGTCACCAAATTTTTTTGTGCATTTGCCTCTATGATGTGGTATAAATATACCACATCTGTATAAATACAGATTATCAGCTGGAGTAAATGAGATGATTTACATGATACACTTAGTACATAGTAAGTGGTCAATTAATAATCTAATTTCTTCCATGTATTGAGCGCTAAATGTATTTTGAACTGTGGTGTTGGAGAAGACTCTTGAGAGTCCCTTGGACTGCCGGGAGATCTAACCAGTCCATCCTAAAGGAAATCAGTCCTAAAGATTCATTGGAAGGACTGATATTGAAGCTGAAACTCCAATACTTTGGCCACCTCATGCGAAGAGTTGACTCATTGGAAAAGACACTGATGCTGGGAAAGATTGAAGGCGGGAGGAGAAGGGGATGACAGAGTATGAGATGGTTGGATGGCATCACTGACTCAATGGACCTGAGTTTGAGTAAACTCCGGGAGTTGGTGATGAATAGGAAGGCCTGGTGTGCTGCAGTCCATGGGGTCGCAAAGAGTCAGACTGAACTGAACAACTGAGTGGCTGAACTGAACTGAATGTATTCCAGGTGTTGTTCTGGGTTAGCATTCACCTTCATTCAATCTTGCAACAGAAATTTAGCAAACACCTGTTTTGTGACAAGCATAGTATTTGATACTCAGACAATAATGAATNATGAGATGGTTGGATGGCATCACTGACTCAATGGACCTGAGTTTGAGTAAACTCCGGGAGTTGGTGATGAATAGGAAGGCCTGGTGTGCTGCAGTCCATGGGGTCGCAAAGAGTCAGACTGAACTGAACAACTGAGTGGCTGAACTGAACTGAATGTATTCCAGGTGTTGTTCTGGGTTAGCATTCACCTTCATTCAATCTTGCAACAGAAATTTAGCAAACACCTGTTTTGTGACAAGCATAGTATTTGATACTCAGACAATAATGAATCAGCATTGTCTTATTTAATCCTTGAAAAACCCTATAAAGTGCACTTTAATTTTCCAGATGATGAAACTGAGACCTGGAAAGATAAAATGACGTGTTTGAGATGATGATAAGTAATGAAGTCAAGGTTGGGACAGAACCAAAGCCATTTGCCTTTCAGTAAGGATTCATGGAAATTTAACTGGGCATTTGAGACATTGTCTTAACTGGAGGCCAGAACTAAAATGGGTCCCTCACCCGGGCCTGCACTGTTAAGTCACAAATGCTTGTCTTCATAGGTCAGAGGCATCAGATTCACCTGCTATTTCCCTTTTTTTTTTCTCTAATTTCAGCATTTGTCTCTTAAAAAAAAACTTTGTGTCACTTGCATTTAATTGTGTTATAATACATGCATAGGTTATAAATAATGTGTCCTGTATCTTATAAAATATTCTATTTCCAACATATGGCATTGTCTATACTTTCCTTATATTCCAGTATAATCATAAGCAGCTAAAAGTTGAACAGAAAAGAATCAATATATGTAAGAAATACAGTTAGATACAAAGATATATTTAAAAGTTTGAGGACATGGTAAATGATTTTTTTGAATGACCTTCCTACACTAGAAAATAAACTTTCCACCATAAAACTATGGGAAATTATTTATTTATTTATTTGAGTGTGTGCTTAGTCACGTCCATTATGTCTGACTCTTTGTGACCCTATGGACTGGAGCCTACCAGGCTCTTCTGTCCATGGAATTTTCCAGGCAAGAATACTGGAGTGGGTTGCCATGCCTCTTCCAGGGGATCTTCCTGACCCAGGGATCGAACTCTCATCTCTCGTGTCTCCTGCATTGGCAGGCAGGTTCTTTGCCACTAGCGCCACCTGGGAAGCCCCATTTATTTATTTATTTTGGGGTGAGGTTTGAAATACAGATTTTAAGGTCCCACATCTGACCTACTTAACCAGACATATCTGAACAAGGGCCCAGATCCTTATATTCAGTGATCTGCCCATGTGATTTTGATGAGCTGTCAGGTTGGTCTGAATCAGCAGGCTCTCAATTTTGGTGGTCATTAGAATTACGTAAGGAACTTAAAAAAAAAAACCAGTGTCCAGGCCCACCAACAAAGATTCTGAATCCATTTTCTTCAGCTTGGAGCCCAGGGAATAGTATTGCTTTCAAAAAACCTATCAGGTGATCCTAAGATGCATCCAGGATTGAGAAATGGTGAGTTAGAACATTCTCCAGATCACAAAACTTTTAGGAATTACCCACATCTCAAAACTCCAAATTTAGGGAACACTTAGGAAAACAACTCTAAATTACCAGGAACTGAGGTAGAACTCCGGAGAAGGCAATGGCAACCCACTCCAGTATTCTTGCCTAGAGAATCCCAGGAACAGAGGAGCCTAGTGGGCTGCCGTCTGTGTGGTCGCACAGAGTCGGACACAACTGAAGCGACTTAGCAGCAGCAGCAGCAGAGGTAGAACTCATAAATGCTGGTTCCACCAGAAGGTCTCATGCCTTAATAAAAGCACAGGTTTCTTTTGAGTGAGTCATTTAATTATTGTGAGCCTCAATTTCCTTATGTGCAAATGGTTATAACCTCATGAGATGATTGCCTACAATCAGAGATAACTCAAGCTGGAGCTTCCAGCAGGTACCTCATGCATGGTATTTGTCAAATGTAGCCTGTCTGTTGTTATAGGTATTACTATGACTGTGACTGCTGGCGCTGCTAGCGGTACCCCTGTGATGTTTTTATATTTTACAGGGAGGCATCCACAGAACACAACTGCGCAAGGACCAGGAGTCAAGACCCAGTGGCCATCTACTTCACAAGCGGCACAACTGGGACCCCCAAGATGGTCGAGCACACCCAGGCCAGCTACGGACTGGGTTTTGTGGCCAGTGGGAGGTACCAGGGGTTAGCTTGTCTGGTGGGTCCAAGGAACCTAAAAGTAGGTGGGTGAGCTGGAGGAGTNAAGCGACTTAGCAGCAGCAGCAGCAGAGGTAGAACTCATAAATGCTGGTTCCACCAGAAGGTCTCATGCTTTAATAAAAGCACAGGTTTCTTTTGAGTGAGTCATTTAATTATTCTGAGCCTCAATTTCCTTATGTGCAAATGGTTATAACCTCATGAGATGATTGTAAGGGTCAGAGATAACTCAAGCTGGAGCTTCCAGCGGGTACCTTAGGCATGGTATTTGTCAAATGTAGCCTGTCAGTTGTTATAGATATTACTGTGACTGTGACTGCTGGCGCTGCTAGCAGTACCCCCGTGATGTTTTTATATTTTACAGGGAGGCATCCACAGAACACAACTGTGCAAAGACCAGGAGTCAAGACCCAGTGGCCATCTACTTCACAAGCGGCACGACTGGGACCCCCAAGATGGTCGAGCACACCCAGGCCAGCTATGGACTGGGTTTTGTGGCCAGTGGGAGGTACCAGGGGCTAGCTTGTCTGGTGGGTCCAAGGAACCTAAAAGTAGGTGGGTGAGCTGGAGGAGTGTGGGTGAGGGGGAAAGTGGCAGGAGTCGAAGTTAGGAGCTAACAAGGGAGCAAATCAGATAAGGATCAGAGGCTTTGGGCTTTACTTTGAGTGAGGTGAGAAGCAATTGGAGGTGTTTCTGGGGATTTTTTTTTTTTTTTTTTAAGTGTGGTAAACTACATGTACCATTACCATTTTAAACATTTTAAGTATATAGTTCAGTGTCATTAAATAAATTCACAGTTTTGTGCAATCATCCCCACTGTTCAACTGCAAAACTTTTTCATCTTGCAAATCTGAAACCCTATATCCATTGTACAAAAGCTTCCTAATGCCTCCTATCCCCAGCCCTGAAACAACTATTCTACTTTCTGTCATAAAGAATTTGACTCCTCTGGGAACCTCATAAAAGTAGAATCATACAATATTTTTCCTTTTGTGTCTTACTTATTCTACTAAGCATAATGCCTTCAAGGTTCATTCATATTGTAGCCTATGTAAGAATCTCCTTCCTTTTTAGAACTGAACAATGTTCCATTGTGTCTATACGAATATTGCTTATCCACTGATGGACACTTGGATTGCTCCCACCTTTTAGCTGTTGCCAATAGTGCTGCTATGAACATGGGTGTACAAATATCTGTTCAGTTCTTCTGGATATATAATCAGAAGTAGAATTGCTGGATAATATTGTAAGCCTATGTAATTTTTTGAGGAACATTGAAGTATTCTGAGCAGAGGAGTGACAAGATCTGATTTGCTTTTCTTTAAAAAGGATAACTCAGAATATTGGGTTAAGAATAAACTGTAGGAGGCAAAGGTGAAGCAGAGGGCCACTTAAGAGGCCAATGCATTGAGAGGCAAAGGTGGAGGCTTGCCTGGGGGAATAGCAGTGGAAGAAGCAAGAGGAAGTATGATCCTGAAAGTATTTTGAATGCGGATCTAATAAGATTTGATGAGAGGTGAGAGACAAACCTCAAGGATGATGCCAATTTTATGCTTATACTTACTAAACTATAAGCTCCTACAAACAAGACAAATCATTCATTTCTCTACCTCCAATGGTAAGGGCAGGATAAATACTGAATAAATATTGACTGAATAAATAAGGTGCCCTTTCACATTATATTGAGATTACTTGTTCCCTTACATATCACTCTCAGTACACTGTGAAGTCTTTGGAAGCAGCACATTTGTCTTTTTGATTCTAGCCTAGGACGTAGGAATATAGAAGATGCTCAATAAATGCTTTGGAGGCAGTTTAGTTTTATCTGGTTCTTATACAGATATGACAAGTGTAAGTGAGTGAGTAAGGCTCCAAATAGGAGAACAGACTCATGTAATTCTTTTTAAAGATAGAAACATTGCCAAGGGTTCTGATTTTCTCCAATTTTTGGCAGGAGGTGGGTGGCCTTGACCAAATCAGACATCTTCTGGAACACAACTGATACTGGCTGGGTGAAGGCAGCCTGGACTCTCTTCTCTGCCTGGCCTAATGGATCCTGCATTTTTGTGCATGAGTTGCCCCGGGTTGATGCCAAATGTATCCTAAATGTAAGAGACCAAAACACCTCTTCTGTGTCGGGTATAAATTAGATGAGTGGGATCTAAGTTTTGAGTGGGCAGGATAAAAGGCATGAATCAGTGACTACAGTTTCTTTGATGTTGACATTAACCCAAAAGTCTCCCAGGACCTTCCATAATCTGGTTCATGCCCTCCTGGTTGTCTTGAATCATTGCCCATCCTCTAGCTCTATTCCTAGACATAAGACCACTTAACATCTCCAAACCTTTGCATCTTCTATTTATTTCTTTGTGGGATGCCTTTTCTGGTACTGCTTTCTTCCTTGTGCTCTTGTCAAAAGCAGAGTTATTTCTCAAAATCTTGGGGGAAAATTATAACCTACTCCTCGACATTGTGTGCTGCTGTCCATGGAGCGTAGCACAGAGAGTTCACCCCACCCCAGATTCTCCAGCCCACCCTTCCAGGGTTTTCTCATAATCAGTATCCGCAGTGAAGATATAGGGCATCTTTCTTCTGCCCTCTACATCCTAACCACATTTTTTTTTAAATATCAGGGGAACCATCTGCCCATGCTCTTTGCATTGAGGCAAGCTGTGTAACGTGGTGGCTAATAGAACAGGCTGGGCCATTAGTCAGACCTGGCCTTTGATCCTCCAACTTCCACTTGCTCACTGTGTTTTCTTGGGAAAGTCACATAATCTCCTTGAGCCTCATGTTTCTCATTGGCAGGGAAGAAAGGGACAGTATGGTTCTAGAGAGCTGTTATGAGGATTAAATAATATTAGGCATATGGCCTGGCACATAGTAGGTTCTTAACATATATTAATTATTTTATCATCATCATCAAACTCACCCTCATTATTACTCATCCAGGGCTTGATAGTGTTGGAGAAGGAAATGGCAACCCACTCCAGTGTTCTTGCCTGGAGAATCCCAGGGGCGGCGGAGCCTGGTGGGCTGCCATCTCTGGGGTCGCACAGAGTCGGACACGACTGAAGCAACTCAGCAGCAGCAGCAGCAGCAACAGGGCTTGATAGACTAATGTGTGCCTTCTCCCTCCACTTCCCCCAACTCTGAAGTAGTGTGTTAATCATCTACTGCTGTGTAGTAAATTACTCCAAAAATATATTAATTAAAAAAGGGTTTCCCTGGTGGCTCAATGGTAAAGAATCCACCTTCCAATGCAGGAGACACAGGTTCTATCCCTGAGCTGGGAAGATCACCTGGAGAAGGAAATTGTAACCCGCTCCAATATTCTTGCCTCAAAAGAGTCAGACACGACTTAGTGACTAAAACAACATAGAAATGTAAAGCACAAATATTTTTTATCTCACAGTTTTTGATGATCGGGAATCTGGGATCAGCTTCCAGGTGGTTCTGGATCTGGGTTTCTCAAAGGGTTGCAATCAAGATGTCAGAAAGCTATACTCATGTTGATAGTGGCATTATTCATAATTGTCAAAAGGTGGAAGCAACCCAAGTTCTATCAACCCAGATAAAATATGACACAAACTTGCAATGGATTATTATTCTGCCTTTAAAAAAAGGTAGTTCTGCTACATACTTAGGTGAAATAATATATAGGACAGAAGGACAGATAATATATAAATCCCATGGATGGAGGAGCCTGGTGGGCTGCAGTCTATGGGGTCGTGAAGAGTTGGACACAACTGAGCGACTTCACTTTCACTTTTCACTTTCAAGAATTGGAGAAGGAAATGGCAACCCACTCCAGTGTTCTTACCTGGAGAATCCTGGGGACGGGGAAGCCTGGTGGGAGGCTATCTGTGGGGTCACACAGAGTCAGACACGACTGAAGCAACTTAGCAGCAGCAGCAGCAGCAGAGTAATCAAATTCATGGAAACAAAGTAGATGGTCAGATGATGGGGAGGGGAAATAAGGAGTTATCATGTAACAGGTAGAGAGTTTTGGGAAGATTACAAAAATTTCTAGAGGTGAATGGTGGTGATGATTGCAGAAGAGCGTGAATTTACTTAATACCGCTGGACTGTACTTAAAAATAGTTAAAATGGTAAATTTTCTGTTATGTTTATCGCAATAATAAGAAAAAAGATGTCAGCTAGGGCTGCAGCTATCTTGAGATTTGACTGGAATTGGAGATTATGTTTTAAACTGCACTTATGTAGGTTTTAGAAAATTCTAGTTCCTCACTGATTCTTAGCCGGAAGCTTCTGTTGCTCACTACAAGAACTTGTCCATTGGACGACTGGAGTGTATTCACAACACAGCAGCTTGTTTTTCCCAGAGTGAGGGAGCCAAGAGACAGAGAAGACAGTGTGACAGTGCCCGAGGTGGAAGCTGTAGTCCTGATGCCACATCTGTGTTAGGCTATTCATCACATAGACCAAATTTGGGTACATTGTGGCAGGGGGCCCAGTTTGAATACTGGTAGGTGGAAATCATTTCAGGCCATCTTGGAGGCTGAGTACCACATGGCGTTTTCAACTTTTCTCCTCTGGTAATGGGAATATAAAGACCTGATTCACCCACTCCCCCTCCATGAACTCCCACCCTCGTAACTCTAAGAAGATCTCCACACTTTGTTTTTGTTCAGACTCTGTCCAGGTTCCCGATCACCACCCTCTGTTGTGTCCCCACCATCTTCCGTCTGCTTGTGCAGGAGGATCTAACCAGGTATGGCCCATCTTTTTGGTGCTTTGGTGCTTTTAGATACCCAAATATCTAAATATATAGCAGAGGTACCCCTTATAACACGTGTCCCCTCCTATTCCCATTTTCTTTCTCTCAGTGTCTTTGTCTCTCACACACACACATGTACACACATACTCACAGCATATATAACCATATCCTTTGTAGGCACCTCTTAGGAACGAACTTCTGGCCCCCAGGAATTTGCAACCAGATGGAACTGAATTGAGTGGAAATAAACAGTCTGAAATTCCAGTGCTTACACTCGTATGCCCAAAGGCCATTCCCTCAGCAATGAGATTAGAAAAATTGATGGGTAATTGTTAATCACCTGTGGAATAGGTTTGTGGCCAGCGCCTTAGGTCTGGTAGGACTAACAAGTCCACCACAATAGAAGCTCTATCTGTAGTCCCATACTAACTCCAGCCAGCCATTCTCAAGTGAATGCCACTGGGCACCCAATAGAAGATGAGAAGACACTGCAGATGGCTCGCATCTTGGGTGAATCCAAAGCCACATCTTCTGATAGGGCCATTCCCATTGGTTACCTACTGACCCCACCTCTGTCTCCCTTGTCTATTCTCTCCCAAGTAATGGGAGTTGCCCCAACCCCCTTATCTTCCCTAATCCCATATATCTGGTCATAAAGTGCCTAAGAGAGTGAGTTCTTCCATGATTTTCAAGGTTAATTCTTCTATGATGTAAGAATTCTTCCTATCCGTCGATATTTTGTAAATATTTACCCGGCATGATTTGATCAAAAGCAAGCTTAGAATGATTTGTTCAAGCAGAAAATGATTGAAAGATACTTGGTAATATTAGGTAATAGCCAAACCAATTTAATCCAAAGGGGGAAATGATCACAAATTTATTTACAGTCTCTGATCTTTCACATTTTGAATAATTTGTTGAATACTTTTGCAACATTTATTTAATATCTGTCAGGATTTGGGGGTTTCTAAAGGGCTACTTTCTATCTTCTCAGTTGTTAATCGATTTCTCTTTTTCACAGGTGGTTGTCCTAACCAACTTATTATCAATCAGTTTGCTTGCAACTAAATCATTTTGACCAATTCATGTGGAATTCACCATTGTTATGCCAAAACCTACTGTATGAGGTTCTGATTTTATTTCAAACTCAGATAAGATTTTTCTAAAAATTTTTCTGTCCATGCCTGCAAGGTCAGGGCACTTGGGGCAGATTTATCATCTTTATAAGTATGGGAGCCTATGCTTTAGTGCCTTGAGATGTCTTCCAGCAGCGCTAGAGTGTGGGGTTGGGCATGGGGATTGGATTCTGACATATGTGGCCTTGTTTTTTCGCCTGTGAAAGGTACCAGTTTCAGAGCTTGAGACACTGTGTGACTGGAGGGGAGGCTCTGACTCCTGATGTGAGGGAAAAGTGGAAGAGCCAGACAGGCCTGGAGTTATATGAAGGCTACGGCCAGTCTGAAACCGTGAGTGCTGCCAGGCCAGTCCCTGCCCAGGTCATCTCCATCTGAGCCCTCCGCCAGTCAGTAGGGATAGTTGGTCTGCAGAGCCTCCTGCATTTCTGGCTGTTATCTCTGTGACACCTTCAGGGACTGCCCTGTCCACAAGGAGGAGAAGTGAAGTCACTCAGTCAAGTCTGACTCTTTGCGACCCCATAGACTGTAGCCCACCAGGGTCCTCCATCCATAGGATTTTCCAGGCAAGAGTACTGGAGTGGGTTGCCATTTCCTTCTCCAGGGGATCTTCCCAACCCAGGGATCGAACCCGGGTCTCCTGCACTGCAGGCAGACGCTTTCCCTTCTGAGCCACCAAGGAAATCTATTCCCCATTCACAAGGAGGAGAAGCTAGTGACAAAGCACTCGCTTTTGTTAGAAACACAATTGGCCTTTCTTCTCTTTTGTCTTAAAGGTCATTTAATTTCACAATGACACCATAGCCAGCAAACTAACGCTCATGGCTGAGGTGTTCATCTCCACCAGGACAGCCCATGTCTGTCTCTGGTCAGAGCCCAGTCTTAAACAGCATTCTCTACAGCCACCTGGGCACAGACTTGATGGTCAGTTGAGTCTTCTAGCTTCGTGACCGCTTAAGTTCTTTATGTGTGAGCGTCCATTTGAGTGTTCAATAAGGGTTTGTTCTCTCTGGAAAGAACTGAAGGAAGAAAGGAAAGCTGAAAGGAAGAAGAGAGGGAGAAGAAAGAAGACGACAGATTTTGAAGGCAGAGTGAAAGGAAAGGCGCAGATCAGGAAGGAGACTAAGGAGATAAGCCTCCTCCTTATTGGTTCTGGTTCCTCTTCAGGTTCTAATCTGTGCCAATCCAAAAGGGATGAAAATCAAGTCAGGATCCATGGGGAAAGCGTCCCCACCATATGACGTGCAGGTAGGCAGCCTCTCCCAACGTTGATAAGGCTTGAACAAGAGAGCAAACACACATATCTGGATTAGCAATAGCAGACAGCTGGCAGGGTGGCCTGGCTGTACAGACATCAAGACATCATCCTGTGATCTCTCTGTCAGGTTGTAGATGAGGAGGGCAATATCTTACCTCCTGGAGAAGAAGGGAATGTTGCTGTCCGTGTCAGACCCACCAGGCCCTTCTGTTTCTTCACTTGCTATTTGGTAAGTAACAGGGAATGGCCATTTTCACAGCAACTGCACTGTGCCAAGCATGGTGCTCCATGCTTTATAAGTATTTGTTTAATTTTTGCAATAACTGCATGAGTTGGCACTAATATTGATAAGATGTTATTATCAATAAGGAAGCTGTTATAGAAAGATGAAGTGACTTATCCAATATCTATCACTTAGTATTAATATATACAGGACATGGGATTTAAATTTGGTGTGTGTGTCTAAGGGCACATAGGAGAAGGCAATGGCACCCCACTCCAGTACTCCTGCCTGGAAAATCCCATGGACAGGGAAGCCTGGTAGGCTGCAGTCCATGGGGTCACTGAGGGTTGGACACGACTGAGCGACTTCACTTTCACTTTTCACTTTCATGCATTGGAGAAGGAAATGGCAACCCACTCCAGTGTTCTTGCCTGGAGAATCCCAGGGACGGGGGAGCCTGGTGGGCTGCCGTCTGTGGGGTCACACAGAGTCGGACACGACTGAAGTGACTTAGCAGCAGCAGCAGCAGCAAGGGCACATGCCATCATTTTAATGATGAAATAAGGGCACCTCAATCATGTTGATGGTGATAAAATCAAGGTTCAGAGAAGGGAAGGGGCTTATCAAAGGTCAAATTAAAATTTCTTATAAGAGCCTAGTATTTACGACTCTGCCTTGAGTCTTGTGTGGATAAGGGTTTGCTATCAGGGCTTGTGTCCTGGGTTTCCAGTGCAAGTTTCTGTGATAATCCAGTAATTAATTCTCCCTTATACCTACCTTGGGTGATGTTTATAATGGATTCTGTTTTCTCCAAACTCTTTCTCTACAAAACTCTGCTGACCTGGTTCTCAATCCTGGATGTTCATTAGTAGCAGCTTGGAAGCTTCATACATTACTGATACTCAAATTCCAAGTCAGTGAGAGGAAACTTTCTGAGAATGGGCCTCAGCTCCCCAGGTGATCCATATGTGTCGCCCAACTTTATAGGAACTCCATCTGCTGTATATACTAGGCCATCAGTCAGCAGCAATATTGAATAAGCAGATGAAAAATAGTCCATTTGTTTTTGAAATGCTGTACATGTATTTGGTGACTTTTCTGTGATTACAAGAGGAAAATCTTTCATGATATTCCATTTAAAGTCATAGAAAGCTACCTACAAAACAACAATAACAAGATAGTAATTCCATCAAGCAGAGATGTTGTGAAATTTTAAATGTATTTCCTTCTAATCACTTTTGTAAACAAAAGTAAATCCTTGACTTTCCTGAAGAATTTATTCTGTATTCACTGAGTACCTACTTCATGCCACTAAGTATTCAGCACTGGACAGGAAAGATAAGACCCTTGTCCCCATAGGGCTTCCATATAGGACCTTTGTGAGTCTGTGATGATGCCATTGAGAGTCAATGTAAAGTTTTTTCCTAACAAGAACATTTCCTTTCTTCAAGTTTTTCATTTCATCCTAGCATTAGCTGTTAGTTTTGTTTCTGGGTGATTCGTAGCAAAGAAAATTCTTAAAGCATTTAATCTCTTCATGAGAATCATGGAACATTGAACATTAATAGAGGTTGTCAGGCCAGAGTTGCTCTGTGAATGCTGAGTTGTCAGTAGGACTGACCAGGTAAGCTCATCCGCCTTCATTAGTGTGCACATTCCAAATAGCTGAGATTGTACTTGTCAATTAAACTAATGTGCCTACATCAATTTTATGCCCAGTGTAAGGAATTTACTTGTTTTCCTATGGAAACAAACTGTCAAATGCCGGATGTTCATTAGAGAGTTGTTCATAACAGACAAAAAATTGTGGACGTACTATCTGAATTTCTAGCAGTGGGAAATTAGTTACATAAATGATATTATAGCACGATGTATAAAAAAAGAGAGAGAGAGATAAAAAAAAAAGAAAAAGGAAAGAGAAAAGACTAAAAAGAAAATGAATCCAATTTCTAATAACATGAAATTGTTTAAATAAAGACTATTGCAGTCACACAGGGGAATATTATGCAACTATTTTATATTTCATTAGACTTTTTATTCTTCTGGGGAGATGTTCATGATATATTGTTAACTAAAGTAAAATTGGATTTTAGAAATACATAGGACATAATATTTTGTATTCACACAAATGTGTATAGGCATAGAATCACAATAAGCCATGAAAAGGTCCCATATACAAGATCAAATTTTTAGCCTTAGTTATCTGAGTAGTGAGACTGATCTTTTATCATCCTTCATCTTTATTTTGTATTTATTCTATAAGAAATATATGATTTATAATGTATAAATGATAAATTTCTTAAAATGAAAGGGTCCTCACATATAGTTTCATATATAATTGGCACCACACCACACCACAACTTTGTACTATGTACTTTTTTACATTATGTCATGAGTCATTTTTGTGGCACTCAGTATTTTGGAAAAAATTCATTTTTTATGACTACTTAGAGGTCCCCCACTTTGGGAGTAATATGATTATTAAGCTTTGTGTAGCACATTCCCTTCTGAGAGCCTTGGCTCTGACGGCAGCACATTGAATACATCCCTGTGCCCAGCCTGACAACAAGCATCATTACCCTGAGAAAGTTAGAGACTGATTCACAAAAACGTTATCGTAAGTCTCAATATTTAATAGAATAAGTTTCTCCTTCTTACTTCTTTAGAAATGTTTTACCTACTTACTCTTATTTCTTTTTTTCTTTCATAGTTTAGAATCAACTTGTCAGGTTCTCTGGAAACTGTTAGCATTTTCATTGGAGTTGCATTGTTTACAGATCAATCTGTGGATAATTAGCATCTTTATGATATTAAGTGTATCTTTCTAGTTATGCACATCTTCTTTGATGTTTTATCTTTTCTGTATATGCTTCTTACAGATTTTGTGTTAGTTTTATTTTTAGGTATTGATAGCTTAGCTTTTTCTTTATTTTTCAGAATGCATTTTTTAAATTAAAGTATAATTTACACACAATGAAATGCCCCTGTGTTACATGTATGGGTCAATGACTTTTGACATGTGTATTCACCTGTGTAACCACCATGGCAATTAAGATATAGAACATTTTTTATTTACCCCAAAAGTTCTGTTGTGCCCTTTTCCAGTCAACTCCTAGACTCCAGGCAATTGCTAAATTGCTTGTCATCATTGAAGAATAATTTTCCCGTTTTTTAAAAAAAGAACTTTATGTAAATAGAAACAAAGAATTAATTTGTGTGTGTCTACTTTCTTTTTTCAGCACATGTTTTTGAGATTCATCTGCATGTGCCAATAACTTGTTCCTTTATCCTGTTGAGCAGCAGCTTTTACTTTAAAGCTTTGAGAATCCAAATTTGATGTTTTATTTCTTTCCTCTACCCTTGCTTTTGCCAGCCATCCCCTTTCTATTTTCAGTGATTGCTGAGCACAAAGAGTATCAGTGTGCTCTTTTATCCTGAAAAACCAAAGCTCAAACTGGGGCTTTGGAACAACCTAGAGGAGTGGGATGGGGAGGGAGGTGGGAGGGAGACTCAAGAGGGAGGGGACATATGTATACCTATGGCTGATTCATGTCAATGTTTGACAGAAACCAACACAATTCTGTAGGGCAGTTATCCTTCAATTAGAAACTTAATTCATTAAAACAAACAAACAAACAGAGTTAGCAGCCCTGTGCCCACCCCCTGCCCACAAATATGCTGCCTAGACAGTTCTAAGGATGGTAGTGAGTATCTGTCCTTAATCACTTTCTGGCAGCTTCCTTTCAGTTAAAAAAGGGAAAACCCACAGATTCACAGCTCCCTGTCCAGTGGGGACTTCTGGCCACTGGATTTCCTGTTGAGGGTCCTCAGACATCTGCAAGGGACTGCTCAGGTCATATGTAGTGAGTGACTGTGTTCAGATGGCTCTTAATGGGCTCACTGTGTCTTTCAGGACAACCCTGAGAAGACAGCAGCATCAGAACGAGGGGACTTCTACATCACCGGGGACCGAGCCCACATGGACAAGGATGGCTACTTTTGGTTCATGGGAAGAAATGATGACGTGATCAATTCCTCAAGGTCAAGTTGTCTACACTTTCCTTCTTCCTTTGAAGCTTCATAGGAGAGAGGAGGACCCTTGAAAGAGTTTGTCTTTCTCCTCCAGCTACCGGATCGGGCCTGTTGAAGTAGAGAGTGCACTTGCTGAGCACCCAGCTGTCCTGGAGTCTGCTGTGGTCAGCAGCCCGGACCCCATCAGAGGGGAGGTAACTAGTCCAACCAAGAGCATTCCCTCCTGGTTCTGTACCTACCAGCACCCAGCAGAGTAACCTGGAAGACCCAGGTTCCCCCATATCTCACTCCTGAAATGCCACCGTCAGACAAATGTCTTTTGGTTAAGCATTGCCTTCATGTCTTTGAGGATACAAATACTCTCCAGAAGGACACCATGGGAAGATATAAACACTTTGGTGTCAACTGGATATGTAACTGGATCAAAAAGGGGCTATTAGCTGGAGAGGTTGGTGGCAGGTGCAGGCTTTGTCATTCACCCTGTCCAATAAAAGGTCCTTTTCCATTTGCAGATGAGAGTATAGTGAGCACACCAAACGTGGTCACTGCTGGCTGTGACCTGCTAGGGATAGCCAACTTAAGGGATGACAGAGTAAGTATCCCAAGTGACTTTGGTATGTCAGATGTGCTCAGTCACTCAGTCATGTCTGACTCTTTGTAGCCCCATAGACTGTAGCCTGTCAGATTCCTCTGCCCATGAAATTTTCCAGGAAGAATACTGGAGTGGGGCACCCTTTCGTACTTCAAGAGATCTTCCCAACACAGGGACCAAACCTCTATTTCTTGTGTCTCTTGCATTGGCAAGCAGATTCTTTACCACTAGTTACCATCTGGGAAGTCCATGATATATCAGAAAGATGAGCCAATATTAATAAGCTGGCCTTTCTCAGGAAATATGCAAATACCTTCCAACGGGTTCCAGAAGAAGGGACAGTATGAGAGAAATAAACTCATAGGAAGACCTATGAACTTTTCAGTGGTTGTAAATCCAACATAATCCTAAAGTATAATGTAGTTTCTTTATGAAAGTTAGGACAAGATCAAGCTGCATCCTCAGAAGCCTCAGGAGAGAGGAGTGATTTGCAAAGTCTAGACCCTGGACTGCTCACAGCTGCATCTGGGAGTTTTGTTTAAAATACAGATTTCTAGACTTAAAGTGAGACTTGTTGAATCAAAGTGATTGGGGATGCAGCCTTAAGGAGTCTTCATTTTGACCAGAAGCCCCTAGCCAAGTGATTCTGATACCCAGTAAAATCTGAGACCACTAATAAACAGTGAAGGAGATGAGAGTCCCATCTATGAGGTACAGAAATTGTACCTGGAAAAGTATGCCTAGTCCTGCGTGCCCCAAATTAACTGGGGCTATGACAAAAGCCTGTGTGTTCAAAGTTAAGCCAAGTATAGTGCTCAGAATAGAACCTGGCACATAGCAACTGTTTGATAAATGCTTGGTAGTTTTAATGGTAAGAGAAGGCCCTTCCTAAGAGCCAGTTCGATCTGCACCTGAAATGGTATGAGATGCCCACCACTGGAATGTGTGTAAAGACAATGGACCACTGCTGAGGGTATTGTTGGCAGAGTTGTATGCTGGCCTTTGATCTCTTCCATGAACTCGCCCATGGTTTCCATCAGAGACCATGTTCTGTTGTGCCTGAGTTTGGGACTGTTTCTTGTCCTTAGCAAGAGGCAACCTGCAAGAAAGATATGGGCAGAGAGAGCCGCGGTGCAGAATNGGTATTGTTGGCAGAGTTGTATGCTGGCCTTTGATCTCTTCCATGAACTCGCCCATGGTTTCCATCAGAGACCATGTTCTGTTGTGCCTGAGTTTGGGACTGTTTCTTGTCCTTAGCAAGAGGCAACCTGCAAGAAAGATATGGGCAGAGAGAGCCGCGGTGCAGAATGTCCAGGATGTTTCAGGATGCCTGAAACAGCTGTGCAGCAAAATGCTTGCTGATTGCAAATACTCATACATGCAATCTCAGAAAAACCCACCACCCCTTGTAAATGGTATAAATTTTCCCCTAGTCCTGCCTCTCCAACCCTATTCCTAGCTGCCTTCCTAGTTAGAAAAACCTGTAAATAATGAGCCCTAAAAGACTTCCCTGGTGGCTCAGATGGTAAAACAAATCTGCCTGCAATGCAAGAGACATGGGTTCGATCCCTGAGTTGGGAAGATTCCTGGAAAAAGGAATGGCTACCCACTCTAGTACCCTTGCCTGGAAAATTCCATGGACAGAGGATCCTGGTGGACTGCAGTCCATGGAGTCACAAAGAGTCAGCCACAACTAAGTAACTAAGCACACACAGGTACACTATGAGCCCTAAGGAGTCTGTGAAACTTCTCTCTCCAAAGTATTGTCATCTTCAGAGAAGCATGTTGGCGCCTAACAGTGTCCTTTCATGTATGAGGAAGAGTTTTGTAAATAGGATTCTAAATCAGTCTATAAAAGCCATAATTCGCAATAATTACTCCCAATAATTGATCCTAAAAAGGCAGACAACAGAAAAAAATTGGTGTCCAATTTGCTGGCCAAGGCACTGGTAAAAGTTTCATGTTGAGCTGGTAAATGTAAGCACTTATTCACAAGGCTAGGTTAAAGAGAAAAGAGTTGTTTTATGAAGACTGATTCTTTGTTTTTTCCTTTGTTTGGTTTTGGTTTTTTCAACAGGTGGTAAAGGCATTTATAGTTCTTTCTCCAGCCTATTCCTCGCATGACCCGGAGAAACTAACCCAAGAACTCCAGGAGCATGTGAAAAGGGTGACTGCTCCATACAAGTACCCCAGGAAGGTAAACATCTGGAAGTTATGGGACTTGAAAAGCTGGGAAATCAAATGGGTATGTGCTCCCTGCACTCCTACTCAGGGCCAGGCACTAGGAGTGTGAAGACTGTAACTCTGGCTGCTGCTTCATCCATTTCTCCGTTTCTTCACTGGGCCTTCCTTTTAGCACACTATGTGCCCACCCTAAGAATTAGCATAAACAAGATTCACTGGGTGGTACTGAAATACTTCTAGAAAGTGCATATATTCCAGGCCAGCTGTTTTTATTGTTGCCATTTGGGGAAAACCAGGAATCATGGATGCTTTCCAAAGACATGTCAGAGGGTAATGATTCTTTCAGGACAGAAGTCTTGCTGTGAAATGATAATTGTAAAGAGTTTTTTTGTTTTTGATTTTTTTTTTTTTAATGGTCACTAGATGGCCTTCGTTTCAGAACTTCCGAAGACAGTTTCTGGAAAGATTCAAAGAAGTAAACTGAGAAGTCAAGAGTGGGAAAATGAGAAGCAACACCAGAGAGGTCCCATAAGTCACTGAAACTTCCAAGAGGAACTGATGGGATTACTGGTTAATCCCCACTTGGAGCATTATCCTTTCAACCCTACTAAAATCAAAGTATTGCAGTCTCCAAATGGGCATCTTTAGCATCATTGGATGACCCTGGAAGAAAGCAAAGAACATCATTAACCACCAGTTCAGAGCCACTGTCTGGTCTAGCCACTGTTTGGTGGCTTGACTTCCTCATCTGTCTGGAGGTATTCTCAGTAGCTGCCCACTGGTCTTACTTCCTAATAAGCTTTTAGCTAGCCCTCCAAGGGACAGGTCACCAGAGTGTTGGGGGCACTTGTGACCTTACTGTCAGGGGCAGTGTAACCACTTGATCCTTTTGATAAAGCTATTTGGTAATCATATCCAGGGCCACAAAAATTAATCTTACCTTTAGTTCAGAAACTCCATCTTTGGAAATCACTACAAAACAAAATATTCAAGAGATAGTTACTGTAGAATTGTTCAAAAGAGTGACAAATTGGGGGGGAAAATTAATGCCTAAGTAATAGGGCAATGATTAAATTGTGGTAGATTAACTCAATAACATGTTTTATAGCTGGCCATTAAAAATATGTGTTGGGAAAAACTTGGGCTAAATTCATTTTGTCAGAATAAAAATAATATATGTATAGTGGGGAACCACAACTTTCTATGATAAAGGAAAATCTACAGAAGGAAAAAGACTGGAGGAAGATACACTAAATGTTAACAGCAGTTTTGTTGAGTATTGAAAATAATGGGTGATAGATTTTTCCTTTCCCTACATTTCTTTATTTTCCAAGTCTTTCGGTGAGTATATTTAAATCTTTTAATGAAAAAAAATTATTTTAGAGGAATGATCACTGAATGTCACACTCTGCCTTATATNGTTTTGTTGAGTATTGAAAATAATGGGTGATAGATTTTTCCTTTCCCTACATTTCTTTATTTTCCAAGTCTTTCGGTGAGTATATTTAAATCTTTTAATGAAAAAAAATTATTTTAGAGGAATGATCACTGAATGTCACACTCTGCCTTATATCTTGTTCTTCCTCCATATACAAACACATCAACTCCAAATGCTAGCATACTGTCTCACCCAGGAAAAATACAGGGACCCAAAGTCATGTCTCAGAAGCCCAGAAACAGAAAGGGTGGCTCTGGGAAGCTGAAAGCAACCATGCAGAGAAGAAGCAGGTGGAAACTGACCCTAGAGCTGCTACCTGACTCTCAGCACTTTCATTCACTCATTGATCAATGTTTATTGAGTGTCTACTCAGTCCTGGACTAGGGACACACAAGGATAAGCAAAGCCAACTGGTTGTCATCTGTATTAGTCTGCTTGGGCTTTTATAACAAAGTACCATGAGCTGGGCAGCTTTAATGAAAGAGATTTATTTCCTCAGTTCTTCATCCTGTGAATCCCAGATCAAGGTGTTGGCAGGACTGGTTTCAGTCTGAGGCCTCTCTCCTTGATTTGTAGATGGCTACCTTCTCATGGGTCTTCACATAGCCCCTTCTTTGTTCATGTCTGTATCCCAATCTCTTCTTGTAAGAACAATAGTTATATTGGATTAAGGATCCAAATTTATGACTTCATTTTAGCTTAATCACCTTTTTAGGCCTCTATCTGTGGATACAACTACTTTCAGAGGTCTGGGGGTTAGGACTTCAGCATATAAATTTTAAGGGGACATAATTTGGCCTAGGACACTGTTGTAGCCACACGTTCCAGGAAACAAACTCACTGAGAAGGACAATGCAGACAGTGGAGTGCAGTTTATTATACCAGCGGGCCCAAGGCAGAGTCTCCTCTTAGCCAAGGACCCTGACCAGTTTTTGTGAAAACCTTATATACCCTAAGTGTACATGCCCACCTCCCCAAATTCCCTGAAACTAGTCTGAACAAAGGAAAAGAAAGATACAGTCAAAGATAACCTGTGATTCATATGCCTTAGACCTAGGTAGTTAACAGTGGACAGTTATCAATAGGCCTGTGGTCATATCCTAATAAGCATAATAAAATTTATGATTTTATTCGGTTACACAGATGATTAGGGTATTCTTTTAGGTTATGGAGAGTCTAGGTATGAGCCCTGGGGCTCTTCCATCCAGGGAGTCTGGTTTTCCAGTTGGTATGCCATTTCCATAGACACTGGGCATATAGATCAAAGTCCATAGTCCAGCCCAGGACGGAGTCCTGCTTTCAAGACGGAGCCTGTTCTGTTTCCTCCTTCATTCCCCACTCTTGATGCTCTTAACTCACAGAATGAGCATCATTCATAGGTATATATTGCACCCTAGCTCTCCGACCGCCAATTTGGAAGAATGATACCAAGCTTTGGGTTACAAAGTTCATAATACATTGTAAAATGCAGGGTCCACAAACAGAACTATCAAGGCAACTATAACAATGGTAAATATAGTTTTCCACCACCCTTCACCCAAGATAGGACCGAAGTTCAAAACGGCATATTATCAGCAGACGTAGCTTTTACCTGACCTTTCATGTCATCTAGGGTGGCTGATATATTGCCAGATAAATCAGGAATATATACAAAACATTCAACTTTAATTATAGCACAGGGCCCTCCTGTGCTGAAACCATGGTTAGTCTCAAGATGATACCGGCAAGTCCTTGGAGCAGCAGTTGGTTGTAGAGCTTCATCTCTTTTTCTTCTTTAAGATGATCTTGGTTTCACAGGGATCAGTGGGGTCCTTTTTTATAGTCCACCTGGCATCCTCCGAGTCTGCATGGTGTGCTCTCTTCACCCTCACACGGTGATCCAGGGAGTGACACCTGCAACTTTAACTGCTGTAGGGGTGGTTAGAATAACAGTATATGGACCCTTCCAATGAGGGGCCAACGAGTTGTGTTTCCAGTCCTTGACCCACACCCTTGTACAAACTTAGTTACCTGATTTATTACCTTACCCAGTTGTTCCATCTGCTGTGAAATCTCATCCCCCTTACCTGAGGCAAATTTGTTGACATCTCTTTTATTATGGGAGGGGATCTCCCATACACAGTTTCATATGGAGAATAGCCATGGGGCCATGGGGTCATCCTGAGTCTGAGCAGAGCCATCGGAAGCAAGTCCACCCAGGAGCAGTCAGTCTCTATGATGCATTTGGAGAGCGTCTCTTTAAATGTCCAGTTGGTTCATTCCACCATCCCAGAACTCTGGGGCCGATATACAGTGTGTAGTTTCCACTTGATATTTAGAGTTTACATACCCATTGAATTAAGTCAGCTACTAAGGCAGGCCCATTGTGTGATCCTATACTGGTTGGGAACCCGAATCTGGGGATTATTTTTTGAAGCAGACAGTGAGCCACTTCATTTGCTTTTTCAGTTCAGGTGGGGAAGGCCTCCACCCATCCTGGGAAGGTACATACCATGACCAGTAAATAACGATAGTGTCTGCAGGGTTTCATCTTAGTAAAGTCCACTTCTAAATGTTCACAGGGTAGAGTGCCTTTTAACTGTATTCCTGGAGGCTTTTGTTTATGTCCAGGGGCAGCACTGACCTGTGAGCAAGCAGAACAGCTCCAGGATTCCATTCTACATAAGGAGGAAAGTCGTAGAATTAAGAAATATTTTTCAATTAATTCTTCCATTCTGTCATGTACCAAGGGAGTTGCCTTGTGTACCTGAGGTACCAGTGTGGGGGCTAAAGCCTTGGGTACCAGTAACCTGCCATCCAGCAGTTCCCATACCTTTTTCATTTTTTGTGGCCCTTTCTGCTTCAGCCAGCTAGTCATGGGCTGGGGTTTACCGTGGGAGAGTCAAAGTTAACTCAAGCATTTTTGAGAGTACAAAGGTTCTAATAGATCTCCCACCAGCAGCCCCAACTTTCTCAGCCATATGTTTTGCAGCTTTATCTGGTAGTCAGTTTCCCCGTGTTTGTGGGGTGTCTTCCTTTTGGTGACCCCAACGATGCATCACTGCTACCTTTTCAGGTTCCCATACAGCATCTAATAGAGTCAAGATTTCTTCTTTGTTTTTGATATCTTTTTCACTAGATGTCAAAAGGTTTCTCTCCTTATACAGAGCCCCATGTACATGCAGTGTGGCAAAAGCATATCTGGAGTCTGTGTAAATGTTTGTCTTCTTACCTTTTGACAGCTGGAGGCCCCAGATTAGAGCATATAGTTCAGCCCATTGAGCAGATCAGTGTGATGGCAGAGAGCTAGCCTCAACAATGGTTTCTTCTGTGGCTACTGCATATCCTGACAGTCACTGTCCTTGTTTCACCAGGCTGGTGCCATTGGTCTACAGGACCAACTCTGGGTCTTGGATTGGCTGGTCTCTCAAGTCAAGTCTGCTGGCATAAACTTCTTCTAGGATTTCCTTGCAATCACGTGAGGATCCACATTCTCCCACAGGAAGGAGAGTGGCCAGCTTCAGGGCCTGACAAGGCCCAATAGTAAATGGGGGTTCTCACATAACAGTCCCCAGTATTGAGTAATCCAGAATGTCAACAGCCTTCTGGGGGGGAGGGGTCTGCTTGCAAAAGAGTGTTGACCTCATGCAGGACTTTTACAATCAAATCTTGGCCCAAAATCAGCTTAGTTGCCTCCCGGACTAGTAAGGCAACCACAGCAACTGCCCACCATCCTGGCCACCCAGTGGCAACATTGTCCAGCCGATTCGAGAGATAAGCCACGGGTCTGTCCCATGTCCCCATAGTCTGGGACAACACTGCCAAGCCACCTTGTCCTTTTCAGTCACATAAACAGTAAATCGGAGAAGGCAATGGCACCCCACTCCAGTACTCTTGCCTGGAAAATCCCATGGATGGAGGAGCCTGGTAGGCTGCAGTCCATGGGGTCGCTGAGGGTCAGACACGACTGAGCGACTTCACTTTCACTTTTCACTTTCATGCATTGGGGAAGGAAATGGCAACCCACTCCAGTGTTCTTGCCTGGAGAATCCCAGGGACGGGAGAGCCTGGCAGGCTGCCGTCTATGGGGTCACACAGAGTCAGAAACTACTGAAGCGACTTAGCAGCAGCAAACAGTAAATGGCTTAACAAGTTCTGGCAGGCCCAAGGTGAGTGCTGATGCAATTGTACTGGGTTTGAGTTCTAGTACCACTGAGACTTGTGGTTCTGCAAACCCAGGGGGGTTGTCTTCCACCCAGACCTCAGGGAACTGTTAACTTTCTCTCTCTCTCTCTCTCTCTCTCTCTCTCGACTGTTTAGCGAGTCCAGTTTCCCTTCCGGGAGATTGTGCAACCTCCATTCATCTCAAGGGGTTACTGAGAGTGAGAGTAACTAGGTGGCTGAGCCCACTCCAAGAGTGGATGTTTCATTTGTGGGAGGAGGAGGTCACTTGTGCCCCCCAGTTTAGACAGCGAGTCTCTTCCCAACAAAGGTACTGGACATTCAGGGATGTATAAAAGTTCATGAGTCACTTGGTGTCCCCCCATCTGACATTTTTGGGGTAGGCTTGAGACACAAAGGCTGCATTTATCACCATCTGAGACCCAGCAGCCTCTGGATCTATTGGCGTATAAAGTCTCTAGGCCTTGCACAGTCTTTCGCAGAACTCAGAGGGTGATTCAGTTTCCCTTTGAATCACTTCAGAGGGTTTTGCCATATTCATAGGTTTCCGGGCCCTCATCTTGAGGCCTTGTAAAATAACTGCCCATTATCTCTCCAGGTGGCCCTCCCTTCCTCTGTTTTACAATCCCAATTGGGCCTCTCATTGGGGGTGGCTAGTTCTGCCCACCGCTGTGGGTTTGCAGTACCCCTGATGCCATTTCTCTTAACCATTTTCTAGCCTCAGTTAGGATCCTGTATCTTTCCTCAGTGCTGAAAAGGGGGCCTAGTAGTTGGATTATATCATCCCACGTAGGGCGGTGGGTTCGAAAAATAGTCTCCCTTGCCTAATCATGGCTTGTGGCTCCCCCAAGTATGGTGGAGTGTGTGTCTGCCAGTTTAATACATCTGTGGAGGAAAATGGCTGGTAATAATTGGCTACAGGAGGCTGATGGTAGTGCCCACATGCGTCCTGAACTGGAGCTGCTGTAGCTCTCTGAGGGGCATCTATAGTGGAATTCTTTCCACCTGTTCCTTGGCGGAGCACAGCCTCTGTCTAATTGCTGTGTTTTCTTCCCCCTTCCCATCAGTACTCACCGGGAGAGGTGGATACAATCTAGGAGGTCCGGCTGAGGTGGAATTGTGAGGGTGTTGACCAGAGGTCTCCATTGCTGGGATCAGAGCCTGCTGAAATGGCGGCTCCATGATCTCTGGGAGAGCTGGCAGAGGAGCAGCAGCTGCTGCAGGAACTTCACCTGGCCCTGGATTGGGCACTAAGGCAGCCTCCGGTCCTGGTGGAGCACTGAGAGTCAGGGGCGTCATTATCCAGTATGGAGGAGGAGGCAGGTCATCCCCGTTCAAATCCTGTAGAAGTTCCTTTTTTATCATCAGTCATTTTTTGTGCCATGAATATTTTTCCCTTTCCCTTCTGGATACAGAACCTTGTCCAAGTAGGAGGGTCTTGAGCTAACCCTAGCCATGAGTCAGTATATGGATATTGATCCAGGTGTCCTGGCTCTCCTGTGACTACTGTATAGACTGCTTCCACTATTTTTAAGTTCATGGTGTCCTCTGGTGGCCATCATATTCCCATAGGGGTCTTCGACCTCATTAAGTCTGTGGAGGCTGTTAGGTGTCATCTTCACCCCATAGTCTACTCCAAATCCCTTTAATTTTTTAAATCATGCACTCCAATACAGTTGCCTTAGATTCACTTCCCCCCATCTTGCTCACCTTCTCAGACCTTCTTCTACTTTTCCTTTACATTCTGTCTACGAACTTCTAAGTACCCTATATGCGTCTGATATTTCTACTCAATGAAACACTTATATTGCCATTCCGCCTCCTTCCTAACTGGGGTGAGAAGAGCCTTACCTTCCAGACCCCAGAGGGAGAAGGAGGATCAGCGTGTCTTCACCTGCCAGTTGGCACAGACAAACTAGAACACCACGTGGTCCAAGAGTGTTTCTCCCTTAAATTTTAAAGTCCATTCTGCCTTGATGGGTTTGATCAGGTGCAGATGAAAACACAGATGGGTTAAATAGCCCACATCCCAGGCCATCTCCAGAAAAGCCAATTTCTACTCATTTATGTATCCCCCACCTTCTAGCCTGACAGTTCCAAGGGGGTCAAGAGTTTCACAGCAGATGGGACACCTCCTTGGGGAGGGCAGAATATGAGCACACAAAGACCAAATTTCTTCTCCTAACAATCCCTTGGCGATCACTTGGTAATAATTTTCCCTAAGACAGCATGGACACCACCTCCTAAATGACATTCACAAATTTCCTTTCTAAACCCTAACACACTCGTCAGCCTGTGAACCAAGCAATTGCCACCACCTGCCTCTTCCAGTCTCCTGTGGGTCTAGAAGTCCCTCCCAGGGGGATGATCAAGCCCCCTCTTCCACCCTGATGGGTGGGTTCCTCCTCACTTGAACGCTCAGTTCCCCTGCTGCCATCCATTACCTGTTAACATGAAAGGTCCAGGCATTGAGAAGCAGAATCCTTCCAGAAGGGTGAGGCGCCATCCCCCTTCTAGAAGATTCGAGCTGCAAGGCCTTGGAGTACTTCCAAATGGGAGTTGTCTCCTCAAAGTGAGGAGTTTTCTGGCCAATGTACCAAATGTTGTAGCCACACATTCTGGGAAACAAACTCAGAAGGACAATGCAGATAGTGGATTGCACTTTATTACACCAGCAGGCCCAAGGCAGAGTCTCCTCTTAGCCAAGGACCCCAACCAGTTTTTCTGAAAACCTTATATTCCCTAAGTGTACGTGCCCAAGCCCACCTCCCCAAATTCCCTGAAACTAGTCTGAACAAAGGAAAAGAAAGACACAGTCAAAGGTAACCTGTGATTCATATGCCTTCAGTTCAGTTCAGTTCAGTCACTCAGTCGTGTCTGACTCTTTGCGGCCTCATGAATCGCAGCACGCCAGGCCTCCCTGTCTATTACCAGCTCCCGGAGTTCACTCAGACTCGTCCATCGAGTCCGTGATGCCATCCAGCCATCTCATCCTCTGTCGTCCCCTTCTCCTCCTGCCCCCAATCCCTCCCAGCATCAGAGTCTTTTCCAATGAGTCAACTCTTCGCACGAGGTGGCCAAAGTACTGGAGCTTCAGCTTTAGCATCATATGACTTAGGCCTAGGTAGTTAATAGTGGACAATTATCAATAGGCCTATGGTCATACCCCAGAAAGCATAACAGAATTTATGATTCTGTTCGGCTACACAGACAATTAGGGTATTCTTTAAGGCGACAGCAAGTCTAGGTACAAGCCCTGGGGCTCTTCCATCGGGGACGGGGGAGGGGGCGGGAGGGGAGGTCTGGTTTTCCAGTTGGTATGTCCTTTCCATAGATACTGAGCATATAGCTCAAAGTCCACTGTCGGGCCCAAGATGGAGTCCTGCTTTGAAGATTGAGCCTGCTCTGTTTCCCTATTCAACACCACCAGTGTGGAGTTTACATCTAATGGTGAGGTTGATGTTATCCATCAAAAAATAATGCAAATAAGGCTTGGATGTGAAAAACGTCATGAAGCAAAGAGCACTGTTAAAACACAGATTGGGAGAATGATCAGGAATAGAGGAGTCAGGGTTTCGAGATCAATTTCTATAAGAAAGTTCCCAGTGAGCTGGTATCAAAGGAAAAGTGAAGTAAACTAAGAAAATTAGGAACGAGCTTTCTGAACACAGGATACAGCATGTGCAAAGAGCTTGGTTTGGAAAAGACAGGCTTTCGTGTTTCTAATAACAGCAGCTCAATTGAGCTGAATACACTCAGCTCAATTCTAAATTTTTAAATTCTCAACCATCCTGTCGGGCAGGTATTGATAATACTCTCACTTTATGTTATGATATGTCAATTGAAATAAAAATGCATGTAAAAACTGTAAATTTTAGTTTTATTTGGAGGCTTACTGAGGACTATAGCTCAGGGGCAGTCTCTCAGATTGTTCTGAGGAACTGCTCAGAAGAGGTAGGGGGGAGATAAATATATATACGATTTTGGTGAAAGGGTATGTGCACACAAGTGCACATCTCAGCATAAGATTGCTGCTAGTCATGAGGAAAAAATATCTCAGTTACTGATTCACGATTGATTCGGGATAGTCTGGTTTAGGAATTTTGCTCTTCTGTGAGTACTAGGGAGACACTGAAGGTTTGCAGCAGAGAAACATACCTCCTAAAATTTCAGTAGTCCTTAAAAAAGAAAAAACTTGTTTTTATATATTTTCTTTATGACATTCCTGGACNAGTTACTGATTCACGATTGATTCGGGATAGTCTGGTTTAGGAATTTTGCTCTTCTGTGAGTACTAGGGAGACACTGAAGGTTTGCAGCAGAGAAACATACCTCCTAAAATTTCAGTAGTCCTTAAAAAAGAAAAAACTTGTTTTTATATATTTTCTTTATGACATTCCTGGACTAGGCAAATTTGCTTTATTATTGTGTGAAGGTGGAAGTTCAGAGGACTTTGGCAATTTGCACAACAGCTAACAGGAGGGGTCACCAGAGGCAGAGAAAACATGCATGTCCAACTCACATCACCAGTGCTCTAGTACTGAGGCTTGCAGTCTTGGTTGGGTGCTCCTGGAATTCCTAATAAGCTCCAAAATGTCAGTTCCCTGAAAGCCTGGAAATCACACCTGGGGAGGCAGCACTTACCATTTCTGTCATTGTGGTTACACTGCTTTCTTCTCTAAGCCTCAGCTGCCTTGCTGCCGGGCTGATGTTCTCTGGGCTCCACTTCCCTACACCCTGGGCTGAAGCAGTGTGTTCTCCACTTGTATGCAAAGCTCTCCACCCAGGGCCCTTTTTTCAGACTTCAGTCTGAATTAAGCAAAGATAATAAAAGGTGGAGGAAACCCAGTTCCCTTCCCTTCCCCTTAGGACCACTCGCCCTCCCCCTCCTCCAACACAATGAGCCCCTCAGTCAATTCTCTCACAGTAGCCTGAGCCCAGTTCAGCTTCAAAAGATAAGAAGCAAAGCTCTCAACTGCCTTATTATAGGGAGCCACCAGCACACTGACTCAGAAATCATTGGTAGTGATGCAATAGCAAATGCTTTCACTTTATCAGCAACTTATTCCATGTTGAGCATTGTGCTAGAGGCCCTGCTGAAATCCTCACCTCAATCTTCACTCATTCCTAGTCTACCATCAGGATTGTAGCTTTAGCCACACACCATCGGTGCTGGAAAGCAACTCACCTTTCAATGCACACATCTAAACCCTAAGCAATATACTATGCATTAAAAGAGGAGTCTGTAGTTCTGTTAGCTTTTTTCTAATGAAGACTGTCAACTACAAATTGACATTTGCTGTCTACTTCTACAAGGGTTAAATCATGTGCTGCTGTGGCTGATGACCTTCAACAAGCCCAGGAGGGAGTTTAGAGTGGAAGTTAAGACTGAGACACTCTGTGCTTTGGAAAACTGACTGAATAGGTCTTCAGATAGCTTGATATTTTTAGGAGAAGATTTTAATGAGCCCAATTCTTGCATCTCCTCTTATCTGGAAAAGCGCTAAATTCCTTTTTGCAGGGAAAACCCCATTCTGGCTCCATGATGGAGCTGTTTCAGTGACTTGCTTTCCTTTGCTTTTGTTATTATAATCATACGAAACGTCCTGCCTCAGAGAATCCTGCCCTTCTGCCTGACTGTGGCACTAAAGTGCCTTTTTTCAGCTCACAGAGAAATAGTCTGACCCTGCCACCTGTGAATCGGAGAAGGCAATGGCACCCCACTCCAGTACTCCTGCCTGGAAAATCCCATGGACGGAGGAGCCTGGAAGGTTGCAGTCCATGCGGTCGCTGAGGGTCGGACACGACTGAGAGACTCACTTTCACTTTTCACTTTCATGCATTGGAGAAGGAAATGGCAACCCACTCCAGTGTTCTTGCCTGGAGAATCCCAGGGATGGAGGAGCCTGGTGGGCTGCTTTCTACAGGTCACACAGAGTCAGACACGACTGAAGTGACTTAGCAGCAGCAGCCATCTGTGAAGAGCTGCAAGAAAGAAGAGACTAATACATCCCTTCCCTGAGGCTGGCTGTTCCTAGAGACGTTTTGCAAGATTTATGGTCCTTTTTACTTTCTCATTGTCTCTCTATTTTGCTTTTTTGCTTTATTTTCTCACCTCCCCCCATCTCTGTTCTATAAAAGAATCTGGTATCCAGCCTCTAGTGAAATGGCTATTTTGAGATACGACTATTCAATCTTCTCATTCACCTGGCTTTCCAAAGTCATATTCCTTGCCCCAGTACCTTGTGTCTCAAATTCATGTGGTGAGCAGAGTGAGCCTGAACTTGGTAACACTTTCATGGTGACATCTGCTCCTCATGACTAACTAAATCTTTTGCAAAAATACGTGCTTGATTGCATGAACTTCTCCTTCACCAAAATCACAGATATATCGACCTTTCCCTGTCTACCTCTTTGGAGCAGTTTCTCAGAGCTGAGTGCTGTCCTCCGACAGCTCTGAAAAACTGTTCCAAATGTTGCAGAGAAGAAGCCAGTTCTGACTTCGTGTTGTAACCTGTTTCTTTGGCTTTCTTTTTGTTGCTTTTGTTATTTTATAATCATACATGTGAAGTGAAGTTGCTCAGTCCTGTCCGACTCTTTGTGACCCCATGGACTGTAGCCTACCAGGCTCCTCTGTCCATGGGATTTTCCAGGCAATAGTACTGACATGGATAATAGAGGCTTGCTTAAAAGTATCTTACCTGTCTGCCTATTTGTAAACTAAAGTGCCTATGTTCACCTTACAGGGAGATAAGTGACCCTGCCAAACTTTGAATAGAGGAGATTAACACACTGCTTCCAAAGACTGGCCATTCCCTTGGAGATGTTTTGCAAGACTCAAGACCCTTTCACTTTACTTCCCCACTGCCTCTTCCCTCTGTCTTCTGCCTTTGGGTTTTAGTTTCATACTGCTTCTTTCTCTCTGACTCTACCAAAGGACTTGGCATCCAGACCCCAGCAAGATGGCTATTTTGAACACTAGCCTGCTATTTTCTTGGTCAGTGACTCCGTGAATGAAGTCTCTTCATTGCCTCAACCCCTCATCTCTCAGATTTATTGGCCTACTATGTGATGAACACAGTGAGCTTGGACTCAGTAACACAAAGAGGTGAGGGAGTTCCATGCAATCAAGGGTTTCTTTTACAAAAACTTTTCTATTAGTCAGGAGGAGCTGGTGTCACCATGAAATGATTTAGTGATTTTCTGAAGAGGAAAAGTTAAAATTTTACATAACCTCCTGCTTGTTCTGCCTCTGTAACTCAGCTTGCTCCTTGCAAAGTCTGGACCACACAGGTCACATAATCTCAGAAAGTGGGGACTTAAAATACTAGGAACTGAAGTGTATCTTATTCACCCTTGTCCTGCTCTTTGCAATTGCCCGGTCCCTGCAAACACGCTTAACCATCCCTGTCCATGTAAAGGTCAGGCATCCCCCTCCCCATCTTGACTGCGGCTCCTGAGCACGAAACCCCTTAAACCAGCCTATTGGCAGCTAGTGTTGCCCACTATAGTCTGTCTATAAAAACCCTTGGTTCAGGGCTCAGAGCTTGGAGTGTTAACTCCTCTGGGCCCACTGGCGTAATAAACCTGAGTTCTCCAACTCTCCGAGTATGGTGCTTGGTTTCTCAATTACTGGTTTCTGCAACATTTCTGGAGGCCTCAGTGAGATTCCAACCATGCCAGCCCCTTGAGCCGCCAAATTGGTGGCTCAGCCAGGCTGGAGTGAAGGAACCCAAGACAAACAAGGAGGCCCACCACCTGACAGTATTCTGGTTTCTCTTTTGGACTGGTGTTCTGACTCTCTAGAAGGCTGAGTCCTGACTGGACTCATTGGAGGGACAGACCAACCCACCAGAAATGGCCACAGGATCAGGTAAGGCCCCAGGGCCAGTCCCCAGTTAAGTCCTACCCCAATGGGTAGAAGAGGAGACTGATACCTCCCAAGAGGTACCTCCCAGAGAAACTGAGCTCCCAGGATAGGAACATCAGATAGGGAGAACTGAGGACTCAGGAGAAGGGAGGCATTGTGACTGATAACCTCCTTGGAGCTCCCAGGAAGGGAGCAAAAGTTAAGGAAACCTGGGGACTTGAGAGAAGGGAGGCATTGTGATAGCCACTGAATGATTGTGAGTGTATGATTGCCGATTGAACAGAGAGAAATTTTTCCCTTTGGAAACTGCAAAACCAATTCTTTTTGCATATGCAATTAAAAACAACTAGCTTGTTAAAAGGCCTACCTAGGAAAAGCTTGAAGTTAACCCTTTCCATGTCCTTGAAATACACAGCCCGCTTTGCTTGAGACCTCAGCCTTGGGCAAATTAGAACTTCAAGCAAAGGAAAAAAGGAGTCAAAGAGATATTTTAAATTTCAAACAGAAAAATATAAGCTCTCTCTCTGTCTGTCTGTATTTATGTATGTCTCAGTGTATGTCTTTTTTCTGATAATATTATTGAAGTTGTAAATGAGTTCTAATTTAATTGGCCTAAAGAAAAGTAAGCGCTTACAAATCAAACAATTCTAAATACAAGAAAGATTAACCTAAATAAATTTCAGGTTAATGTAAACTGGGAAATATTCAATATTAAATATCTAGTATTAATGTTTGTTTGCTAATCTAATAAGGAAGTAAGATGCATGTTTTTAATAAAGAAGATATAAAAAAGCAAAATTACATTTTATAAAGGGAAAAGAAAGTAGGTCTGACTTACAGGTGGCTGTTACAGATAGTAATTAAAAGGTTTGTGAAAAATGGACCCTAAAAAAGTTTTGTGCGTGGTTAGGACTAATGGCACCCCACTCCAGTACTCTTGCCTGGGAAATCCCATGGACAGAGGAGCCTCGAAGGCTACAGTCCGTGGGGTCGCTAAAAGTCAGACACTACTGAGCGACTTCACTTTCACTTTTCACTTTCATGCATTGGAGAAGGAAATGGCAACCCACTTCAGTGTTCTTGCCTCGAGAATCCCAGGGACAGAGAAGTCTGATGGGCTGCTGTCTATGGGGTCACACAGAGTTGGACACGACTGACGCAACTTAGCAGCAGCAGCAGCAGCAGCAGCAGCAGGACTGACTAAGGAGAAGGCAATGGCAACCCACTCCAGTATTCTTGCCTGGAAAATGCCATGGATGGAGGAGCCTGGTAGCCTGCAGTCCATGGGGTTGCGAAGAGTCAGACACGACTGAGCGACTTCACTTTCACTTTTCACTTTCATGCATTGGAGAAGGAAATGGCAACCCACTCCAGTGTTCTTGCCTGGAGAATCTCAGGGACTGTGAAGCCTGGTGGGCTGCCATCTAGGGGGTCGTGCACAGTCGGACAAGACTGAAGTGACTTAGCAGCAGCAACATGTCAATGTATGGCAAAACGAGTACAGTATTGTAAAGCAAAACAAACTAAAAAATAAAAAATAAATAAATTTAATAAAGTTTACCTAAATGAGTTTAAAGTAAGCAGGTGCAAAACTTGAATTTGGCCTGTCTCTGTTAAAAGGATATACTTTCTTCAGATGTTGAACAGCTTTTAATAATAGATTTAAGTTTCTTTATCTCTTAATTGATCTGTTTTATATTTACCTTTAAAATCTTCTGTTAACTTTGGCTAAGTAAATAACTATTATTTCACAGTAAATTATATGATCCTACCTGAGTGTTATAAACCCTTTTGACATTTATTGACAAAACTTCCTAAATAACTTGACTTCCAGCTAACTTTGGGATGCTTCAGAGGGCCCCTGAGACATCCCAAAGAGCTATTAAGCTAGCTTGGTTCACTGGACATGTTAAATTACATGGTAAGTACTGTTAAATGGGTGGTAAATCTTTTCACGTTATACTGTATGGTTGATGTTACTAATATAGATATCCTAAAATTAAGTGAAATTCATATAGATCTGATATGCCCTGATAAAATATGGTTAATTATGATTCTAGTTATCATGTTAAAGTGTTATTGAAGAAGGAATTCATAGGGCCTGGACTCCATCTTAGGCCTGTTCATGCTGATCATGCTCGGCCACCTTTCCAATGGACTCTGAACTCTGTGTTTAGTGCCTATGAAAACAACAACAGAAGGATGAGACCTTCTCCAGACAGGGGAACCTTGAAGGTCATAACTAGGTTACTCATCGCCTAAGAGAAAACATACACTATCACCCCTTCCTCTAGACAGGCTATAAATTTTTCTGTATCAGTCGGAGTGTAATCTCGGGTTTATTGATTATCGGCTAATTGTTTGACTGAGCACATGAGCACATAGCAAGTGAACTATGGGGTTACTGGGATTGTATTTTCCTTGGTTTATGTAAGTCTCAAGGAATTTGGAGTGGTGGGTTCAGACTACACATGGGTATAAAAGATTTTCACAAATGCTGATCGGGGTCCTTGGCTAAGAAGAGACTCTGCCTTGGGCCTGCCGGTGTAATAAACTGCGCTCCACTATCTGCATTGTCCTTCTGAGTGAGTTTGTTTCCCAGATCGCGTGACTACAACATTTGGTGCATTGGCCGGAAAACTCCTCACTTTAAGGAGACAGGCCTCATTTGAGGCCACCCCGAGGCTCTGTGGCTTGAATCTCCCAGAGCAGGGAAGGCGCCTCGCCCCTCTGGAAGAATTCAGCCTTTCAACTCCCGGTTTCTTCACTTTGGCGGATAGTGAACAGCAGCAAGGGAACTGAGCGTTCAGGTGAGGAGGAACCCACCCAGCAGGGTGGAAGAGGGGGCCTGATCACCCCCCTTGGAGGGACTAGAAGGGGCACGGACCCACAAGGGCCTGGAATAGGCAGGCAGCAGCGATTGCTTGGTACACAGGTTGATGAACGTGCTACAGTTTAGGAAGGAAATTTGTGAAGGTCATTTAGGAGATGTGTCCACACCGTCTCAGGGAAAATTATTACCAGCGATCACCAGGGGATTTTTCGGATAGGAAACTGGTCCTTGTATGCTGGTATTCCACCCTCCCCCAGGAGATGGCCCATCTGCTGTGAAATTCTTGACCCCCTCGGAATTATTGGGCTAGAAGGAAGGGGATACATAAGTGAGTATGAATTGGTTTTCCCAGAGATGGCCTGGGACATGGGATATTTAACCCATCTGTGTTTTCATCCACCACGATCAAGCCCACCAAGGCAGAATGGACTTTAAGGGAGAAACAGTTTTGGACCACGTGGTGTTCCAGTTCAGCTGTGCTGACCGGCAGGTGAAGGCATGCCAATCCCCCTTCTCCCTCTGGGATCTGGCAGGTAAGGCTTTTCTCACCCCAATTAAGAAGGAAGCAGAATGGAAATTTAAGTATCATTGAATGGAAATATCAGAAGTACACAGGGTACTGAGAACCTTGTAGACATAACAAAAAGGAAAAGTAGAAGAAGGTCCGAGAAGGTAAGCAAGATGGGAAGAAGTGAATCTAAGGCAACTGTATTGGAGTGCATGATTTTAAAAAAAATTATGGCCTGTCTGGAGGAAGGGGTAATAGGGTATTTTTTTCTCCTAGGTGATGAGTAACCTAGATATGATCTTCAAGGTTCCCCTGTCTTAAGGGGATCTTATCCTTCTGTTGTTGTTTAGGCACTAAACACAGAGTTCAGAGTCCGTTGGAAAGGTGGCAGAGCCTAAGAAGGAGTCCAGGTCCTATGAATTCCTTCTTCAATCCCTTGGATCCACCATACCAGAGTCAAGAAGGTAGCTACTTCCTGTGATGAGGACACCTGGAAAGCAGTTTAGGACCCCAAAAACTTCCTCAAATTCCGGTTCCAAAGACAATGGCTCTCATACACGAAGGATGCTGAGCCCTACTCTAGTCACTCCAGAAGCTGACTAGTCAACACATGGCAGAAGCTTGAGGATTCTTTAGCCTTGCTCCAGCCACACTCTGGCAGCTGGCTGGTTAACACATGGAGGAAGCTTGAGGATCTGGCTATCGAAATATCGATGGATTTTCATTGTCAACTCTGGTCTCAATGCCTAATCAGTATTATTGCCGTGCTTTTCATTACAGGACCAACTAGACACCCTGGCTGAGGTGGTTTTACAGAATAGGAGAGGGGTAGACCTACTGACAGCTGAAAAGAGAGAACTCTGCCTCTTCTTGAATGAAGAATGCTGCTTTTATGTAAACCAATCAAAAATAGGGACATGGCCCAACAGCTAAGGGAACAAATCATAAAAAAGACAGAGAAACTAGCTAATTCTTGGGGTGACTGGAACAATGTCTGGAGCTGGGCATCATGACTTCTCCCTTTAAAAGGTCCCCTTTTCATGCTCTTTGCGGCGCCCTTGTTTGGCCCTTGTATTCTCAATGCAATTACCCAGTTCATGACCTCTTGGATTGAATCTATAAAGTTACAAATGGTAATAGCTCAATATAGCCCCCTAAATGATGGGGAGCTCTGAATGTCCTACCAAAACATGAGATGATATTTTCTACAATGNCTTTTCATGCTCTTTGCGGCGCCCTTGTTTGGCCCTTGTATTCTCAATGCAATTACCCAGTTCATGACCTCTTGGATTGAATCTATAAAGTTACAAATGGTAATAGCTCAATATAGCCCCCTAAATGATGGGGAGCTCTGAATGTCCTACCAAAACATGAGATGATATTTTCTACAATGAGTGATGGAAGTATCAAGAGAGGGGAATGAAGAGGAAAAGTTAAAATTTTACATAACATCCTGCTCGTTCTGCCTCTGTAACTCAGCTTGTTCCTTGCAAAGTCTGGATCATGTAGGTCACATAGTCTCAGAAAGTGGGGACTTACAGTACCTGCAGACATGCTTGATCATGCCTGTCTGTGTAAAGCTCAGGCATCCCCCTCCCCATCTTGACTGCTGCTCCTGCGCTCAAAACCCCTCAGTTTAAACCACCCTATTAGCAGCTAGTGTGGCCCACTAGAGTCTGTCTATAAAAACTCTGTAACCCCTTTGTTCAGGGCTCAGAGCTTGGAGTGTTAACTCCTCTGGGCCCACCAGCATAATAAACCTGAGTTCTCCAACTCTCCGAGTGTGGTGCTTGGTTTCTCAATTATTGGTTTCTGCAACATTTCTAGATGTAAGAAGACAAATGGGATAGTTACCTCATTCTCCAAAAGGATTAGTTGCCTCTTTGAACTCCCTCTAGGTCTTGTTGAAGGTCAATAGCTGCAAGAGCACAGGGTTCAATCTCCACAGGGGCAGATGGCAAATGCCCTTGGCAAGTGCCAATTTGTAGTTAGCTGACAACAATAAAATAATCATGACCGTGAAAATTGCTCATCTAAAATCCCACTGTGAAACCCACTTTTGGGAAAACTGATCCAATCCAATTTGAACTATTATAAGAAGAAAGAAAGAAAAGTATTATAATCTCCTAAGAAGAAAGTATTATAATCTCCATTTAACAGGTAAAGAGACTGAAAAGTAAAAGTGAAAGTTGTTCAGTCATGTCCGACTCTGTGACCCCATGGACTATACAGTGCATGAAATTCTCCAGGCCCAAATACTGGAGTGGGGAGCCTTCCCCTTCTCCATAGGATCTTCCCAACCCAGGGATTGAACACAGGTCTCCTGCTCCGTGGGGGGATTCGTTACCAGCTGAGCCTGGAGCCCAGTTGCTCAATCACTCAGTCGTGTCCAACTCTTTGCCACCCCATGGACTTCAGCATGCCAGGCTTCCCTGTCCTTCACTATCTCCCAGAGTTTGCTCAAACTCACGTCCATTGAGTTGGTGATGCCATCTCATTCTCTTTCACCCTCTCCTCCTCAAGCCTTCAACCTTTCCCAGCAACAGGGATAGCAACCTGTATAGGTGTATAGCAGCTTCCCACTCTTCCCACCCCTTTTCCTGTCAGGAATTGGGAAACTCTGCCAAGATCCCTTTAAAACTCTCCAGTGGGAGAACAAGACTTTTAAAATTCTTGTTAAAATACAAAGTTTAACCAGGTATATTTGAAGATCTAATTGGCTTTATTAAGTGATTCATGAACAGGGCACAATCTCATCTAGCAATCTGGAAGGTGATCCCAGGGTAGCATGAAACAGAAGGTTTTTATAGGGAAAATGGAGGAGCAAGGGAGCTATTAATGAAAGAAAAGAAAAGATTATTTTTAGACCAGGACATCTTTTAGCGGAGAAGGAAAGGCAAGAGCAAGGGTTTTGAAAGTGTTAACAGCCTCAGTAGGGAGGCCAGACAGAGGTCCCCAAGTGACAGGAGGAAATACACTGCAAGTGGCAGACTTTTTTTTTTTTTTTTGTCTTTCTCTCTCTTCTAATCCTGTGTTGTCATGGTGACACCTGGTCCACCTGAACTTCACTTTTTCTCAAACCTTGAGCTAACCAATGTGTTTTTCTCATGGAAATACTTTCCTTAAGCTATGTTAATGAACTATGTATTTGCTTGGAAATCTGCCTTTCTTCAAGACTCACATCAGTGACTTTTTGGCTCCGGATGACTCACCTTGAGTGAGTCAATGCTATCTCAAAATGCATGTTGTAGGCGAGAGGCCTGGTGCCACTCTGTTTTGAGGCATTTCTTTTCTCTAAGTAGCAGCTTGCTAATAGGTATATAACGCCTTGTTAAAAATTAGCAAAGGGGCACTCTTTCTGCCCCCTTCTGATGTCTACATCAGAAGTTTTCACCATTTCTTTCATACTTTAATAAAACTTTATTACACAGAAAGTTCTGAGTAACTAAGCCTTGTGTCTGGCCACAGATTGAATTCTTCTCCTCCTTAGGCCACGAATCCAAGTGTTCATGGCTTGTGGCAGCAACCTTTCAGTTTTATCTGTAGGTGCCTCTTCTTCCTCTGACAGGTATAGAAGACCCATCAAATTACCCCATTGGTGCTGATTAAAAAAAATTCCAAATTCATTGGTTAAGATTACATTTCTGGTAAAGGTTGAAACTATAATTAGGCCAGGTATTAAATCTAGGTTTGGCATCATGGCTTTAAAACAAGTGATGCCATTTGGGGCCTGTGGTTTTCCCCTTTAACAGCCTCTTCTTCCCTCTCAGAGTCTGCCCCTGCCCTTTTCCTACTAAAATTCCCTTTGTTCTCCACTTTCCCTCTTCCTCTACTGAGGGCTCAACTGAACATGTGATTCAGCTTTTAAAGTCATTTCTTTTGTAAAGCTCCCCGGGACCAGCCCCTGTAGGAATCTTCTGGGGATCCCAGAGTACCCTACCTAACCTGATGGTGGCATGAATTATTATCAAGTCCAAGCTTGCTCTCCTTGCCACATAACAGGCCAATAAATTTGAAGATGAGATTTTGAGGCAAGAAATAACTGAAACGGGAGGGAAGAAGGCAGGGGACACACTTTAAAAGAATGACAGAGCCTGAGGACATGACACAAACTGACTAGAACCAAATCACTCAAAGACAACTATTAGTCTACTTCCACTATACTTTGAACCTCAGTATACTTTTATCAGTCTTCCCTGGTAGCTCAGATGGTAAAGTGCCTGCCTGCAATGTGGGAGATCCAGGTTCGATCCCTGGGTTGGGAAGATCTCCTGGAGAAGGAAATGGCAACCCACTCCAGTACTCTTGCCTGGAGAATCCCATGGATGGACAGAGGAGCCTGTTAGGCTACAGTCCATGGGGTCACAAAAGAGTCAGACAGCAGCAAGTTAAATGACGCAGCCATATGCACCATGACACTTCCAAGGCTATTAAAGACCAAAAAGCAGGCACTGGGTAGCCCAGTTCCTAGAAATCTCCATCCTCTCCACAAACTTACTGGAATAATTCTCTCACACATTAGCCTATGAATTTACCCAGCCCATAAAAGTTAATCATGCCATATTTCCAGGCCACTCTTACCTTCTGAGATGGCCCACATTCTGTCTGTAGAGTGTCTGAATTCTTTCAGTGATGAGACATCAAGAATTTGAGCTTCATTAAGTCCTTAAACCAAGGGTGTGATCTCAGTTGAAAGATGGTTTTAGCTGAGTTTGAGTCCCTGTCAAGTGGGTTCAAGTTCCAATCTTAGGTGAAGAGTTTCAGCTGATGACCACGAAGTGATCATCATCTGTGTTAAGGTTAGAAAAGGTGCAGAGTTAGGTCTCGATCCTTAACAGGCCTGTGGGATGTCATGAACCAGGTGTCCTGGGGAGGACACTCTGCCAGTGTCTGCTCATTTTTAACCAGCGGGTCAACTCCGTATGCTTACGCATATCCAACAGCATGTCCAGGATGAAACTGTTACTTTCTACTTCTACTTGACTCTCAGACTTTTCTCTTATGTTCTTGCATTATTTTTCATTCCTGCTCGCTTGCTTTCTTTTTTCCTTCCTTCCTTCTTTCCTTCCTTCCCTCCTCCCTTTCTTTCTTTCGTTAACCCTAGAAGATCTGTGTGACAACCAAAATGTACTTTTTCATTGCTTTTATTCCCCTCCCTCTGACCCTTACAATTGCTGACTCTTTATTTCCAACTCAGAGCTAGACCAACTCCTGCTCATCCTCACCACCACTGGGAACGTCTTCTGTGCCATTTCTTTGTGACAATATTTCAGGCACTGACACCTGGTTGGAAGACTACTTTGAAAAGGATAACATTTAAAATTGTAAGTACAAATTTTGACTGAATTGCATGGTGGATTTTGAATTAATAGTGAAATTTTAGATAGCACAGAAGTTAGAGACATCACCTCAGGGTTGGGTCTAAAATGGGTCAGGGTGCATCAATCCTGGCCAATACCTCTCTGGACCATATACTCTGGGATGGCGTAAGAGTCAAACAACAGGAATTGCAAAAGAAAAAAATCAGTATTAGGTTATGCAGTCAGATTTTACCACAACCAGTTAGGAAATTTAAATAGAGTGAGGTACTATATGTCCAAATTATCATTACCTTGCGTGTAATGTTGGCAATGGAACCCAAGGGAAATTTAAGGCATGTGTAGCTTGGAGAGATGATTCAAGAAAAGACACAGAGAACATTTTAACCCTATGGAGACACCCTATGGACCGTACATTACACTGGGTGGAAAGAAAGTGTTAGTCACTCAATCAAGTCTAACTCTTTGTGACCTCATGGACTATAGCCCACTAGGCTCCTCTGTCCATGCAATTATCTAGGCAAGAATACTGAAGTGAGTTGTCATTCCTTTCTCCAAGGGATCTTTCTGATTGAATCTAGTTCTGCACTGCAGGCAGATTCTTTACTGTCTGAGCTACCAGGGTACACTGGGTACAGAACAAGACATCCCTGAGGCAAACCCACAACGGAATTACCAGTTAATCCTATTGATAGAGATAGATGGGGCCATATGATAACTGTTTAATAGAGGGTATGAAGAAACTTATGATAAAGTTTACTTATGGTAAACTTATGGTAACCTATTAATTATAAAAAATGAAAGAGATCCAACAAGGACAAAATGAAAATCCTGTAGTCTTCTGAGGGAGATTAGTAGAAATATTTAGTTCAGTTCAGTTCAGTTGCTCAGTCATGTCCAACTCTTTGCAACCCCATGAATCGCAGCACGCCAGGCCTCCCTGTCCATCACCAACTCCCAAAGTTCACTCAGACTCATGCCCATCAAGTCAGTGATGCCATCCAGCCATCTCATCCTCTGTCATCCCCTTCTNTTTTTTTTTTTTTTTTTTAAGTCAGTATGGTCTGGAAGGGTCTTCCCTGGTGGCTCAGTGGTAAATAATCTGCCTACCAAAGCAGAAGATGCAGGTAAGATCCCAGTGTCAGGAAGATCCCCTGGAGAAGAAAATAGCAACCCACTTTAGTATTCTTGCCTGATAAATCTCATGGACAGTGAAGCCTGCCAAGCTGTAGTTCATGGGGTCCCCCAAAAATTGGATATGACTTAGAGACTAAACAACAACAATGGGCTGGAATCCTCACATGGCCATCCTCTTGATGTGGAACTATTATAACTGCTTCCATAGCCTTTCTATGAATCTCTTTGATGAGGAAGCACTTTTTTTGTAACTGCACCAGAGTACAAAAATATCTATAAATGAAAACAGACTTAAAAGACATGGTTAAGTATCTATTATAGTGTAATTAATAATGAAACTTGGTTACAACAACCAGAATTATAAATGATTATGTATAACATGATCCTGATTGTCCAAAATCACTACAGATGGTGATTGCAACCATGAAATGAAAAGATGCTTGCTCCTTGGAAGGAAAGTTATGACCAACCTGGACAACATATTAGAAAGCAGAGACATTACTTTGCCAACAAAGGTCTGTCTAGTCAAGGATATGGTTTTTCCAGTAATCATGTATGGNCAAAATCACTACAGATGGTGATTGCAACCATGAAATGAAAAGATGCTTGCTCCTTGGAAGGAAAGTTATGACCAACCTGGACAACATATTAGAAAGCAGAGACATTACTTTGCCAACAAAGGTCTGTCTAGTCAAGGATATGGTTTTTCCAGTAATCATGTATGGATATGAGAGTTGGACTATAAAGAAAGCTGAGCGCAGAAGAATTGATGCTTTTGAACTGTGTTGTTGGAGAAGATGCTTGAGAGTCACTTGGACTGCAAGGAGATCCAACTAGTCCATCCTAAAGGAGATCAGTCCTGGGTGTTCATTAGAAGGACTGATGTTGAAGCTGAAACTCCAATACTTTGGCCACTTGATGTGGAGAGCTGACTTACTTGAAAAGACCCTGATGCTGGGAAAGATTGAGGGCAGGAGGAGAAGGGGACAACAGAGGATGAGATGGTTGGATGGCATCACCGACACAATGCACATGGGTTTGGGTAGACTCCAGGAGTTGGTGATGGACAGGGAGGCCTGGCGTGCTGCAGTTCATGGGGTTGCAGAGTCGGACATGACTGAGCGACTGAAATGAACTGAATGATTACACAGCAAAACTACATCTTGTTCAAGGGTGTGTTTTTCCTTAAGCTATCTACTAATGATTGTATGACAACAATGCATCTTGCTCAAGGACGTGTTTCTCCTTCTTAACAGGAACGCTGTCCTTTTGGCTAATCTTGTTATCTTAAAATGTATGTTGTGGAAGTGGATCTGGTAAGACCTTTACAACCTTGAGTTTTTTTTTTTTTTTTTGAGCTATTGTTAGTAACCAATTGAAAAAGTATATAAGGCCTTGCTAAGACCAGCGAGGGGGGCACTCTTTCCGCACCCTTCTGATGTCTGTCAGAAGCTTTCTCTATCCCTTTTCATTTTAATAAAACTTTTGCCACACAAATCTCTGAGTGACTGAAGCTGTGTCTTTGATCCCAAAGTGAAATTTTCTCTTTCTGAGAGCATAAATTCAACACTGTTCAATGTAACCTATCACAAGCAAGGTCAATGCCCCTACTCAGCCTTGAAGCAGATGGACCATCACCCTTCTACTTCGCGTAAGAATATGAGAGTAAAATCTCTGAGGTGGAAATGAAACAGGAGAGAAAGGACTAGCGCACAAACTTTAAAAGAATGATGTAGCTTGAGGATAGCATATAAACCCATTAGGACCAAATGGGTCCAAAATGCCAGATAAAGAACTTGAGCCTCAGTACACACTCGTTGACCTTGAGCCTCAGTTATCATGCTCATTGTAACACATCAGAAAGCGCAATGACACACCCCCAGGCACAGTGATGCTTCCAAGGTCAACTATCAAAGACCAAAAAATGAGTGATGGGTGGCCAAATTCCTGGAAATTTCTGTCCCTTCCCTGAAGTAGTTGGAGTAATCCTCCTACTCTTTAGCCTATGAAATTACCCAGCCCATAAAAGCTAACCATATCATATTTCAAGGCCACTCTTGCCCTTTGAGATGGCCCATACTCTGTCTATGGCAAATGGAAGTGGAAGTGTTAGTCACTCATTCATATTCAACTCTTTGCGACCATGTGAACTGTAGCTCTCCAGGCTCCTATGTCCATGGACTTCTCCTGGCAAGAATACTGGAGTGGGTTGCCATTCCCTTCTCCAGGGGAATCTTCTCGACCCATGTCTATAGAGAGTTTCTCTCTAAATAAATCCACTTCTTACTTATCACCTTGTCTCTCACTGAATTCCTTCTGCAATGAGACATCAAGAACCTATGCTTCGTTAAGTCCTGAAATCAGGTGAGTAAACTCAGTTGGAAGACCATGGGTTTTGGCTGGGTTCAAGACCAGCTACGTGGGTTAGAGTCCCAAGCTGGATTTTGACCAGATTTGCATCTTGGTACATGGGTTCAAGTACCAGTTCGAGATGAATGGTTTCATACCAACTATTCAGAAAGCTGGCTGACTGAGAAGATGGCAGACTAGTGTCTCAAAATAACAATTTCACTGGGGTCTGGATGTCAATTTCTTTCATAGAATCAGAGAGGGAGGAGCAGTGAGAAAATGGAAAGGCCATTTGCCTTGCAAAATATTTCACTGCTTATTTAGCACTGGGGAGGGGATGTGTTAATTTCTTCTTTTCTGCATTCACAAATGCAGTTGTTGATTAATTGACAGGGACAGATATTTCCAAGGAAGGCAGAGTTTGAATGGCTTATCTTGGGTAATTTGGTTTCACAAATGTCTAAACCAGATGACCCTGTAGGCCCTTTTGCCTCCATTTCCGGGAAGACAAATGACTTTTCTTACAGTTCCTGAGAAATCTGTATGCAGATCAAGAAGCAGTAGTTAGAGCCAGGCATAAAACAATGGACTGATTCATAACAGGAAAAGGAGTATATCAAGGCTATATTACCTGTGTGTATTATCACCCTGTTTATTTTAACTTAAGGCAGAGTACATCAAGTGAACTGCCAGGCTGGAGGAAGCTCAAGCTGGAATCAGGATTGCCAGCAGAAATATCAATAACATCAAACACACCAATGACACCACTCTAATGGCAAAAAGTGAAGAGGAAATAAAGAGCCTCTTGCTGAGGGTGGAAAAGAGTGAAAGAGCTGGCTTAAAACTCAACATTCAAAAAACTAAAATCATGGCATCCAGTCTCATCATTTCATGGCAAATAAAAGGGGGAAAAGTGGAAATGGTGACAGATTTTATTTTCTTAGCCTCCAAAATCACTGCAGATGGTGACTACAGCCATGAAATTAAAAGATGCTTGCTCCTTAGAAGAAAAGCTATGAAAAAACTAGACAGCATATTAAAAAGCAGAGACATTACTTTACTGATAAAAGTTCATATAGTCAAAGGAATGGTTTTTCCAGTTGTCATGTATAGATATGAGAGTTGGACCATAAAAGAAGGCTGAGCATCAAAAAATTGATTCTTTTGAACTATGGTGCTAGAGAAGACTCTTGAGAGTCCCTTGGACATCAGGGAGATCAAACCAGTCAATTCTAAAGGAGATCAACCCCAAATATTCATTGGAAGGACTGGTGCCGAAGCTGAAGCTCCAATAGTTTGGTCACCTGATATGAAGAGCTGACTCATTGGAAAAGACCCTGATTCTGGGAAAGATTGAAGGCAAGAAGAGAAGGAGATGACAGAGGATGAGATGGTTGGATGGCATCACCAATTCAATGGGCATGAGTTTGAGCAAACTTTGGGAGATAGTGAAGGACAGAGAAGCATGGCATGCTGCAATCCATGAGATCACAAAGAGACAGATATAACTCAGGGACTGAACAACAACAACAATCACTGTTCCCTGGATCATGACTCTCATTCTTCAATTGTGCTGCATCCATGTGTTCAGCAGGAAAGTTAATGCACCCAGGTCCCCTGCCCAGGCTGCTGTGTGAATTCAAAGACCCCTCCAAATCACTCCCATTGTGATTTACTAAGTGCATACTACCTGTTATACATTTGGTTCATTTTTTAGCTATTGGAACTTTGCAATAACAACTCAAATTTGAATATATATTTTTTGAAGGCCCACTTAGGCCCATTTCAAATCAGACTAGCTCTCCTCTCCAGAAGCAGCACAGGCTAGCAATTTCTGATACTAGAAGTTTTGTAAACATGGTCAGGTGCTAGGTGCTTGATGTGCATTATCAAGTTCAGTCCTTAGGGGTACTTTAGCCTTATCCCCAGTTTTCAGATGAGAAGACTGAGTCTTGTGGTGAGGCAAGGGGAACATGACTTCTTCAAGAGCACACAGTTCAGGAATGGAGGAACCCAAATTCAAATCTAGACATACTTTAGGCCCCTGATCCCTAATCTTGAATCTTAGTGTATAGTCATGAATGAAGAGGTTGCCAACCACTGGAGATAAAGAGCCAAAGAGTATTTGTACACAGAAGAAAGATTGACTGGTACAGAAGAAAGCACAAATCTGGTCTCAGGAAGAGAGGCATTTGAGGCACTGAAAACAGTAGTGAGCAGGAATGGCCTGGGACTACAGTGAAGTCTGCATCCCCTTCCCAGTCCTCAGAAGTAAATGAGGCAGAAGTGAGAAGCCTCGATGTCTCTGATGGACACTCTAGACAGAGTGGGGAGCCTTTAAAAGGAGAGAAGACCACAGGAGAAATGGCTGACCATTTTGAGACTCCGGGTGGCTAGAGAGCCTGACATTCTCAGGAGACTTCCAGCACTGATGACAAGGTAATTCCTATGTCTTGCCGTCAAATTCGTTCAGAAAGCCTTATCTCCCTTTTTAAGCAGATTCACCTATTTCTTTACAGAGCCTTAGTAGGGACAGCAACTCAGGTGTCCTACTCTGCATGATCTAGGTCTCCACTCCAAGTATTTTCCTACTCTTTATAGCAAATAAGTCAAAATAAAGGGAGTGACTGGAAAGAAGGGAAGGACATGCGCAGCTGTCCTCATGGTCTTGGTGCTCTGAAACTTCTCTGTTGGTAGGTAGTGAGAGGGCACAGAGCAGTGATAGTAAGAGGGATTTAGGGCATACAGTGAGGAGAATTCCTGGAAGAGAACTGAGTCTCATGACTGTGATGCTGAGACATTCAGAAACTCTTTTCGCAGGGTATTTAAGAAAGGGTCGACACTTTCAGGATTGGGGTTGGGGGCTAGGTGGTGCAATTCTATGAATTTTTCCAGGAAGAGTATTTCTTCCCAGGACACATCTGCTTCTCTACATTAGCACGTTTTCCTACGTGAATTATTTCTAGGCTTTCCCAGAGAAAAGCAAATTGCTTTGAGTATCCTCTCAAGGTATATCTCCTCTTCTCTCCCTGTTTTGCTGAAAGTTTTCACAATTATCTCAGGTTCAAAGAATTTGTTAACAAAATAAGCCATTTGTTATAGACAAATAAATAATACCAATATTTATTAGAGACTTACCTAGCTTACTTTCAATATTACTAGCATTAAAAGAAAAGAGAAACAGAAACAGCAGAAGACATATCACCAAATTGGGTTTTGCCAACATTCAGACTCAAACAGCACTGGGAAACCCCGGGTCACAGCACATCTGGAATCTCAGTTGAGCAAAGATCCCAGGCAGTGTGTCTGCTCCCTGGGTGAGATCTCAAAGATTGTAGTTCTGGTTTCCCATGTATAATCCCAGGATGCAAACTGGTATCATCATCAATCTGTGAGCAAATTGCAGCTCTAGTTTCATGTTAATGCTGTTTGTTTTGGTCTGTAAATCTTGGAATGTTGCTAAATCCAGGGAATGGTTGTCCAGACCTCCACCAGGAACTTAACAAACTGCATGATTCACTTTCTATCTCTCCATTGTGCCTCTCTTCTGACACTCATGGCAGGTGTGGCTGACACCCTCAGCAGTAGTCAGGGCCATGCCCAGGTAAGTCAGAAGCAAGGTCAGAGGCCTGTTCTGCTGTTTTGCCTCTGAAGCCTGAACAAAACTACTTCTATTTGATTTCTCTAACATTCCCCTGGTGTCTCGGAGAGTAAAGAATCTGCCTTCGATGTGGGAGACCTGAGTTTGATCCCTATGTTGGGAAGATCCCCTGGAAGAGGGCATGACAACGCTCTCCAGCATTCTTGCCTGGAGAATCCCTATGAACAGAGGAGCCTGGTGGGCTATAGCCCGTAAGATGGTAAAGAGTTGGACATGACTAAGCAACTAAGCACAGCACACAATGCTCCCCAGACCCTAAACCCTGGCTTCGCAGGTATTTAAGCCCCTCTGGCTCCTCTAGTTGTCCCTTGATTTGGCTCTCTGTCACTTGTGCCCTCAGCATTGCCAGGTAACTGGCACCTTAGTCTTGCCCCTGGCCTGTTAGCCTCCAACAGAGACATCTGTGTTTAGGGAACTCCCATCCTTGCCTGTCACAGGGCTCTTTTAGTAAATGGGTGGCTGGTGGCCAGCGCATTGGAGAAATAACTCAGAGTGGGCATAGAATACAGGGGAGCAGGTGAGAAAGCTCTGTGGTATCAGGGAAGATCTGAGAAGATACAGAAGCCAAGGTGGCTGGAGATACTTTTCCTTATGGAGGGTATTCCTGGAAAATAGACTGTCTCAGCATTTCAGAGCTCCCCAATCTCCAGGCCCCGAGGATTCACTGTGAGTCAGCAGCCTGGGTGTGTTTGAGTTTAGGGTTCCAGACCTGTGCCTGACACTGATTTTCTGCAGAGGTTTAAGTTAGTTACTGTTCCATTCTGAGTTTTTATATTATCTACTCAATGATCTGGAAAGGTCTTTGTTTTTCTGACCCTCTGACTCCAACACAGGTGCATAAGCACTGACATTCACTGAGATGGACAAGGTGGCAGGCTTGGGCCAGATGATGTGATCAGCTCTGAACAAAGCATGTTTGACAGGCCTGTTAGACATCTGAGGAGAGAGGTCAAGCTGATTAGTATGCAGGAGAGAGATCTAGGCTGGAGACGCACGAATGGTCATCAGCGAGGCAATTGGGTTTCAAGCTATGATAGTGGATAGAATCACGCACCAAGTGTGAATAAAGGCGATGAAGAGGAATCATTAACAGAGACCAAGAATAAGAGGAAAATCAGCTGAAGGAAAGGGCTAAAGGAAATGAGAGGACAGGATGTACATCAACTCTGTGTGAGTTCTGTTCCTGCCTTCCTGTCAGGAAATCCTGTTCATGTTGGAGCATGAACCTGCTGTCAGTCTTGGGCATAAATCTCCTTTTGATCTCCTGGATTGAAAGACTAGTTCCTGGCTGGCTCCAAGGCTGTAGGACTGTGAAATCCATAAACATAACTAGGAGGACTGGTGTTATCCCCAGTTAGCCTCAGTTAATAATTAGCTGTGCCCTCTTTGAAGGCTGTAGGGATTCTCGAGCTATCTGCCTGATTAGCGGTGCCATCCCCCAAGGCGACAGCGGTTCTGGTGCTGTCTGTTCAGGAGGGAGTAGACCAGGAGATCTCCGGAGAGGCTTCCTTGAAAGGACTTGGCAGGTGAGCACGTTGTGAGGAATGAATAGATGGAGTCATGCTTCATAATGGCACTATCCAATCTTTAGAAGTCACGACTGGTGAGTAGAATAACAGTCCATAGGGGAAAGTAGTCTGCAATCTCTAGGGACCAAGAAAGGTCTGCCAGGTCCTAGTGAGGAGGCAGCAGTGGGCAAAGGAAATGTTTAGCACAGCAAAAGGGAAGGACTGGGGTGGCTGGGAGAAGGGTGGTCAAAATGGGATGGAAGTTGGGTGGTAGTCAGGGAAGGAGGCCTCTAAGAGGAGGTGAGGCTGGAAGAATGAGAATGAGCCAGGTATGGAAAGAGAGGGGAATCAGCAGGTAGAAAGGCAAAAAAAATTTCCTGCCTNGGACTGGGGTGGCTGGGAGAAGGGTGGTCAAAATGGGATGGAAGTTGGGTGGTAGTCAGGGAAGGAGGCCTCTAAGAGGAGGTGAGGCTGGAAGAATGAGAATGAGCCAGGTATGGAAAGAGAGGGGAATCAGCAGGTAGAAAGGCAAAAAAAATTTCCTGCCTAGGAGCTGGTAAGGAAATCTTCACTTTTTGTTCTTTTAGAAAATAAGAGAGGAAGGTCTTTAAGAGACCTTAAGCTTTCTGACTGCTACTGCCCAAACAACAGGAAGTGGGAATCTGACCAGCTGGAGGAGCTACTGGCTGGACTCCTTGCATCAAAGGTCATTACACTTAAATTTTGCAATCCTCATCAAAGTGCACATGTTGGAAATCAGAGACCAGTAGCTCTTGAACTACTTTGCCTAGAGCCACTGCAGAGACAGAAATGAAAATCGCAACGATTATAATTTCTAAAGTGATTCTGTTTGTCCGGTCCTGTGTGCTGAATACATAGTGCTCAAGATATCTCAGTCAGGTATCAGTTAAAGAAAACAAACGCTGCTTGTATTAGTTTTTGCCATGATAGCAATCATCCTGAACAACTCAGATGCTCATATACAAAAATATTTTCCTGTGAGTCTGGAAATTATCTGTGGCTATACTAGGCTCAGCTCAAGTCCACATGCGTTCTGGGACCCAGGCTGGAGGTAGGCTCACTTGGGATATGCTGTTCTCATGGCATTGGCAGGAGGATTCTTTACCGTCTGAGCCACCAGGGAAGCCATTTTCATGGCAGAGGGCATAAATGCAGGAGTCTCTGACCAAGTACACAGCACATCCACTCATATCTCATTCTCCAAAGCACATCCTATGGACAAGCCAAAGTCAACGAGAGGTGCATACACACTCTTCTCCAAAATGCACACGGAGTTGCTGGTAATAACATTCCAATCTACCACATCGCTGTGTTTTAAGCACAAAAGGATTTATTATGTGGAACTGGGTGTTCACAAAACTGTCAGAGGTCTGGATAGGATTTAGAGCAGGTGCTGTGTTTTCGGAAAATGATACATCAGAAGGTGACTGAGAGAGATGCTGACTTCCAGTTCACTCATAATCACAGCAAATTAATTTCTGGAAGAANTTTATTATGTGGAACTGGGTGTTCACAAAACTGTCAGAGGTCTGGATAGGATTTAGAGCAGGTGCTGTGTTTTCGGAAAATGATACATCAGAAGGTGACTGAGAGAGATGCTGACTTCCAGTTCACTCATAATCACAGCAAATTAATTTCTGGAAGAACCTTGCAAGGTTGGAATGGGGCTCCTTAAGCAACTGCTGACTGTACAGAAAGACTCACCTCTGTCTTTTCCTTCCTTCATAGGTTTGAACATGTATTGGCGGCGGCAACTCCAGACACTTTGTATCCTATGGAGGTCTCAGATGTCCAATCACACTATCCACATTTATACTAGGCAACTGGCATCCCTGCAGTGGGGACACCAGGAAGTTCCTGCCAAATTTAACTTTGCTACTGATGTGATAGATCACTGGGCTGGCATGGAGAAGGTAATAGGGTAGAAAAGAAGCACACAGTTGGAAAATTTGGCTGAGTTCACTAGTCCATCCATTCATTCAATAAGTATTTGTTGAGTACTTATTATGTGTCAGGCACTATAATGAGCTGTGAACAAGATGTCCATCTTCCATTAAGGTGCATAGGGTAGGAACAAGAGAACAGGAGCTTGGCAGAAAGAAGAGTTNCTAGTCCATCCATTCATTCAATAAGTATTTGTTGAGTACTTATTATGTGTCAGGCACTATAATGAGCTGTGAACAAGATGTCCATCTTCCATTAAGGTGCATAAGGTAGGAACAAGAGAACATGAGCTTGGCAGAAAGAAGAGTTCAGGACACTGATGCAGGGTGGAGCAATCTGGGACCCGCCACACTTCAGGCAGCTGAAACACACAGCCAACCTGAACATACTCCACATTCTCTCCTGTGACCTCCCAGGGTGAAACAAGGACTAGTGAGTTGGAGTCATAGATGAAGTAAATTTGTATTTAATAAAAGAAAAATCAGCATTCTCTTGTTAAACCAGCATCAACCAAAGACTGAGTCAGTCTTCTCAGAAAACTATGTGTCCTTGTCATTAGGGATACACAAGTAGACTGATTATTAGGCAGGGAGTGACAAAAGGATTCCAACATGAGACATCAGAGAAGAGAGTGATGCGAAAATTCCTAACCTTTCTTTCCTAGCCTGGACTCCAGAATTCTGCTCCATTCATTGCTGACACTGTGATTGACTTTACCTGAGTTCAGTGTACCTTCATGGAAGATGAAAGGATTCATCCTGGCTAGGGTAGCAGAAGAGGTGGTTCTGTTAGCATGGGCTTAAAAGAATGATGATCAAAGGGAATCGTAGTTGTGATGTTGTGATGTCTCAACACCGTGACATAACTGTAGCACAGAAATGGCAAATGCCAGGCCTCTAGGCCAAGTATGGCCCATGGTGCAGGGCTCTCTAAACAAAACAAAACAAAAAATTGGTAAACATTTTAAAGTTGAAATTTTTCAGATAAAAATTTAGATTTCTGGCTTTTCTTTTGAAGTTACACTTCTTTAGAATATTGAAGGAGGTCTTTACTACCATGACTCAAAATCCTGAATTCATAAAATAAGTGATTTACTAAATATATGTAGATTTCAAAAAACCAAATTTCCATTGAAAAACACACTGTCAGCAAAATTTTTAAATAATGACAATCAAAGTAAAGATATGCAGTTCATAAAAGAGCCAAGAGTTAATATCTGTAATGCAAAAAGAGCTCCTAGAAATCAAGAATAAAAAGATGCAATCAAAAATAGATATGGGCAAATATATAAACAGTTCACAGAAAACTGAACTCACAAGGCCCTTAAATATAAGAAAAAATGCTCAACCTCACTCATAGTAATAGTTACACAAATGAAAACTTCACTGAAATAATATATCTTACCTACTAGTTATATAAAAATTTTGTCAGCTTACTTTGTTGACAAAGCTATGAAGAAATAGACACAGGTACTGATCAAAGTGCAAAAGGAGTCAACCCTTATAAAGAGGAATTTTGGAATATCTAATACAATTACAAATAAATTTTCTCTTTGGCTTGACATTAGTGCTTTCAAACTATGGTATGGAGACCCTGAGGATTCCTGAGACTTTTCCCAGGGGAATATGTAAAATGAAAACAATTCAAAACAAAATTAAGACAAATTGAAACTCTTGTGCAACACTGGTGGGAATGTAAAATGGTCCAGCCATTGTGGAAAACAATATATTTCCTCAAAAAATTAAAAATAGAGTTACTGTATAATCCAGTTTTCCACTGATGTGTATGTACCCCAAAGAATCAGAAGCAGGGTTTTGAAGAGATATTTATACACCCATGTTCATATCAGTAGTATTCACAGTAGCCAAAATGTAGGAACAATCCAATGTCTATCAATGGACTAGTGGATAAATAAAATTAGCATATTTACACAATATTTTTTAAAAAGAATGAAATTCTGATATATGATACACCACAGATGAGCATTATAGACATCACATTAAGAGAACTAAGTCAGATACAGAAGGAAAATATTGTGCAATTCCATTTATATGAGGTACCTAGAGTAGCCAAATTCAGAGGCAAAAAGTGGAATAGTAGCTACCAGGGACTTGTTTCCCAGGGACTTGGGAAATGAGGGATTGGGGAGTCATTGTATAATGAATACACAGATTCAGTTTTAGACAATGAAAAAGTTTTGGAGACAAATGATGGTTGTGATTACACAGCAGTGTAAATGCATGCCATCAAACTGTGTACTTTAAAATGGCTAAAATGGTAACTTTTATGTTATGTATATTTTACCATGAGCTTCTCTAGTAGCTCAGTTGATAAAGAATCCACCTGCAATGTAGAAGACCCCAGTTGGATTCCTGGGTTGGGAAGATCCCCTGGAGAAGAACATGGCAACTCACTCTAGTATTCTTGCCTGGAGAATCCCCATGGACAGAAGAGCCTGGCAGGCTACAGTCTATGGGGTTGCAAGAGTTGGATATGACTGAGCAACTAAGCACAGCATATTTTACCACAATAAAAAATAAACAAATACATAGAGATAGATAAATAAATCTAAGATAATATTTGCCTTTTTAATTCTCATTCTCTCATAAGTATACTGTGTCATTTTCCAGAGGCTACAGCGAAGTAAATACAGAAAAATAAAGGAATCCAAATGTCTTCTATTAAGGAAGATATTAAAAAGATTTGCAAAAATATAAAATGATGCCACTCTTTTCATTATATTTTATTTGTTTTGGAAAGTATACTTACTTCTTCAATAAAACATATCTTATTGTGTTAATATAGGGTGGACTTATTTCTGTTATATTTAAAAGCTGAAGCTCCAATACTTTGGCCACCGAATGCAAAGAGCCAATTCATTGAAAAAGATCTTGATACAGGGAAAGACTGAGGGCAGAAGGAGAAGGGGATGACAGTGGGTGAGATGGTTGGATGGCATCACCAACTCTGGACATGACTTTGAGCAAACTCCAGGAGATAGTGAAGGACAGGGAAGCCTGGCATGCTGCAGCCCATGGGGTCACCAAGAGTTGGACATGACTTAGCGACTGGGCAACAACAACAACAATAAGGGATTTATTCACACATGTACACAATTCTCAGTTTAATTTCTAAAAAACATTGAGAGATATTAATAAAGTGCTTATAAATAAAGCTCTTTAAGATTGTAATACTNGTGCTGCAGCCCATGGGGTCACCAAGAGTTGGACATGACTTAGCGACTGGGCAACAACAACAACAATAATGGATTTATTCACACATGTACACAATTCTCAGCTTAATTTCTAAAAAACATTGAGAGATATTAATAAAGTGCTTATAAATAAAGCTCTTTAGGATTGTAATACTTCTTAGGAGTGTATAGGAGTCCTGAGATCAAAAAGCTTATTAAGCACCACTGTGGCAGTTCCAAGATGGGAATTTACTTTGCATGCTTGTGTACCAGGCCACTTTAATCATTAGGCCTTCTCTTTCTTCAGGCTGGCAAGCGACCCCCTGGCCCAGCCCTGTGGTGGGTGAATGGCAATGGGGATGAGGTAATGTGGAACTTCAGCCAACTGAGTGAACTCAGTCAACAAACAGCCAACATCTTCGCAGGGCCATGTGGTCTGCAGCGTGGGGACCGTGTGACAGTGGTGCTGCCCCGNTATCTTCTGTGAATACTGTCCATATTACTGCACATATTAGAAATTTGTATAGTGTTCCCTTCTGTGGATCTATCACAGTTTCTCTTATCACCTTATTGTTGGTGGACATTAGGGTCATTTTCAGTCTGGGATTATTATCTATGAGGAATTTTGAAGAATAAACAATTCTTCCTGTGGAACTCGAAGGGGTAACCATTGAATAAAATCTACAAACTGCATGGTCCTGGAGCAACAAAGCGATGGAAATAGGCTCATTTCGCTTGCAAAGGCACACCCTATTTGGACTTCATTTGTGATAGAGAGTGGGCAATTAACAACCTGGGGCCTCCAGATCTCTGTAGCAATTAATGACTCAGATTTCTGTTTGGCTGGCAGTAGAGATACCAGGAGCAAACTGAGGCATAGATGACATCTTCAAAGGTCAAGAGACCAGGCAAGTTCTGCAGTCTCTCAAGAGATACTCTTTATATAATTCTGTCATTTTCTGTTTTAAACAAATTCATATTCTGTCTCCTTCCACAAAAAGATTTGAAGTGGCTTTTGTAAAGAGTAGTAAATAGAAAAAAAAAAGTATGGAACAAATGTAAAATTATAAAGCCTATTAGGAAAATATAGGCTGAAGATGTGGGTGAGTGAGTGGGAAGACTAAGGAAAGGAAGCAAATAAACAGGTAATTAAAAATAAGTGGGTAAAGTAAATAAGTAGATAATTGCATGTTGAGCTTCCTGTAAGGCAAGGCAATAAGGGAAGTGAGATAATTTTCATCTCTTATACCAGTACGTCAAAAGCACCCAGAGGAAATAATTACGTGGTATGTTAACATTAGCAATTTTTTAAGATGTTTTGTCTAACCCATTCTTTGTAATAAATTTTGAACAAAGCAAACCATGGAATGAAGGTGGTATTATTGTTGTTGTTTAGTCTCTCAGTTGTGTTTCTTTTTCAACCCCACAAACTGTAACCCACCAGGGTCCTCTGTCCATGGGATTTCCCAGGCAAGAATACTGGAGTGGGTTGCCACTTCCTTCTTCAGGGTATCTTCTAGACCCAGGGACCAAACCTGTGTCTCCTACAGTGGCAGGTAGATTTTTTACAATTGAGCCACCAAGGAAATCCACGAAGGTGGTATTACTAAAAAGTATAGGCTGCAAATGGTAGTGCTGCTATTCGCTGATTGTATGACTTCACACAAGTTGCTCAACCCTCTTTTGTTGAGGGTTGATAATACAAACTCCATCAGGTTCTAGTGGGAATTAAATGAGAGAGCACAGGGCCTAGCAAGTATTCAGTAGTACCTTATTTTTCATAGCAATTCCATAAAGTCTATAGGTGCTTTTAACTTTAAAAAGCACTTTCTACCTGAATTATCTCCCAAAAATATTTTGGGGAAAATAAGGCTGGAATTCAGTTCAGTTCAGTCACTCAGTCGTGTCCGACTCTTTGTGACCCCGTGGACTGCAGCATGCCAGGCTTCCCTGTCCATGACCAACTCCCAAAGATTACTCAAACTCCTGTCCATTGAGTCGGTGATGCCATGCAACCATCTCATCCTCTGTCGTCCCCTTCTCCTCCTGCCTTCAATCTCTTCCAGCATCAGGGTCTTTCCAAATGAGGCAGCTCTTCGCATCAGGTGGCCAAAGTATTGGAGTTTCAGCTTCAGCATCAGTCCTTCCAATGAACACTCAGGACTGATTTCCTTAAGGATTGACTGGTTAGATCTCCTTGCTGTCCAAGGGACTATCAAGAGTATTCTCCAACACCACAGTTCAAAAGCACCAATTCTTCAGTGCTCAGCTTTCTTCATAGTTCAACTCTCACATCCATACATGACTACTGGGAAAAGCATAGCCTTCACTAGATGGACTTTTGTTGGGAAAGTAATGTCTCTGCTTTTTAATATGCTGTCTAGGTTGGTCATAGCTTTCCTTCCAAGAAGTAAGCATCTTTTACTTTCATGGCTGCAGTCACCATCTGCAGTGATTTTGGAACCCCCCAAAATAAAGTCTGACACTGTTTCTACTGTTTCTCCACCTATTTCTCATGAAGTGATTAGACTGGATGCCATGGTCTTTGTTTTCTGAAGGTTGAGCTTTAAGCCAACTTTTTCACTCTCCTCTTTCACTTTCATCAAGAGGCTCTTTAGTTCCTCTTCACTTTCTGCCATAAGGGTGGTGTCATCTGCANTTGAGCATTCTTTGGCATTGCCTTTCTTTGGGATTGGAATGAAAACTGACCTTTTCCAGTCCCATGGCCACTGCTGAGTTTTCCAAATTTGCTGGCATATTGAGAGTAGCACTTTCACAGCATCATCTTCTAGGATTTGAAATAGCTCACCTGGAATTCCATCACCTCCACTAGCTTTGTTTATCTTGATGCTTCCTAAGGCCCACTTGACTTCACATTCCAAGATGTCTGGCTTTAGGTGAGTGATCACAGTTTTGTGATTATCTGGGTCATGAAGATCTTTTTTGTACTTTTCTTCTGTGTATTCTTGCCACCTCTTCTTAGTATCTTCTGCTTCTGTTAGGTCCATACCATTTCTGTCCTTTATCAAGCTCATCTTTGCATGAAGTGTTCCNTTCCAAATTTGCTGGCATATTGAGTGTAGCACTTTTACAGCATCATCTTTCAGGATTTGAAATAGCTCACCTGGAATTCTATCACCTCCACTAGCTTTGTTCATCGTGATGCTTCCTAAGGCCCACTTGACTTCACATTCCAAGATGTCTGGCTTTAGGTGAGTGATCACAGTTGTGATTATCTGAGTCATGAAGATCTTTTTTGTACTTTTTTTCTGTGTATTCTTGCCACCTCTTCTTAGTATCTTCTGCTTCTGTTAGGTCCATACCATTTCTGTCCTTTATTGAGCCCATTTTTGCATCAAATTTTCCCTTGGTATCTCTAAGTTTCTTGAAGAGATCTTTAGTCTTTCCAATTCTATTGTTTTCCTCTATTCCTTTGCACTGATCACTGAGGAAGGCTTTCTTATCTCTCCTTGCTCTTCTTTGGAACTCTGCATTCAGATGCTTATATCTTTCCTTTTCTCCTTTGCTTTTCACTTCTCTTTTCACAGCTATTTGTAAGACCTCCTCAGACAGCCATTTTGCTTTTTTGCATTTCTTTCCAATGGGAATGGTCTTGATTCCTGTGTCCTGTACAGTGTCACGAACCTCCATCCATAGTTCATCAGGCCCTCTATCAGATTTAGTCCCTTAAATCTATTTGTCATTTCCACTGTATAATCATAAGGGATTTGATTTAGGTAATACCTGAATGAACTAGTGGCTTTCCAAACTTTCTTCATTTTAAGTCTGAATTGGGCAATAAGGAGTTCATGATCTGAGCCATAGTCAGCTNCAGACAGCCATTTTGCATTTTTGCATTTCTTTTCCGTGGGGATGGTCTTGATCCCTGAGTCCTGTACAATGTCATGAACCTCCATCCATAGTTCATCAGGCACTCTATCAGATTTAGTCCCTTAAATCTATTTGTCATTTCCATTGTATAATCATAAGGGATTTGATTTAGGTCATACCTGAATGAACTAGTGGTTTTCCAAACTTTCTTCATTTTAAGTCTGAATTGGGCAATAAGGAGTTCATGATCTGAGCCATAGTCAGCTCCTGGTCTTGTTTTTGCTGACTGTATAGAGCTTCTCCATCTTTGGCTGCAAAGAATATAATCAGTCTGATTTTGGTGTTGACCATCTGGTGATGTCCATATGTAGAGTCTTCTCTTGTGTTGTTGGAAAAGGGTGTTTGCTATGACCAGTGCATTCTCTTGGCAGCACTCTATTAGCCTTTTCATTGCTTCATTCTGTACTCCAAGGCCAAATTTGCCTGTTACTCCAAGTGTTTCTTGACTTCCTACTTTTGTGTTCCAGTCCCCTATGATGAAAAGGACATCTTTTTGGGGTGTTAATTCTAGAAGGTCTTGTAGGTCTTCATAGAACCAATCAACTTCAGCTTCTTCAGCATTACTGGTCAGGGCATAGACTTGGATTACCGTGATATTTAATGGTTTGCCTTGGAAATGAACAGAGATCATTAACCTATTGTAAAACTGGTCTAAGGAGTTTCAAGACTTAACCTCCACCAGGTTAAGACTACATGGTTGGTTTGCAATAGCAGCTGATCCTCCTTGGTGACTGAAGGTTTATATAATTCTAGAGGTGAGTTCATAGGGACAAGCCAGTCAACTGCCAGGAAGAAGAAGCTTGATTTGACCAAAAACCAAAAAACAACTGTGCTCTACTTTTTTCTGTAATAAAAAACTGCAATCATTTATCTGTCATTTTTGGTTTGAGGGTTCATGAAAATCAGGTTCATTTGGCCTGAAGTAGATGCAGTAAAGAAGCTAAGCTTTAAGTCTACAGCTTCATAGCCCATACCCATAGCCACTGTGCTACTGATTAAGTTCAACTTTCTTCTTCCAGGTTCTGTCCAGCTATCCAATTAACTACATGATAGGCGCACCCATTGTTTATCGGATGTTGCTACTACAGGACCTTTCCAGGTGATGGGGATTTTGGGGTCAAGAGCCTCTGGTCTATTGGCCATATCTTGCCTCTGTTACATACACATGTGTGTATTTATGTGACCCTCTGAGAATGCATAGCCCCCAGTAAGTCAACCTCATTGTCAAAGCACCTAGGCTTAAGAAAAGTCTGGTTCAAGGGAGGCTCAGGAGAACACTGATCTCTCTTCTTTTCCTCAGTTACAAGTTCCCACATCTAAAGTGTTGCTTCAGTGGTGGGGAGACCCTCCTTCCAGACACTCTGGAAAAATGGAAGACCCAAACAGGACTGGACATCCTAGAATTTTATGGCCAGACAGAAACGGTAGGAAACTTGCTCTAGGAAAGCATGGGCTGGTGAAACTCATGAGTTTCAAAGGCTCTTTTATAATAAAGATATGAGCCACCATTTATCATATACTTATTCAATAAATATAAACATTTATTAAGCAACTACTATAGGGGAGATGTTGGCAATTCAGCAGAAATAAAACAGACAAAGCTCCTGCTCTCATGGAGATTACATTCTAGCGGTCATGGGGGAAAAAGATATAAACAGATAAATGACGTGCCAGATGGTGAGAAGTTCTACAGAGACAAGTGAACCAGGTAAGGTGAAGAGAGGTGGGATAATGGCCTAGTGTTTCAGGTGGTGTCATCAGGAGAGTCCTCTCTAGTGGGGAAATGTTTTGGCGGAGACTTGAGTTTATCACATGTGTCAAGCAAATGTCAAGCTGTTCAGACTGAAGTAAGAGATGGAGAAGAGAACCCACTAAGACCCCCGCCCCCACCTCATCTGCTGAGATATCTTCTTGGAACTTTTGGGGTCCCTTGAGCACAATGTGGACACATGTTGCTCCATACTATGCCACTTATCAAAACAACCTGGAGAATACTTCTCCCAACTCTTTTCCCTAGAGTTCTTACTTTGACTCTCAGTACTTATTGCCTCCTCCTGTATACTCTTCTATCCACATCCTTTTATGGTTAATGGGTCCCCTGACCCATTAGAGCTCCTGAGAGGGCTCATGGCAGCATTGTGATGTGGAAGAACATTACAAGTATGGGTGAGGACAATGGAGTTACAGCTGGGCTTCTAGCAATTCACAGGAGACCATGTCTAAGGATGCTCCTTTGGACACCAAGATCTCCATAAGAGAATATTCATCTCAGGATTCAAGCAGAGCTCTCCTTCTTATGGAAAAGAATTTAATCCCACACTGTATTAAAGGACTTTGGTATCCATAGTCCCTTATTAAAGTATGGCCCCTCTGAAGAGATTGCAATGCATTTATTAATAGTTGTTAGCTCCTCTTCCTTGAGGCAAGGTCAATCAAAAGCTTTTCAAATACTTTAGTGAAACCTCTAGGATGGAGGTTCCAGGAAAAGGGAACAAGCCAGGGAAAAAGGAGAGAAGGAGCTACCAAACATGAACCAACTACAGGACTGTGTCAGGACCTGCTCTGCTGAATCTTTTTACCAACCTGTCTACTGCTTTCCACAGGGACTCACTTGCAGAGTTTCCAAGACAATGAAAATCAAACCTGGCTACCTGGGAACTGCAATTCCCCATTATGATGTGCAGGTTTGTCAGGGGTTTTAAGGAGGAAGGGTGCATATATGTATATATTTTTTCAGCAATTTACTTATTACATTGTCCAAAAATAATAGAGTATAAAGATATTAAAATAATATTTAAAAAGGAAGGTGGGAGGAGGGAAAAAGAGAGGGGTGGGGGAGAAAGGAAGTTATTTATATCCTAATCATCCAGGAGAAACCACTATGAATAGCTGGAAAATTAGTTAGCTAGTTAGTTAGTTATATAAATATACTTATTTTAAAACAAAAATAGGGGTGAATTTTGACATACAATTTTGTGACTTAATTTTATCACTGAGTAATCTTGGATGGCCATCTTTTAGGTCAATTAATATCTATCTACAGCATAATTTTTAATTATTACATAGCAATAGATAGTATGGTTCCACCACTCTTAATGCCTTTTGTTAATAGATGACTTCTAAAATTTTCACTGGTAAAATCAACACTACAATGAATATGCCATAGCTAAAATTTTGCTTCTATCCTTTATTATTTCTTTGGGCTAAATTCCAAGATATAGAACTTATCTATATATGTCTATGTTTATATATGTATATATGCATATGTACTTAATGTGTAACAATTTACATTCTAGTGTTATGTGTAATTACCTGATCCCTGAAATCTATGATAATCATTTATGAATACTACTTTTTAGTATATTAATTAATTCTCACATAATTTGGTGAAATAAGCTATTATTATCTCTGTTTCACAGATGAAGACACTGAGACATAGAACTTAGGTAACACAAAGTCAACTAACAAAGTATCAGGGTCATAATTTGAACTTTAATCTATCTGATGTCCAAGTCTGTGAGCCTCAAAACTAATGGGGTGCCTTTATACTTCATGAACTCCTAAAACTACAAGTATCTTCCCAAGATCATCTGGTCCAGTCTCACTAAGGGGTTGTACCTAAACTGTNCAAAGTATCAGGGTCATAATTTGAACTTTAATCTATCTGATGTCCAAGTCTGTGAGCCTCAAAACTAATGGGGTGCCTTTATACTTCATGAACTCCTAAAACTACAAGTATCTTCCCAAGATCATCTGGTCCAGTCTCACTAAGGGGTTGTACCTAAACTGTTTCAGACAAATGGATTAAAGATTTGGACTTAAAGCTCTTAGCTTCTCTTGGTTTCCAACTCTTTTCAGTCACCACTAGAGTAAGATGATCTTCTATTTAATCAGCTCTTTCATGTTGCCATTCAAGCTGTCTATTTTTATGCAAATAATTCTTCCAATCTGCTTCTTCCTCCAGGTAATAGATGAGAAGGGCAATGTCCTGCCACCTGGCATAGAAGGAGATGTGGGCATCAGAGTCAAGCCCATCAGACCTATAGGCATCTTTTCTGGCTATGTGGTGAGGAAAGCTTGCTCATCCCCTTCTGTCTCCTAGTGCAAATAGTGGGTTCTGAGAGGCTTGAGGGGAGTTCCCACCTCCCAAGAAGCATTGGTAAGAAATAAGGACAAAGGGACAAAGGACAAAAAATGTCTAGGAATGGGCACTTTGCCTAGCAAAAAGTCTGGTTTTTCACTCCTACTTTTCCTAGCCTATGGTTAAGATTCCAATTGATGAACTCTTTCTCACAGTAATCCTTTTCCACTTCCAAGAGCTGTTTTATGACAGAAAGTTTATTGCCCCTGAATTATATAGAGCAGCATTCTTCCAAGGGCAGTACTGCCCCCTCTCTCAAGTACCATGGCCCTGCTCTGTGCCAATGATCTCCTCTAGAGCCTTGCAAGATGCTTTGCACTAAGACTTCACCATAAGTTAGAAGTATTCCTATCTTCAGATCTTGAAATATTAAACATAGGTGACCCTCAGACCCAACTGCCCCACTCTATGGGTGAGAATGGCGAAGTCAGAGTTTACAAGACTCATTCAAGTCCACCACAGTGAACAATGGGCAGGGACTTCTGACACCAAGATGATTAAATAATAAAGTAAATAATCCAAAAGTTACAGTTGCTGCCATTTATTGCAAGCTTACCACATGGCAAGCACTCTCCTAAAGAAGTTTATATACTTTAAACTTGTTTAATCATTTCAATTACCCCTTGAAGGCCTTGGGCCCAAATTAATTGAGTTTAAAATCCTGCCTTACTAATTGCGGTGTGATCTTGGACAAGTTTCTGATCTCTCACACCTCAGTTTCCTCAGAGTCCTCTTGCTTTTTCAGATCTTTAATACCCCTAAGTTCCCAATGAAGGAGTTAGGCTACGAATTCCCTATGCCACCTTTTAACCCAGAGATCAAACATCTACTCTAAAGCTACACACCTACCCTTGAACAAAATATAGAGATGTTCTGACAAGGGGCAAACCTCAATTGTTCTCTCTGCTCATAAACAGGTACTTCAATTAAACAGAGGGGTTCAGCCGTTACAGAAATATACACATTGACCCAAGTCCAGACAGCTTGCTGGTGTATCTCTAGAACTTCCATATCTAACAATCTTGACCCAAGAAAACTGTCTAATAAATCTTGATGCCCTTGAATGGTGTCANGAGATGTTCTGACAAGGGGCAAACCTCAATTGTTCTCTCTGCTCATAAACAGGTACTTCAATTAAACAGAGGGGTTCAGCCGTTACAGAAATATACACATTGACCCAAGTCCAGACAGCTTGCTGGTGTATCTCTAGAACTTCCATATCTAACAATCTTGACCCAAGAAAACTGTCTAATAAATCTTGATGCCCTTGAATGGTGTCATGGGGTGGAGCAGGGGTTAGGCTGACCACTAAAGAAAAGGTTGAATCCACTGGGGGAAAGGCCCTAGAACATGGGCAAATGGATTCATTAATATTATCCATCAAACTGGACCCCAGAGGAGTAAGTGAGAGACTCTGGGTGGAATAAATAAAGGGGGAAGTGCCAATTCCACCTGTTCAGGGAAGTCCTACCATGGGTAGTAATTCAAGTTGTAAAATGAACAATTTGCACTCTGGTGATGGCAGGCCTAGGGCAGAGGATTTAGGCTTTGCAGGTATAATGACTGTCTTTCTGTGGTCACCAGGACAATATTGAGAAGACAGAAGCCAACATCAGAGGGGATTTTTGGGTCCTGGGAGACCGGGCAATCAAGGATCAAGATGGATATTTCCGATTCATGGGAAGAACAGATGATATCATTAACTCCAGTGGGTAAGCTTGGTTTCTGGGCAGGAAAAGGGTAATCCAGTTCTTTATTTTGTCTGATTCTAGACTTCTGAGCTGAGCTAGAGGTTGAGTGTTCAGTCTTCTCTGAAAGATAGGTTTTTCTACAGGTACCGGATTGGGCCCTCAGAGGTGGAGAATGCCCTGATGGAGCACCCTGCTGTGGTTGAGACAGCTGTAGTAAGCAGCCCGGATCCCATTCGAGGAGAGGTGATGGGGGAACTGTGGCCTGGGGGTGTACAGATGGTAGTTAAGAGTATGAACTCTGGGGCTAGACAGTCTGGGCCCAAACCTTAGCCTTGCTGCTTACTAGCTGTGTGTCCCTGAACAAGTTATTTCGCCTTTCTGTCTCAGTTTAGCCATATGCAAGATGCAAAACTGTTGTGAGGATTAAGTGTGTTAATATTTGTAAAGTGCTTGAAACAAAGTCTGACCTGTAATAAGTACTATACAAAGTCTATTATTTGGGGCTATCCTGTTTGGCATTTGAATCAGAATCTATTCCCTGACTAGAACAGAGGAGAAATTTAAGCCAAGATAGAGCCTTTGAGGCATGTGGTTTTTAGTAAGGAAGAAAGGCCCCTATAATGCCAAGGTTAATGAAATTAAGCCCAGATGAAATCTAGAAGAGCTTGTGTATGTGAAGGAAAATTTAAGGTGGAAAGACATGAGTTGATGTCCAGGGTGAAAATTGATAATATCATACACCTGGCAGGTGTGGGAAATATCATAGGCTCGAAACCCTGGGTGCCAAGCACTGAGGCTAAGCCATACTGTATATGATTTCTTTTTATTTCCCATGAATTAAATATGCAAATTGGATCTCTATTTTATAGGCTGGCAAACTAACTTGGAGAGGCTAAACAAATCTTTTAGGCTTATTGTTCCCAGCCTTTTATTTTCCTCTCTTCTAACTAGCTTTTTCTCATCACACTCTATTGTCCCTGGGATATGAGATAATCCTGATCTCAATCTACAGTCCTACCTGCTCATCAATAAACAACTTGAGAGAAAGTTGGAATCTTGGCCATGATTGACCCCCAGGTCCTACTTTTCCCTTGCCCCAGATATCTGGAGGTGCAAATGAGGGGATATAAAGGTGGTGGCTGTGGTGGAAGTCTTGACACTGATTATCCCAGGGGATGACGATGCACTCTGATCATTCTCTGGGCCCTCATCCTTGCTGTAGGTAGTGAAAGCATTTGTGGTTTTGGCCCCACACTTTCTGTCCAATGACCCAGACGAGCTCACCAAGGAGCTGCAGCAGCATGTGAAGTCAGTGACAGCCCCATACAAGTACCCAAGGAAGGTAAGGCCTCTGGATTCCCATGTCCTTTCCCCTTTATGTAGGGATGGAGATGTGGTTTCCTCTTGTAGTTCTCTTTTTCAGGGTGAGGACCAAGCCTTTACTCTAAAGTTCTGCCTGATTATGACCAAGAAAATCCAAAAAGACAGTCCAGTAACTGCCTATAAGCCTGAAAATTAGCCTTTAATTCACTCTGAATTGAAACTCACATTCTTCCATAGGTACAAATTCTAGCCAATATGGTCCATATCCCCACTCTTGGCATTGAGATCTTGCTATGTTTTTCAAGATTCTCTCATTTGCAAGTGACAGAAATTCAATCTGAAGTGTATTGGTCACACAGTTGTAAAGTCCAAGGTTGGGGAAGCTTTGTTGTGGCTGATACCAATCATTAAGATGGTGTGGTCAGGGATGTCTTTTTTTATCCCTTAACTCTCCTTTGTTCAGTATTGGCTTCATTTCTTGAATTGTGTTCCTTGTGAGATAGTCCCCAGGAGACTCAGACAAACAGTTTTAGCAGCTTAGATAATCTCAGTAGAAAAAAATCATCTTTTCCCTCAAAGGCACCAGCAAAAGTCTTCAAGTTCATTCTCATTGGACCAGTTTAGGTTATGTGTCCGTGATTAAACCAATCTTTGTAACCAGAGTAATGGGCACTCTGATTTGCCAGTTCTGAGTCATGTAATCATCCCTGAGCAAGTACAAGAAGAATGGGAGAGAGGGCTGCCCTACACCCCTGATATGGACTCAGTGAGCTCACCACAATAAAAAGGAACTGCTCTTACCAGAAAAGGTAAAGAACATAGAATACACTCTCCCTGTTTTCAGCTATTTTTACACTGGGGAAAGAAACTAAGGCATGGAGAGTGATGTAGAAATGGGTATCCCAGGTTTTCGAGCTGGGTACAAGATAGAAGCTTGCTGGAGGAAATGAAAAATATATTTATGTGTCTGAGGTAGACACACACACACACACATGCACACACACACACACTTACACAAGACACTATACTTTTTAAGTGGTAAGCCTTACACATCTCAGATTCTTAAGTAACCCAGATTTTCACTGATGCTTTGTCAACATAGGCTAATTATCATGGGTGGGTTTTCTGAGAGGCAAACTCTGGGAAGGCACTTAACATGCTAAGGTTTATTAGGGAGTGCTTTGGGATCAACACAAGGGGAAGGAAACAGAAGGGAAGAGAGAGGTGTTTGCTGTTGTTGTTCATTCGCTCAGTCATATCTGACCCTTTATGATCCCATGGACTGCAGTACACCAGGCTTCCCTGTCCTTCACCATCTCCCAGAGTTTGCTCAAACTCATGTCCATCAAGTCGGTGATGCCATCCAACCATCTCATCCTCTGATGTCCCCTTCTCCTCTTGCCTTCAATCTTTCCCAAAATCAGGGTCTTTTCCAATGAGTCTAGTGAATCTTCACATCAGGTTGGCAAAGTATTGGAACTTCAGCTTCAGCATCAGTCCTTCCAATGAATATTCAGTATTTATTTCCTTTAGGATTGACTGGTTTGATCTCCTTGCTGTCCAAGGGACTCTCAAGAGTCTTCTCTATCACCACAGTTCAAAAGCCTCAATTTTTCATCACTCAGCTTTCTTTATGGTCCAACTCTCACACCCGTACATGACTACTGGAATAATCATAGCTTTGACTATACAGACCTTTGTTGGCAAAGTGATGTCTCTTCTTTTTAAGACACTGGTTAAGTTTATTATAGCTTTTCTTCCAAGGAGCAAGTATTTTTTTTAATTTCATGGCTGCAGTCCCCATCTGCAGTGATTTTGGAGCCCAAATAAATAAAGTCTCTCACTGTTTCCATTTTTTCTCCATCTATTTGCCCTGAAGTGATGGGACTAGATACCATGATCTTTGTGTTTTGAATGTTGAGTTTTAAGCCAGCTTTTTCACTCTCCTCTTCCACCTTCATCAAGAGGCTCTTAGTTCCTCTTTGCTTTCTGCCATTATGGTGGTGTCATCTGCATGTCTGAGATTATTAATATTTCTCCTGGCAATCTTGATTCCAGCTTGAGCTTCATCCAGCTCAGCATTTCACATGATGTACTTTGCATATAAGTGAAATAAGCAGAGTGACAATATATAGCCTTGTCATACTCCTTTCCCAATTTTGAACTGGTCTGTTGTTCCATGTCCAGTTCTAACTGTGCTTCTTGACCCACATTCAGGTTTCTCAAGAGGCAGATAAGGTGGTCTTGTATTCCTGTCTCTTTAAGAATTTTCCAGTGTGTTGTGATCTACACAGTCAAACTCTTTAGTGTAGTTAATGAAGCAGAAGTAGATGTTTTTCTGGAATTCTCTTCCTTTTTCTATGATCCAACAGATGTTGCCAAGTTGACCTCTAATTCTTCTGCCTTTTCTAAACCTAACTTATATGTCTGGAACTTCTCAGTTCACGTACTGCTGAAGTCTAGCTTGAAAGCTTTTGAGCATTACCTTCCTGGCATGAGAAACAAGAGCAATCATGTGATAGTTTGACCATTTCTTGTCATTGCCCTTCTTTGGGATTGGAATGAAAACTAATCTTTTCCAGTCCTGTGGCTACTGCTGAGTTTTCGATTTGCTGGAATATTGAGTACAGCCTTTATACAGCATTATCTTTTAAGATTTGAAATACTGGAATTCCATCACCTCGACTAGCTTTGTTTGTACTAATGCTCCTAAGGCCCACTTGACTTCACATTCCAGGATGTCTGGCTCTAGGTGAGTGATCACACCATCATGATTATCTGGGTCATGAAGACCTTTTTTGTATAATTCTGTGTATTCTTACCTTCTTCTTAATACCTTCTGCTTCTGTTAGGTCCATGCTGTTTCCGTACTTTATTTTGTCAATCTTGGCAAGAAACTTTCCCTTGGCATCTCTGATTTTCTTGAAGAGATCTCTAGTCTTTTCCATTTTTTTCCCCAGACTGTCCAGAAAAAATGGGTTTATTTGACAGCAGCAAAAATTGAAATTCAGAGTCTTGAACTATGGCAAGCCATGTGCAAGGAAAGGAGGTCTCTTTTGAAGAGAGGAAAGGGAAGTTGGCAAGGCTATAGTAAACAGAGTATCCAGGGGAGGAACTGAAAGTTCAAAATATAGTGTCTTCTCATTGGCTGAGTTGTGACAATTTCTCATTGGCAAGAAGAGGAAGGTAAAGATTTACTGGAATTGAAGCAAATGACATCTGATAAGAAAGCTTTCCCAAGATATTTGGACCAGTCTGGTAGAAGATTGTCACCAAACCTTTGATGATGACATACTATTTCAAATGAGCCTCAATTTCTATGAACTTGATAACATATGGATTTATTTATTTTTATAAATTTATTCATTTTAATTGGAGGCTAATTACTTTACAATATTGTAGTGGTTTTGCCATATGATGCCATAAATCTGCCACGGGTGTATGTGTGTTCCCCATCCTGAACCCCCTTCCAACCTCCCTTCCCATTCCATCCATCTGGGTCATCCCAGTGCACCAGCCCCAAGCACCCTGTCTCATACATTGAATCTGGACTGGTGATTCATTACACATATGATAATATACATGTTTCAATGCCATTCTCCCAAATCATCCCACCCTCGCCCTCTCCCACAGAGTCCAAAAGACTGTTCTATACATCTGTGTCTCTTTTGCTGTCTCGCATACAGGGTTATCGTTACCATCTTTCCAAATTCCATATATATGCATTAGTATACTGTATTGATGTTTTTCTTTCTGGCTTACTTCACTCTGTATAATAGGCTCCAGTTTCATCCACTTCATTAGAACTAATTCAAATGTATTTTTTTAATGGCCGAGTAATATTCCATTGTGTATATGTACCACAGCTTTCTTATCCATTTTCTGCTGATAGACATCTAGGTTGCTTCCATGTCCTGGCTGTTATAAATAGTGCTGCAGTCATCACTGGGGTACACGTGTCTCTTTCAATTCTGGTTTCCTCTCTGTGTATGTCCAGCAGTGGGATTGCTGGGTCATATGACATTTCTATTTCCAGTTTTTTAAGGACTTTCCACACTGTTCTCCATAGTTTGCAAACTAGCTGTACTAGTTTTCATTCCCACCAACAGTGTAAGAAAGTTCCCTTTTCTCTACATCCTCTCCAGCACTTATTGTTTGTATACTTTTGGATAGCAGCCATTCTGACTGGCATGAAATGGTACCTCACTGTGGTTTTGATTTGCATTTCTCTGATAATGAGTGATGTTGAGCATCTTTTCATGTGTTTGTTAGCCATCTGTATGTCTTCTTTGGAGAAATGTCTATTTAGTTCTTTGGCCCACTTTTTGATTGGGTCATTTATTTTTCTGGAATTGAGCTGCAGGAGTTGCTTGTATATTTTTGAGATTAATTCTTTGTCAGTTGCTTCGTTTGCTATTATTTTCTGCCATTCTGAAGGCTGTCTTTTCACTGTCTTTCACCTTGCTTATAGTTTCTTTTGTTGTGCAAAAGCTTTTAAGTTTAATTAGGTCCCATTTGTTTTTTTTTTGCTTTTATTTCCAGTATTCTGGGAGGTGAGTCATAGAGGATACTGCTGTGATTTATGTTGGAGAGTATTTTGCCTATGTTCTCCTCTAGGAGTTTTATAGTTTCTGGTCNGCCATCTGTATGTCTTCTTTGGAGAAATGTCTATTTAGTTCTTTGGCCCACTTTTTGATTGGGTCATTTCTTTTTCTGGACTTGAGCTGCAGGAGTTGCTTGTATATTTTTGAGATTAGTTCTTTGTCTGTTGCTTCATTTGCTTTTATTTTCTCCCATTCTGAAGGCTGTCTTTTCACTATACACAAAAATAAACTCAAAATGGAATAAAGATCTAAACGTAAGACCAGAACTTATAAAACTCCTAGAAGAGAACATAGGCAAAACACTCTCCGGGATAAATCACAGCAGGATCCTCTATGACCCACCTCCCAGAATATTGGAAATAAAAGCAAAAATAAACAAATGGGACCTAATTAAAACCTTCTGCACAACAAAGGAAACTATAAGCAAGGTGAAAAGACACCCTTATTGGACCTTTTAAATGGACTTCATAATTATAATCTTTTCAGCTACTTAATATCAGTCTTTTTTAAACCTAAGTTTTTCATAGAAGGTACAATTGATACTACCTTTGATATTTAAAATCTCAAAGCTAGNGCAAGGTGAAAAGACACCCTTATTGGACCTTTTAAATGGACTTCATAATTATAATCTTTTCAGCTACTTAATATCAGTCTTTTTTAAACCTAAGTTTTTCATAGAAGGTACAATTGATACTACCTTTGATATTTAAAATCTCAAAGCTAGAGATTTTATTATCCATTGTGTCATTGAAAGATTACCTGTAGGCACAAATGTGTTTCTGAAACAAGTGTTTATGAAATTAATGAGGTTGTTATGAAGCTAATTTGAAAACATCAAAAGATTGTTAGTCACAGTCTAATGACATATATCAATGCATTGATTAGTGTTCTACTCATTATATGAAAGGGAAAATATGTATAAAACATCAGTTTTTTATTTCCTACAATATAGTTTTTTATGGGATTGGTCATGTCTTTTTTTTTTTTTTTTTAATCGAGATTAATAGCACTTTGTTGACCCCACATTGTAATGTTTTTACCTTATAATTTTTCAGTTTCAGGCTCAGATGAATAATACCTGTTGATCGAAGCATATGCTAAATGAAGAACTTGGCATTAGTTTGTGTAAGAGAGTAAAGTTTAGCAGATTAGTGAACTTTACACTGGTTTATCCATTATTAATAGCTGGAGCTTAAATACAAATTATGAAGCTCATATTGAAAGTTACTTTAACATTGTAAACCATAGGTCACCTCTACCACCTCCAAGTATGACAAGTAGTGCCTCCATGTTCTGAGAGTAAAGTCACTAAATGATATGTTATTCATTAGCCTGAGGTTGAACAATGTCATCTCTGACTTCAGGTTTGCTGATCACAGATCATAAAGGTAGAGCATACTTTGAACACTCTCAGTAGAGCCTTTCTACTTGTCTTCTCACAGAAAGCTCTTTAGGGAAAGATAAGTGTCATCAAATAATTATATGTCTGTGGATTGAGGGTAACTCTTAAATACTCTTATTAGAAATAAAATAATATTCACTTAATATTTTGGTGGTAGGAATATATTTTATGGAGTAAACTCTCTTTTTAAAATAGATTTACAGGAAGCAGAGTATATCCTAGTAATTGCCCTTGCCATTTCTTTATAGTCCCATGCTACAAGCGGTGTAAACAGATGGAATATTCAGATGAATTGGAAGCTATCATTGAAGAAGATGATGGCGATGGGGGATGGGTAGATACTTATCATAATACAGGTAAGAGGGGAATAGAATGGCATGTGTTTAATTTGTTTTAAACTCTTTTGCAATCTTTTATAACAGCATTGATTTAAAAAATAAAGTAACACAAGGCATAGTTTTGTACTAGAAGATTTTCACCTGAAAAGAAGCTGGAGAACAAATTAGGAAAAAATGCCCTTGGAATGTACCATATTTTATAGTACTGTGCTACTTGCCACTACACACTGCCAAATATACCATGAAGGCAAAATTATTGCTCTCAGTTGAGATTCACTGTAGTAGTCAGAGGGCTAAATAATCTGCACAGGGAAAAGTAGCTCTTTAAGTTTGTTTTTCCTCTGCTCTGAGTAAAGGACACTGCCATTTGTTTCCTTAAATGATTCAGAAACAGATTCAGGACCTGAATTCCTTGAAGCTTTCTTGTTCCTTAATGAGTTGAATATTGTTATGTCAAGGCCTAGAGAAAATAGCAGTTTGAACAACTTAAAATAATTTCAGAATCATCCTCTTTCCTCAACTGAGTAGTGCTATTAGACTTCTTGTATGTTTTTTCCCCTGCATCTTCCCAAAATCTTTCCAGTTTTCTGTTTTTGTCTTCATTACTGGAAGATGTGGATGGCAGGTCTGTAAGAAATTGCCTGTTGACAGAGTAGAGCCACTGGTTATAATACTGTTTCTGATGTCAAGTTAGTGAGCCTCTCAGTTGTCTAGTTGTATTTCTTAATCCCTGTCCCAGAATCCAGGTGCATATTTACAGAGGCATTCATCACAGAGATAAGCAGGCGTTGGAATGATTGTGCTGTGCTGTACTTAGTCACTCAGTTGTGTCCAATTCTTTGAGAGCCCATTGTCCACGACTATTCTCCAGCCAGAATACTGGAGTGGGTTGCTGGATATCCCTTCCTCCAGGGGATCTTCCCAAACCAGGGATTGAACCAGGTCTCCACATTGCAGGCGGATTCTTTACGGTTTGAGCCACCAGGGTAGCCCAAGAATACTAGAGTGGGTAAATCTGATGTGATATTACTTCCTTTGGATGTCCTAGATCTCTGAAGCAAATAGCATATTTATCATAACCATTATCTTATTGAGAAAATTTCATTGCAGGTTATATGACCCCTATAGTCTCTTTACTTTGTGAGAATATTTATTTTGATAGGGTCACACAGGGCAAGTAAATAAAATAAATGAAGGATACTAAATGAGGAAAGATAGGCTAGGATAATTTATGGTAAAATATTAAACTGATATTTTTAAAGTTATTTAATTTTGAGAAGTACCTTTGTGATTGTTTATGCCCATTTGAGTTCATTTGTAAAAATGCTGCTATCATTGCTTTCTCATTTCAGAGAACTTTGAGAATTTAGATAATGTTAAAAGTTTTTTATTGCTCAAATCAGGTAAATTGAAGATCTACAACTTAATTTTAGTTATTTTCTGCTGAATTTTTAAACAGGTATTACAGGAATAACTGAAACAGTTAAGGAGATTACACTGGAAAGCAAGGTAATGGTTATTAGTTATGTTTTTAAATTCAGTGACCTAGTTATTTGCTTGTATATTTATTTTGAGGTTATTCGTTTCAATCATATGCAAACTCTTACTATCAGTATTTATTATCAACTCTCTTAAATTCCAGCTATTTTATTTCCTCTCATTTTTCTGCATCAGCATACCAAAACACCACTGTTTCCAGAGCTTCTCTTTTCTTTACTCTGTCAAATGGTTAAGAAAAACATTTTTTGAGACTGTAACTGGTTAAAATCTATAATTTACTATTTGGGAAGATTTCTAGGCCAGTTTACAAGAAATGGCTTTTTATTTTTAAACACAAGTCCCACACATTCTGTAAGTGGAAGTTTTTGAGGGGGTGTACTTATTTGCTGATTACTGTAGTAGATTGCTGATAATATTGTATTTAAATTTGTAGTTTAAACATTGTCTTAAACAGTTTATTCATTTCTTCTGAAAGAGGAGAGTGAAAAAGTTGTCTTAAAGCTCAACATTCAGAAAATGAAGATCATAGCATCTGGTCCCATAACTTCATGGGAAATAGATGGGGAAACAGTGGAAACAGTGTCAGACTTTATTTTGGGGGGCTCCAAAATCACCGCAGATGGTGATTGCAGCCATGAAANTGCTGCGATTCATGGGGTCACAAAGAGTCGGACACAACTGAGTGACTGAACTGAACTGAACTGAACTGGTTGGAGATTTTGCTTATTAGGAAGTTGGGAACCAATCCAACAGGGACAGATGATCTGTGTTTCTAGAATTAGCTGTAGTACCATCAGACGCAGAGCAAATAAATCATTCACATAGCTGGCTGCTTTGATGACTACTGTCAAATTCTAGAATTATTGGTTTCCTTTTTTGAGAAAGAAATTCTGACATGATACTTTTCTAAGAAGTATCAGCCTAATAAATGGGTAGGGGTGGAGGCACTAAGGGGAAAAATGTATGTTATTTCTCAACCAGACTGAACAAAAGGAAGTGGATTCAGAGAGAAGAATCTCTTGACATTCATTAGAGATCCCTTTTAATACTCCAAGACAGGGGACGCTTTATAGCAGTGTGATTGAGCACTGAGAGTATGGCTCCGGTGTCAGTTAGGACTGGAAGTGTTAGTCGCTCAGTTATGTCCAACTCTTTGCAACCCCATGGATTTTAGCCTGCCAGGCTCCACTGTTTATGGAATTCTCCAGGCCAGAATACCGGAGTGAGTAGCAGTTCCCTTCTTCAGAGGATCTTCCTGACCCAGAGATCACTCAAGATTTTCCCTATTAACAGTTTTCATCCAATATTGAGCTTGGCATTTACTGATGAGCTGATATAAGTTGGAGAAACCAGATTAAGTTTGAGTGACTATATTAAATTACTCAGCAAATTTGTGAGGATGTTTGGTTACTTTGGGAAAATCTTTGACTATGGTTTATAGTTCTGCTTTAGTTCAAGGAATATAAGAAATTAAGGGTTTAGCTTCTGGATCCTCAGAAGGCTTAATTTTGAAGGAACAGATATTGATTTATTCAGAGAAAAATAGGGTGGGGAGAATTTTAGGGAAAAAGGAAAGTTTGGTGAAGGAATTAACAAGGGGGAACTGAAGATATGGAGGAGGTGTGGCAGGCACATAAGGGAAGGAGGAAGATGGTGCTGTAAGTGGGGCCAGAGGAGGAGGGACTGTGTTAGAGCAATAAGACAGTCCCAGAGACTGAGACTGGGACCAAAAAGCCAAGGAAGAAGAGCCTTAGGCTTCAAAGGGGACATTATCTTTCTTTGTTTACTTGCTTCAGTTAATTTTAAAATCTGATTTTGCAAAGAGGCAATTTGAGACTCCTGATAACATTTGAAAGTCTTAAAACACCAGATGAAAGAGATGTTCCATTCAGTTTTGGAAATTTCAGAGCTGTATTTGTCCAATTTGGTTAAAAAAAAAAAAAGTTTGGGGTTTTCGAAAGTTCTCCATAATAACCATTGATATTCTAAATTGTCTTTGATTAAGTCAATTTATATAGTTAGAAATTGGCATGAATGGAGACTGTGGTTTTCAAACATAAACTAGATGAGGGTCCTTGGTGTGTGGGAGGGGCAAGGTGAAAATACTGTTTCCCAGAGGTTTTTCTCTAGAAAAGAATAATTTTCAAACAGTTGGAACAACTCAAACAATCTTAATTGCCTGGAGGCCTAATACCAGCCAGTTTTGAGGAACAGTTTGGTCCCTGAACTGAACTGTCTGGTCCCAGAGGAGGTACATCAAAAGCAGCTCAGTGCAGTTCCAATAGAACAATCCTTATTCCAAAAGGATTGGGTCAAAGACTGAGTCTGCACAATTCTGATTAACTAACCTCTGTTCCCAAAGAAGTAGGCTCAAGTCCAGTCAGTTCTAGGAGAAACAGTCCTGGTTTCAAAGAGAATCATGCCAAAGGTTAGCACGGTTCCAACTGGGACAGCCTGATTTTAGCATCAGGCTAAAATTTCAATGGAATACCCACACACAGAACAAGGCCTTGACTAGAAAGGATGAAACCTTTAAGTAGAACCTGAATAAATCCTGAGGAGCTTCAATACACAAAGAGGGTAGAAGCTCAAACCCAAGAGAAAGACTTTTCCTCAGACTCTAGGGCAGAATGTGGAGATGCACTGTTATGTAGTCTTAATAAGAGCTTCAGCCAACCCCATGAGGAGTTCTGAAGCTAAGATAACTTTTCCCAGGGGAAGACAGGGAGAAGGGTCTCTATGCTCATGTAGGTTGGGTTTGGATGCAGGCTGCCCTGGGAAGAGATAACTCTCCTTTACTGCTGCACTCCCCAAGGTGGTTTGGCAGTGGGGGAGTAAGTCTTTCATTCCTACAGGGGGATCTGAGTAGCACATCAAAGAATGCACCACACAGAATTTCAACCTCAAACTGATAGCGAGGCATTACAGCAGAGTCTGAAATCAGACTGTTCCATTCAACATTCATCTCCATTACTTTTCTGAACAATTACTCTGTGCCTCAAATTCCTTATCTGTAAGTGGGCTAGTGGTGTTACACCTTCACAGTTGTTAAGACAAGTTAACATTAATATTTGTAAGGCATAATGCATTTGGAAGAGTGACCAGCACATTAGTAAATATTTCATAAGTATTTTAAAAGGGAGACTAGAAATCCAGTCATAATATAAATTTTGAATTGTAACAGTATCTTGGAGGATCAGGTGGAGTGATAGTATCCCACAGTATAACACTATATTATTCAATATATATGTCTCCTTTTTCGAGTTTCTCATCTAGAATGCCCTGGGCAGCAGATTTTTTTCCACTTCTTCCCTCCTTCCGGTGACTATGTCTTTCTGCTTCCTTCTTCATAATACGCAGAGTGGTCTTCTTCTTATCATTAAACCCAGATCTCCCCTGAGACTTCCTTCTACTCCATCTACATCCGAGTGGCCAAACATTAACTATTTTAGATCATACTGTCTTTATTGCAACTCTTCACTGATACTGTGAAAGCAGCCAGAAATGATTGTTAATGAATGAGTGGGGATGTGTTTAAATAAAACTTCATTTACAAAACCAGAGGAAGGCTGAATTTTGCCCAAAGACTATAGTTTGCCAGCTCCTGCTCTATTCCATTGTGATTTTAACAAACTCCTTCAATAAAGTCAGTCTTACTTTATGGAAGATTCCCATATCAGGTGCTAAGATACTTTTTCTTTATCTGTATCCCTGTTATTGGGGCTTCTCTGGTGGCTCAGTGGTAAAGAATCCACCCGCCAATGCAGGAGTCAGGTTCATCCCTGGGTCAGAAAGATCCCCTGGAGAAGAAAATGGCAACTGACTCCAGTATTCTTGCCTGGGAAATTCCATGGACAGAGGAGCATGGTGGGCTACAGTCCATGGGGTTGCACAAGAGTTAGACACAGCTTACAGACTAAACAGCAATCCTTTCTGTTATTCTTTGCATTAAACCCAAGACCATCTGACTTCTAGACCAAAGCCCTGGCAAGCTGATCCGTATAATGGGAGGTCAGTACAGTTCAATTCAGTCCCTCAGTCATGTCCTACTCTTTGCGACCCCATAGACTGCAGCACACCAGGCTTCCTGTCCACCATCAGCTCCTGAAAGTTGCTCAAACTCATGTCCATCGAGTTGGCAATGTCGTCCAATGATCTCATCCTCTGTCATACCCTTTTCCTCCAGCCTTCAATCTTTCCCAGAATCAGGGTCTTTCCCAATGAGTTAGTTCTTCGCATCAGGTGACCAAAGTGTTAGAGTTTCAGCTTCAGCATCAGTCCTTCAAATGAATATTCAGGGGTGATCTACTTTAGGGTTGAATCGTTTGATCTTCTTGCAGTCCAAGGGACTCTCAAGAGTCTTTTCCAACACCACAGTTCAAAAGCATCAATTCTTCATTGCTCAGTTTTCTTTATAGTCCAACTCTCACATCCATACATGACTACTGGAAAAACCATAGCTTTGACTAGATGAACCTTTGTTGGCAAAGTAATGTCTCTGCTTTTTAATATGCTGTCTAGGTTGGCCATACCTTTTCTTCCAAGGAGAAAGCACCTTTTAATTTCATAGCTGCAGTCACCATCTCCAGTGATTTTGGAGCCCAAGAAAATAAAGTCTCTCACAGTTTGCATTGTTTCCCCATCTATTTGCCATGAAGTGATGGGATTGGATGCCATGGTCTTTGTTTTTTGAATGTTGAGTTTTAAGCCAACTTTTTCACTCACCTCTTTCACTTTCATCAAGAGGCTATTTAGTTCTTATTTGCTTTCTGCCATTATGGTGGTGTCACCTACATATCTGAGGTTATTGGTATTTCTCCCAGTAATCCTGATTCCAGCTTGTTCTTCATCCAGCCTGGCATTTCTCATGATATGCTCTACAAAGAAGTTAAATAAGTAGGGTGACAATATACAGTCTTGATGTCCTCCTTTTCCTATTTGGAACCAGTCTGTTGTTCCATGTCCAGTTCTACTGTTGCCTCCTGACCTGCATACAGATTTCTCAGGAGGCAAGTCAGGTGGTCTGGTATTCCATCTCTTTCAGAATTTTCCACAGTTTATTGTGATCCACACAGTCAATGGCTTTGGCATAGTCAATAAAGCAAAAGTAGATGTTTTCCTGGAACTCTCTTGCTTTTTTGATCATCCAACAGATGTTGGCAATTTGATCTCTGGCTCCTCTGCCTTTTCTAAATCCAGCTTGAACATCTGGAAGTTCGCGATTCATGTACTGTTGAAGCCTGGCTTGGAGCATTTTGAGCATTACTTTACTAGCACGTGAGATGAGTGCAATTGTTCAGTAGCTTGAGCATATTTTGGCATTGTCTTTCTTTGGGATTGGGATGAAAACTGACCAGTCCTGTGGCCATAGCTGAGCTTTCCAAATCTGCTGGCATATTGAGTGCAGCACCTTCACAGCATCATCTTTTAGGATTTGAAATAGCTCAGTTGGTATTCTATCACCTCCACTAGCTCTTTGAATAGTGATGCTTCCTAAGGCCCACTTGAATTCACATTCCAGGATGTCTGACTCTAGGTGAGTGATCATACCATCGTGTTTATCTGGATCATGAAGAACTTTTTTGTACAGTCCTGTGTATTCTTGCCACCTCTCCTTAATATCTTCAGTTTCTGTTAGCTCTATATCATTTCTTTCCTTTATTGTGCCCATCTTTGCATGAAATATTCCCTTGATATCTCTAATTTTCTTGAGATCTCTAGACTTTCCCATTCTATTGTTTTCCCCTATTTCTTTGCATTGATCACTGAGGAAGGCTTTCTTATCTCCTACCTCTTATCTTTATCTTATCTCTTATATCTTTCCTTTTCTCCTTTGCCTTTTCTTCTAATCACAGCTATTTGTAAGCCCTCTTCAGACAATCATTTTGCCTTTTCAAGGACAGACAAATAGGAAATTACTGAGATGGAATTCAAAACCAGACCTTATAATTCTTAGATTCCTATTCTCTCTGGTCTACATTAATAGCCATACCTAATATTTTTGAGTGTTTACCCTGTTGGGGAGGAAGAAATATTCCTCTACCTTTCTAGATTCTTCCTGCTGGTCTAAATACTAAATCAGTATGAGACAGATTAATAGGAGAAATCAAACACAAATTTAGTCATGTATTCTTGGGAGAGACTCAGGAAAATTCAATAACTCACCAAAAGAATCAGAACCCTCACCTTAAATACCATGTTCAGCTGAAGACAAAACATGATGTTGGGAGTAGTGGTTTGGGGACCTCAAAAGGGTGTTAGGCAATTCTAATGGAAATGGGAAAGCAAATATTGGCTAAATAAATGTTTTCTGAGCTGTACAGATAGACATTGATGTCTAGGCCCTGTTGAATCTTCCCCACACCCTAGACCATATTCTTTGCATGCAGAGATATCTCAGGAAAAAACTATTTAAACATTTTAAGCAGTTAAGGGGTAAGTAACAAGAAAAGCATTCTGAGTCTTCTATTTCTTAAACATAATAAGCCTAAATTAATCCTCACGCCCAAGAGGCACATTTTGAGCTGGCATATTTTCTTCCCCTATAACCTCATGCAATTTAGTCTGTGTAATTGCACTTTTTTATCACAGCAACTCAACGAAGTTGTCATCCTTCAGTCTGTTCAGTGAGAATACTGAGCCTCAGAAAAACTAAGTGACCTGACCAAAGCCAGGCACATGGTAAAGGAAAGGCTGAAGCCCAGACAATCTGAGGTAAAAACTCAGATGGCTGTTTACTGTGTCATGTTGCATCCATCATGCTGCGTCTTCACTCTTCTAGAGACTGTCAGAGACCAGCTAACTAATCTTTATGTTTAATCTCTTATCCTTGTCCCAGGACATTTTCTGAAGATTTTTATCACACAAGGGGTTTCCCAAGGGACTTAACCAGGATCTGTCTTCACTTACCTGGAGCCTTTGGCCTCAGTGTTTCCTCTCACTTTTCTCTCTGAAAAATCCAACCCATTGGAGTCACAAATAACCCATTTTGAACTGATCTTTTCTCAACAGATAGAGTTCGTCTTAGATCTGCCCAAGACCAACACAGGGAAAATTCAGCGGGCAAAGCTTCGAGATAAGGAGTGGAAAAAGTCTGAGCAGGTCGGAGTCTAGTGATACCTACAAGGTGCTTTACCTTGGATCCTGCCCTTCTTCCCCTTTAATTCCATTTGGGTCATCTGCCTTCCTCTGGGAATAGGAGATTCTTTATGACAAAACATGATCTGATTTTTATCTTTCCTTGCGTTATTATTTCAAAATCTTACCATGTTAGATATTGAACAAAGAAAAAGAAAGGAAGAATGAGAAAGAGAGGAAAGGAGAGGAGAACAGAAAAAAAGGTGGGGAAAGAAGAAAGAGAAATTAAAATAGCAATAAAAAGAAATTGAAAAATAAGAAAAGGAGGGAGGGATCATAAGATGGAGGCCTGGAGGAAAGATGAAATAATTAGAAGGAAGAAGAAAAAAAGAAAGAGGAGAAAGGGAGAAATGAAGGAAAGAAAGAAGGCGGGAAGGTAGAAAGGGGAAAAAACAAAAGACAGAACTCAAAAAAATATCAATAGTAAGAGAAAATGATGAAGAAAATTGATGGGAGACAAGAAGAAGGGGAGAAAGGGAGGAGAGAAGGAAATTTTTAGTTTTTCTCCCACAAATACATAGTGACAAGAATCATGAAGAAAACTGAATCTTAGCTAGGAAACAAAAGCCTATAACACCCCATCACACTCCTAGGACAAAATCTCCATACAGAGAGGCTTGTGAGTGTGGTTGGAAAATTATAATCACCCTCAAGTAACTTCAAATTTGGGGGCAATCATGACCAGAGGAGGGGAAACACCATTTATTGAGCATTTGCCACATGCAAAGCACTGTCCATGCAAGCCATTTCACAAATACTATCAGGTCTTATCTCAGCGTGGCATCTACAGATTTCAGATCATGGCTATGAGAATAGTGCAGGCACCTCAAAAGGGTGGCCCTTCCCCTATGGCTTTTGTCTCTCTTTTTTTGTTATCTGATCTTCCTAGAATCAATAATAAAATCATTTTAAAGTTAAGACCCTAAGGGTTATCTTTGGGAAAAGAAAGAAGTTTTGTTGAAGAATAAACCACAGAGTCAATTCCTGAGACTTCTGGATCCCAGAGTCAGGGATCCAGGAGGGAGGTAAGGACTATGAGGGCTTTACCTATAACTAAGAGATGGAAGGTGAATCTTCCTAGCAGATTAAAGTTTANTTTGCAGCATTATCTACAATAGCCAAGATATGGAAGCAACCTAAATATCCACTGATAGATGAATAGATAAAGTGGATGTGGTATATATACATATATTTATTTATATTTATACACACACACACAATGGAATATTACTTGCCATAAAAAGCACAAAAGCATGCCATTTGTGGCAACATGGATGGATCTAGAGGGTATAATGCTAAGTGAAATAAATCAGAGCAAAAACAGACTCCACATGATCTCACTTATATGTCGAACCTAGAAAACAAAACAAATGAACAAACAAAGCAAAGCAAAAACAGATTCATACATACAGAGAAGAAACTGATGGTTGCCAGAGTGGATGGGGATTGGTGGGGGATGAACAAAACAGGTGAAGAGAATTATAGGTACAAACTTCCAGGTATAAAATAAATAAGTCACAAAGATATACTGTACATAGAGGAAACAGAGTCAATATATTGTAACAGTGTGGTATGTTGATGATGTTAACTGGTCTTATTCTGTTGATCATTTTATAATGTATAAAAATATCAATTCACTATTATACACCTGAAACTAATATAATATTATATTTTCATTACAACTCAATAATAAAATATTCACCAGAATGTGAATATAATTTGACTTACTTCTTTCCTAGAGTGCCCTAAAATTCACCAGTTTTATGTTTGCCCTAGTAGAGAAACACAATCTGCTAATCAAAGAGCAAAAGGGAATATCATTTAGCTTCCAAAAATTTTAAATCCAGTAGATTGATCATTCCAGNCTGAAACTAATATAATATTATATTTTCATTACAACTCAATAATAAAATATTCACCAGAATGTGAATATAATTTGACTTACTTCTTTCCTAGAGTGCCCTAAAATTCACCAGTTTTATGTTTGCCCTAGTAGAGAAACACAATCTGCTAATCAAAGAGCAAAAGGGAATATCATTTAGCTTCCAAAAATTTTAAATCCAGTAGATTGATCATTCCAGCACTTTCGCTGTTCTTTATCCTATTGTGAGAATGATTTTGATCATATCTCCTGATTCAGTGCATGTCCCATGCTTCTCCAGGCTCTGGAATAAACAATGTTGAGATCTCATACTTTTAGGGAAAATCTATGACTTATCCAAAGTACAGAATCTGCCTCTCCCCCTTCCACATCATCTCCTTCTCCATTTGGCTTGTATATAGAAATCACAATATTAAGCCAGTACTTTCAGATTGGCTCAGTGTAACAACAATCATATCTCATTTTATTGTTTCACTTCACTGTTCTTCACAGATATTGTGGTTTTTAAAATTGAGGGGATTGGGCAATTCTGAACTGTCAGATGATGGTTAGCTGTTTTAGCAATAAAGTATTTTTAAATTGTATCTTCCCTGGTGGCACAGTGGTAAAGAATCCACTTGTCAATGCAGGAGACACAAAAGATGCAGGTTTGATCCCTGAGTTGGGATGATCCCCTGGAGCAGGAAATGGTAATCCACTCTAGTACTCTTGCCTGGAAAATTCCATGAGCAGAAGAGCCTAGTGGGCAACAGTCCATGGGGTTGCAAACAGCTGGACACAACTGAGCACACACACACCCACATACACATTTTTATAAATTATGTACTTTTTTTAGACATATTGCTACTGCACACAATAGCTTACAGTATAGTATAAATGTAACTTTTATACAGACTGGGAAACCAAGAAAAATTTGTGTGACTCACTTTATCTCAATATTTACTTTATTGCAGTAGTTTTTAACTGAACTTGCAATATCTTCAAGATGTGCCTGCACAAGGACATCACTGTCTCTTGTTTTGTTCAAGATGAGATAAAAATATACTACCTCATCCTTCATGTCTTTGTCTAGTCAAAGTCCTTAAGATGCCCCAGTAACCCTCAGAACTAAGAAGTAATGGCTATCAAGTCCCTGTGACCCAGTACAGATTGTGCATAACTTTCCTGGACAATCATTAGCTTTAGAGAATACACAGAGTATTCTTGTGTTTGTGTTGGTGGCATAAGTTGCCCCCAGATTGCGGCAATTATCTGTTCTGTGGATAGAAGGAAGAACTTACCTGAAAAAGGACAGGGTCACATCACTTAAATTCAATATTATTTCAACATCAGGTTCAGGTTGCAAAATATTAGAAGGGATGGTCATTATATCACATGATAAAAAGTTTGGACTTTATCTTGCCAGTAATGAACTCAGTCAGCAATTGATTTCTAAATGATTACCTTGGTAGCTGAATGGTAAATGTATCAAAGGAGAATTTGAGAAATGCTTAGAAGAAAAGTTCCTTCTTCTCGGAACTTGGTAACTTTGTGACTAATAAGGCAGATCAGGTTAAGGGTAAGGGAGCCCAGAAGGGTCTCTAAGCGTTTGATTAAGTAAACTGGGGCAAATGGTTGTAAGGTTTTCTGAGAGGAATGCTTTGAAGGTGGGGACACAGAATTCAGTTGTAGTCATATTAATTTATCCATGTTATCTATTAAATACTGAGGTTAGGACATATTTTAGTCATCAGCTGGATACGTGCACGAAAGTGAAAAGTGAAAGTGAAGTGGCTCAGTCGTGTCCGACTCCACAACCCCATGGACTGCAGCCTACCAGGCTCCTCCGTCCATGGGATTTTCCAGGCAAGAGTACTGGAGTGGGGTGCCATTGCCTTCTCCAAAATTTGACCTAGAGGGAAGTAAACATTTTTAATGTGTTTAGGGAATTATTGAGAGACAGTGAGAGAGAAAGAGAATAAATAGAATAAGAAGAGCTATTAGCTGTGGATGAATCCTTGGAGAATAATAATATATTAAGAGAAGAAAAGGGAGAAAAGCCAGTGATCAATATTGAGAAAGAGGACTCAGAAAAGGTAGGATGTGATAACAGAAAGGTAGAAGAGAGCAATGCAAGAGCAGATTAGCATTACTGTTTAATTTTAACTACCTTTATCTAAATCTTTGGGCTTCCCAGATGGCTCAGTGGTAAAGAATCAGCCTGCAGTGCGGGAGACAAGAGTTTGATCTCTGGGTCAGAAAGATGCCCTATAGAAATTGTCAATGCACTGCAGTATTCTTGCCAGGACAATCCCATGGACAGAGGAGCCTAGTGACCCCATGGGGACACAGATTCAGACACGATTTCACAACTAAACAGCAACTCAATCTTCAGTCCACCAAAAGAACCAGTCTGCCGACAGAAGAAGAGATGGAGGGAAGAAGAGAGCAGAGAAAGGGCATTTGCTCAGAAGAGCAAGACTGTTTTCAGAATCTAACATCTAGCTTTTTGATGAAGTCATGATTTTTTTCAGCCGTTCTTCTCTACCAACTCATGAGTACTATTCTATTGTCTATGTCCCTCCAGGGCCCAGGTACTCTGAAAATAAGAGGGTCCTGAGAGAAGAGAAATAAGCAAGTAAGTAAGAGGGCAAATGGCAGCCCCTGAGGCTGTGAGCTGGATCTAGGGCCTGCCCCACAATTGGTTTGGGAGGTCCAGATATCCCAGAAAGAGCCCCACAGAAGCTATGAGAGAATGTGATATCTGAAACCTGTAATGCAGAAAGAACCTTACAGAGAAATGGCTGATAGAATTTCTGCCATATTTTGATGCTGTTGATACTATCTCCCACACGGTTCCCAGGACTACTGAGTCAGGAGAGGCTTACAGAGAACGCAAACCAGTTCTTAAATGCCCTAGACCAGAAGTGACTTTTGTCACTTCCCCTTGGAGTTCATTGTCCTAAAGTGGAATTCAATCGCCTCACCCTAACTACAGAAGAAACTTGAGAAGGAGAAATGTGCACATGGAATCTTTTGAGAATTCTACTGTCTCTGCCACTCACCCATTGTTAGGAGGAGAAAACTGAGGTACAAAGGGATTAATAAACCCACTCAGTGTCCCAGAGCTGGTAACTGGTAAAAGCTAGACTCAAACTGAGACTGCCTGGCCCCAGCACCTGTCTTTTTGACCACAACACTAGTGTTATAGTTCCACAGGGGAGATATACTGAGATCCAGAGATTGCCTTGTGCACTGATCCTCCTGTCCCCATTCTATCCTCAAAAGTGACTACTTCCGCTTGAGTAATAGGGCGTTTTTTACTTCACCATATTTAGCTTACTATGGCCAGTCTTATTTCCTCCTTTCCATAACATAAGAGTTAATCCTGAGCAAGGATTCGTCATCAATGCATCTGCCAGGAAGAGCAAGACTCACATCATAGAAGCCAGGCTTTCCCCTCAGGCCTATCAGAGTGTTCTAGCTATCTCTGGCAGTCTTTGGCAGTGGCTTTGAGCAGAGATTTTCTCCCCCCACCTCCCCCCCGGTTCAGTGGAGGTTGGGAGGGAAAAAGTGCTGGGAAATTTGGGCCAGGATACTAGACATCCCTTGTTTCCTAATGACCCCACAAAATGACTCTAGAGGAAAACTAACAGAACAAGACACTACCTATGACAATCCATGCTTATCCAGTGCAACACCAGTGTCAAGCCAGAGTCTACATCCCTGGACCAGGCACTCTACACACTTTACATTGTGCAAAACTTTCAAAGATTTCGTGGGATAAATCTTACTGACAACCACTGACTCCTCTACCTTTGAGATGTTAGAAGAGATAAATTGCTACCATGGACCATCTTCTAAGTGGCTGTGCCAGGATTTAAGCTCAAGACTTCGGGGTTCCAAAGACCTTACATCTTGCTAGCACACTAAGCTATTTCTCTTAGAATCCTAAGTTAAGAAAAGCAGCCAACATTGATTATGCCAAGTACTGTGCTATATATATTTCATGAATTATTTCATCTAATACTAACACTGACAACCACAAAGAGAAACCATAGGAGAGAGGTGTCACCATTAGCACTCCCATTTCATAGATAAGGAAACTGAAGTGTAGGAAAAGGATGTCCAAAAAGGTCAGAGAAAGGATAAGAGGCAGGCCTGACCCATAAGCCCAAATCTCTCTGCCTCCAAGCACAGGCTTTCTTAAAATGTATTTATCTTTTCAGTTCAGTTCAGTTCAGTCGCTCAGTCATGTCTGGCTCTTTGTGACCCCATGAATCGCAGCACGCCAGGCCTCCCTGTCCATCACCAACTCCCGGAGTTCACTCAGATTCATGCCCATCGAGTCAGTGATGCCATCCAGCCATCTCATCCTCTGTTGTCCCCTTCTCCTCCTGCCCCCAATCCCTCCCAGCATCAGAGTCTTTTCCAGTGAGTCAACTCCTCGCATGAGGTGGCCAAAGTACTGAAGCTTCAGCTTTAGCATCATTCCTTCCAAAGAAATCCCAGGGCTGATCTCCTTCAGAATGGACTGGTTGGATCTCCTTGCAATTTTATTGGAGGATAATTACCTTACAATGTTGTGGTGGTTTCTACCATACATCAACGTGAATCAGTCACAATTATATCATATATATATATATATCTCCCTTCCATCTTGAGCCTTACTCCCCCTGCCCCTAGCCAAGCACAGGTTTAACTACTAGGCAATGCTGCCACCTGGCTTTCACTTAAATGAGAACACAGGGGACGTAAGACTGGGAAAGGGGAGCCGGTTATCCACAGAGAACCTGTGAAAGTGCTCCATTTGGGTTTATTTGTTCATTCAAACCACAAAGCAGGCCCACAATAATTGGAAATTACATTATATAGTTTGTTTTTCTAACTGGCTTTCTCTCTATGAGGGCTTATGATTGCTTTCTGCCCTGTTACATGTGAGAATCTCCTCCCCCTTTTGAATCATTCCATTCCTGCCAAGTTCTCCACCCCAGCTGTAGACAAGAACCAAGTTCTGTTGTATAAACAGAGAGAACTGAACTTCTAGTCAGAAGAGAACTGAACTTGCAAAGTCCCCATCCAAGACATAACCCAAGCGTTTCCTAGACAGTACCAGGTAAGGGACCGCTTCTTTGGGTGTATGTCTGTGTGTGTTTTTCTGCCATGAGGCAGTAAAGTAAATATAGAGCCATGAACATGAAATCTAAAGCCCCAATTTCAAATTCTAGCAATGCCACTTACAGACCTGGGGCAAGTCTNAGCGTTTCCTAGACAGTACCAGGTAAGGGACCGCTTCTTTGGGTGTATGTCTGTGTGTGTTTTTCTGCCATGAGGCAGTAAAGTAAATATAGAGCCATGAACATGAAATCTAAAGCCCCAATTTCAAATTCTAGCAATGCCACTTACAGACCTGGGGCAAGTCTCTTCTCTGACACTTCATTTCCTTTGTTGCAAAGCGAGGATGGTGAAACTGAGAGAAGGGGATCAGAGGGAATACATGGTATGCCCAGCACCATGACTGGTATACAGATGATTGATTTAATGTTAGATATTTGAATGTGGTAGGCTGTGGGAGGAGGGTGCCGACAGGAGTAAAAAAGACCTAGAAGTTAAAACATTGAGAAAAAAGCTCCATTATGTGAAAGTTTGTTCAAATCACTTAAGTGAAAGCCTTTTATTAACAACATATTTTTTAAATCTCTAACTTGGTAGGGATTGGCTTCAGTATTTTCTGGGAGTTAGAAGACATCTCAACACTTATTAAGTCCTTATTCCGTATCAGACATAGCACTGGGAAATTGACTATATTGATTATCTCACTAATCCTTATGAAAGCATAGTGCATATTTTTACTTAGTGTACACAGTGAGTATTATTACTATGCCCTCCAAGTCTGGAGACATAAATGATGGCCAAGATCATTTTCCTGGTACCAAGTGAAGCCAAACCTGGCTCTGTAATGCTGGGATCCTCTGTAATGCACTAAAAATGTTGCCTCATAAAATGAATAGCTTTTTCAGTCCAAATGCTTGTGAAATCAAAGTTCTGTTGTAAGAACCCATCAAGGCACTCTGAACAAGTCATATGAGGTTAAGTTTCATTTTAACTTTACCTCTTTAAAGGCCTCATTTTAACTGAATTACCTCTTTTAAGATTCTGTCTTAAATATAGTCACATGCTGAGGCACTGAGTGTTAGGACTTGAACGCATAAATTTTGAGGGGGCACAATTCAGCCCATATTAAAGAGTTTATTTCCTCATTATTTCTCTTTCTGTTGTCTTGGTTTTAGCCACTTATTAAGGGGTTGTATGGATTGTCCTTGAGTATTTTAAGGATAATCCTGTGGCCATGTACACACCTGTGTATAAAATTAGCAATTGAGTCTGGTGTTCTTGCTCCAGTGGGTTCATGCATGAGAAAAGAGATATGTGCTGGGAAAAAATGGAAGGAAGAGCAGGATTTTAGAACTGTCTCTGCTACTAAATTTGCCTTGCAACTTTGTAGAAATCCCTATCCGTCTTGGAATCTGGCCCTATGGCAAAGATCTTAAGCTCAGTTCAGTTCAGTTCAGTCGCTCAGTCATGTCCGACTCTTTGTGACCCCATGGACCCATGGAATTCTCCAGGCCAGAATACTGGAATGGGTAGCCTTTCCCTTCTCCAGGGGATTGTCCCAATCCAGGGATCGAACCCAGGTCTCCTGCATTACAGGCAGATTCACAGGCAGATTTGGGCTTTCCTGCTATCTCAGTTTGTAAGGAATCTGCCAGCAATGCAGGAGACCTCAGTTAGATTCCTGGGTTAGGAAGATTCCTTGGAGAATGAATTGGCAACCCACTACAGTATTCTGGCCTGGAGAGTGACATGGACAGAAGAGCCTGCTGGGCTACAGCCCATGGGGTCACAAGAGTCAGACATGACTGAGTGACTAAACCACCACCATTGATTTATATTTTATTGATACAATGAAACTTTAAAATAAATGTAAATGAGATAACAGCTTTGAGGTAAACTCTTTTCTATTTTAGAAAAATCTATTTAAAATAATCTTCCCAGATATTTGGTAACTTAAAATTTTAAAGTTGGGCTAATTTAAGTTCAATGATAAAAGTTTATTGAGTAACTAGATAATTTCATTAATGAAATATTGAGATATAAATTACTAAAGAGAAAAACTGAAAGTATTTAGGAATATTAATGAAAATGCTTGATGTCACCCCAAGATATCTTCTATAAGGAAACAAATGCTTTTAGAAATTATCAATGCTGTTTATGCTCACCAATCTATAGAATTCCAATGTAAAAAACAGTTCATAATTACTTACTTATCTTTTACTAAAAATTAAGGTTTTAAGAGTTGAAATTTCTAATTTACATATGTAGTTAAAGCTATCAGAAATAATACAGTAACATTTTAGTATACAGTAGGAAATAAAATGTGTGTTTTCAGTAAAGAAGGTATGAGGAATAAAATTGCATTTTATTGAGAAAAAAGAAGGAATGAGCTTGTTGATTTTATTTGTATAAAAAATGAGACTAGATACAGAAAGTGATGAAAGACTGCGAAAAGGAACTCTGAGGAGGAAAAAGTTTTATGCTTAGTCAAGGTTCACTAAATTTAGATTGAAGTTAACTAAATGGATTTGGCTAAATAAGCTAATAAGAAACTGGAATTTGATTTCTCTTTTACTTTGGTTAAGTAAATAAGCATTGTTTCAGTGACCTATGATCCTGTTGTGTTTTAAATCTTTGTTGACATTTCTAACAAACATCTCAAATATCAAAATCTGACTAAAGCTCTTTAGCCTCCTGCTGACTCTGGGATGCTTTGAAGAAAAACCTCTGAGACATCTCAGAGAGGAATGTTAAACTAAGTTTATTTGGCATTCAGAAGATTTGGCGAGTGATTGAAGGTGAACTTTACCTTGCTTCCTTTAATTAACAATAATCTTCTGATGTTCAGTCTCTCTATCCTTTGTTGCAAAACTTTAACCTGCTTCCTCCTCTCACTTCCTTGGAGCAATTCTCTCAGAGTCACTTGAGATGCTGTCTCCTGGAATTGAAGTCCTAAAAATTCCCACTGAATAAAACATAACTCTCATCTTTTAGTTTGTGACTATTTTTTAAGTCAATACTCTTCTCTGCAGACAGTAAGCAGGGTTCTGAGGGCAGCACCAAAATTAATTGGGGCTAGGTTATTACAAGTCTAAATAGATTGAAAATGGAATCATGTTTTATTGATTTCTTTCATGGGTCTATCATCAAACAGTATTATCTTGTTGCTGTAACTGAGAGGGAGAGGGCTTAATTATTTGCAGGGAAAAACTGCTTAAACCTCAAAGCTATTTGTGAAGTAGCTTTCTGCTCATAGAACAGAAGTTCTTGCTGAGGCCAATTTCCACCATCAAACTTCAAAAAGCATCCTAGTAAATGAGCATTCTATCCCCATGTCAGAAGCATTTGTTGGATCTGGAGTTGCAAAAAATTTTTATTTCATAGGTCAAATGATGGATTAGTAATAGGTACCTGAATGCTGTCCTGGGGAAGACCTTGAGGCCAGATCCCTGTTTAGTAGGGAGAATGCTGTGATATTAGCCTCCTCTGTCTGAGTGTGGTGGTGCATATTTGTCAATATTCTTATAATATCAAGTGACAGAAACACAATATTAGACAGGAAAAATTATTGGTCCATAGAATTCAGGACAGGATAGTAACAAGAGAGGGGTAGAGATGCAGACATGCCTCAGGAGCAATAGTTATGAACCAGAGACTTGCATGCCTCTAAGATTCTCTCTACCCCTTATTTCCATGTCTGTGAAAGTTTTCAAGGTTTCTTCTCTTATGCAGAGCAGTTATCTCCACATTACAGGAATTATAGCCACTGACAATTTCCAAAGTGTGTATTTTCATGGCTTCCACTAAGGCTTCAGTAACACACAAACACATAATTTTGGAGAGGGATTATGATTAGGCCAGTTTGTATTTAAAAAGATATATATCATGGGAAATGATCAACCAATCAAATTTAGATGTGGTGGGATCATATAAAACTATGACAGTTTTCATGAGAACCACATATTTGGGCTCAGTAGGAAGAGATGTTTCCAGAGCAAGGATAGCATGACATACAGGACTTTGAAAATGCTGTTTCTACCAAAAAAGGGTGGCCACATGGCCTCCATCCTTGGGGTTTAAAAGAGAAGGAGAAGACCCTCAGGAATATGTGCCTACCTCATCTAGTAGCTATATTATCCTCATAATTTTTGCCTTGTGATTCTTCACTTGGGAAGAGAAATTCCCAGTTAAGTCAGTTTATATGTGCCTTCAAATTTCAGTGAGCTGTTAGTTGTGCCTTCCAAATTCCAATGAACTGAAACAAAGCTATTACTATAGTAATTAGCCAGCAATGTGCCTTCATTTTGTGGAATGAATTTCTGCTCCAATGACCAACATATTAGCCATCTCTTCTCAAGGCAGGTAGTGACCTGAGACTTCTGTGTCTGTTTCCTGAGGACTGCTCCACTATGCAAAGGCTGATGAAGTTTCGGGTCCTGTGGGGCATCCACATGTCCTGCCCTGGCTTCCACCATGCCCCTCAGCACCTGCGCTGCCAATCTTTATCAGGAGCTGGAGCCCTAAGATGGAATGACTACGACAGACCTGAGGAATTTAACTTTGCCAGTGATGTACTGGACCACTGGACTCAAATGGAGAAGGTAAGGAGGCCTCTGTGTTGGGTGCGAGAACAGGATTCACCTTCTCTTAATAGGAAGAAGGACACAGAACTAAAAGGGCTTCTGACTAAGTTTACAGTTTTCACGGGAAAAGCTTATGTTTGGGGGTTCAGTTCTCAGCCTGGACACTTCCTCTATACTCTAAGCCCCAGTGGCTTTATCTGTGAAATGGGGATAATCTCATTTAAGAAAAAAGATAGCAGGTGAAAGTATCTGGTACTCAGTCAGGTAATCATGACCAAATGTCAAGTTCTAATCACAGGTCAGCAAGTTGATGTTGGTCTGAATTCTCATCTTCAACTAATGAGACTGTGAGTCTAACTAGAATTCATCTCATAAAGCGTGGGCTTGACTTTAGGTTACACCCAGAGAGAGGGTGTAACCTTGATTGTGCACATGACTGTCTGACACATAAAACTAAATCATGTCATCTATCTTCCTATGAGGATGGCAGGTATAGCTGGAGTCCTTCCTATCAACTACCTACTTGACCATGACTTTAGGGTCTATCCAGAGAAACCCATCCCAGTGGTCTCTGCAAAGAAATGCACATTCTTGGTCTCTCTTTACCCAAGAGAGGCACAGTGGTGATACTATGAGTTGGGTNCCATAAGAAAAATGCATTGGTTAGCTACAGATTTGAGAAACCTTAGGTTAACTTTGAGAAAAGTTAAGTTCAGGTGGAACCAGCTGTCATCATGGCAACACAGAATTTTAAAAGAAATCTCCTTCTAAATTTATAGAGAGAAGGGAAAAAAATTCGACACTTGTAAATTTGTTTCCTCCTGCCACTTAAGAGAGAGATGAAAAAATATCTGACACTTGCAGCCTGTTTCTTCCATTTGGGGCCTCTAGACTTCCTGCCTGTTACCCTTTCAGAACCAAATTATCTTTCTAAAAGATCACCAAATCTAGGAAGTGGATCATCTAAGGCAGCAATCTGATTTTTCATATGAGTCATTAAATGTGTAACATTAGAGGACTGTGGTATATAAACACAACATTTAGTTTGAATTATAGCACAGTTGCCCCTTTGAGATGCTGTAAGGATATCAAGGGCCATATGATATTGCAATTCAGCTTTTCATATCATAAAGACCTCAGAATTAGCCTGGTTGCTATCATTTAAGGAATTTTGAGTGAATTTTGTCAAGGCTTTAATGTGAGAAGTAATATTTTCCAATCTTATTGAAGGCCCCAAAATAGCTGCTAAGTTATCATATCAGTGAAGTACATATCTCTTGGTCCATCAGGCTTGTATTGATGGTAAATTTGCTGGAGTCACATCAAAATTTGTTTGTACAAAAGTAGCCTTGAGCCCAAGAGAATCCTAAAGTTCACCTTCTTAGCCATCTCAGCAGAAGCCAAGGCCATAGACTGGACCCACAAAGCCATTGAGTCCCAATAGGTGCCAGCCAGTATATTTCTGGTCTCTGACCCAATCTGTTCCATACTAACCAGAGTGTTAGGTTTCAGAAACAAGTTTAGAATGCCTTGTCAATACTTTGGTTAAACACTTGCAATAATATGTCTCCTTTAAGTAATACAAGATAACATAGTCCTTTATCCAGTCTCATTGGTCTCCGTGTAAGGGAGACAATGAGGTTTGCCAAAAGAAGTGTATCTGATGCTGAGGAGAACCAATGGAAGAACCTTAGGCCAAGGAAGAAGCATCTGTTATTTTAGCCAATTGAGTTTTAATTGTTCCATTTGTTTTTTCCACTAACCTAGAAGACTAGGGGTGATAAGCACAATGGAATTCTGCATAATCAGGCAAATTTCCTTAATAATTTGTCCAGTAAAACTGGTCCTTGTGTCACTATGCATTTTAAAAGGGATTATCCAGAAGGGAATCACTCATTCTAAAATCACTGTTTCTAAATTTCCCTACTGATTGTGCCATGGCCCTTCTGCAGGGTTAAAGATTTGAGTACAGCATAATTAGGAAACTTGGGTGTTTCTGTAACATATAACATTTTAGTATAATCACTAGAATTATGACTGATGACATTATATCAGGACATATCAGATGTAAGGGATTCCATAAAATTTTGGGAATATCTGTATTAGTGATATTTATCTATACACTGTAGCCTAAAGTTCATTTTTAATCACTTGATGATGTTTTTCAATCAAAAATACCAAATAAGCTAGCTTAACATTCATCTCTGAGGTTCCTCAGAGAAGTTTCTTTGAAGAATCCATCCCAGAGTCAGCTAGAGGCTAAAAAGTGTAGTTATATTTTGATTTGGGGAAATGCGTTAGAAATATAAAAAATATTTTAAAACACAGGATCACAGATCACTGAAACAATACCTATTCATTTAATGAAGTTCACAAAGAAAATAAATATAGAACATTTAAGGGCACAGAAACCCACGCAACCTGTTATCAAAAGGAACATTTGTAACAGGGATAAAATTTCCAGTCTTGCATTAGCTCACTTAACAAAATAATTTACTTTTGTCAGGGGAATGGGTAATTTCCTCAGTTCTGTCTTGTCACAACAAAAGTTTGAAATGACAGACGTTAAATCTCTCAGCGCATCACAGCTCTTGGACAGTCCGTGTGACAGCTCTCGGCTCTCAGACAGACCATGTTATACCTCTTGGTTCTCGGACAGACACTATTATAGCTCTCGGACAGATCAGTGTTACAGCTCCATGTAATAGCTCAGTTTTATTTAGCAAATAAAAGGAAAATACATCCTCGAGGTGTGAGGGCATGCCGACCAAAAAAGACACGAAGAGAAGAGAGAGAGAGAGAGGGAGAGAGGGAGGAAGGGAGTGAGAAAGAGAGATAGAGGGCATGTATGAGCAAGGGAGAAAGACCTCTGGCCCTTTGGCTCCTATTTTTATATGTTTTTTCCTCCCCCTGGGCCTGACCTTTGTAAACTGAGTTAGCAGGAGTGCTGTTTGTTCTACCTGAGGTCCTCACTCTGGTCCTTGGACTTTCCTTTGTTCTATTTTCACAGGCTTTTCCCTTCCTTGTCTTTTAGCCACCACCATTCTGGACTATTTTTCCTATTCTAACTACCTAGCTTTCCCCCCTCAAGAGATGGGAGGCCCAGTTCTTTGGAGCTTTGAGGTCTTTCTGGCTACTTCTTCCTAAACTGGGACAGCGAGGGGCATTGGGCCTCCCCCTCTTTCTAGTCTCAGGCCACAGAGCCCTTACAGTCGTGTCCATCTAAGGGTGAGTGTTATTTTCTGTGGGCACCTGTAGTTTTATATATCCTTGCTTGAACTGGCACTGCATGTTGTAGTTTGTTGACCTAGGCAGAGACAAAATGGGTTAGACAATTGATAATATATGGAGCAATCATAAGCAGCATCAATGTGGCATAACAAGAACTAGTAGGGGCATTAGCCAACTCCAAATTCCCTTCGCCAGGATGGCTCAAGTCCCTCCTTGTTCAGGGATCAGAAGATCTATCTCCTGTCTGTTTTGGAGTAGAACCCCTGCCAAGCTGTGTTGGCTCTTTAGCGCTGTCTGAGAAATATCCACAGAAACTGGATTTTGGGAGTGTTCATTGGAATGGCACTCACTTGTTGTTCTGAATAGGCATCCAAAATCTCCCAGGGCTCACAGGTGTATTGAGTGTCTTCCTCTGTTTTCTTCCACAGCTTGACTCATGAGTAGTGAATCCAGGGGTCATGTCCTGATACCTTGACCAGTGTGAAGGCAGAAAGTATTAACAGAGTAGTGGCCCTCCCACATGGGCTGGAGCTGAGCCTTTGGGAACCCATCTTTCCAGACTTTAATTAGGACTTGAATCCCTGGAGCATATAGTGGTGACCCCTTAGAATCCTTTGGGTACTGGTTCACACCCCACAAGCGCATATCCTGTTGGAATTGCCCAATGGCCTTGGTATGAAACTGGAGGGTCTGAGCCTCTGGATCTAGGAAGAGATCACTGACATAAACAAAAGGTATCCCATATAGAATCTCATAAGGACTAAGACCAACCTGTTCCTTAGGGGCAATACAGGTGCAGAGGAGAGCTATTGGTAAAGCCTCCTTCCATCCCAGGGAGGTCTCCAGGGTTATCTGTTTTATCCCTGATTTTAAGAATTGGATGGCTCTTTCTACTTTTCCTGAAGACTTAGCCCTCCAGGCAGAATGGAGATAATAAGTAATGCCCAATGCTTTAGAGACCCCTAAGGTGCTTTTGAACTGTGGTGTTGAAGAAGACTCTTGAGTGTCCCTTGGACTGCAAGGAGATCCACCCAGTCCATTCTAAAGGAGATCAGTCCTGGATGTTCATTGGAAGGACTGATGCTGAAGCTCAAACTCCAGTACTTTGGCCACCTCATGCGAAGAGTTGACTCATTGGAAAAGACTTTGATGCTGGGAGGGATTGGGGGCAGGAGGAGAAGGGGATGATGGAGGATGAGATGGCTGGATGGCATCACCGACTCGATGGACATGAGTTTGAGTGAACTCCGGGAGTTGGAGGTGGACAGGGAGGCCTGGCACGCTGTGATTCATGGGGTCGCAGAGTCAGACACGATTGAGTGACTGAACTGAACTGAAAAATGATGTCCCATTGTCACTTTGTAATGACCTGAGCAGAGCAAATCTCAGAATGATTTCATGGAGCAGTTTTTTTTTTTTTTTTTTNAAATCTCCCAGGGCTCACAGGTGTATTGAGTGTCTTCCTCTGTTTTCTTCCACAGCTTGACTCATGAGTAGTGAATCCAGGGGTCATGTCCTGATACCTTGACCAGTGTGAAGGCAGAAAGTATTAACAGAGTAGTGGCCCTCCCACATGGGCTGAAGCTGAGCCTTTGGGAACCCATCTTTCCAGACTTTAATTAGGACTTGAATCCCTGGAGCATATAGTGGTGACCCCTTAGAATCCTTTGGGTACTGGTTCACACCCCACAAGCGCATATCCTGTTGGAATTGCCCAATGGCCTTGGTATGAAACTGGAGGGTCTGAGCCTCTGGATCTAGGAAGAGATCACTGACATAAACAAAAGGTATCCCATATAGAATCTCATAAGGACTAAGACCAACCTGTTCCTTAGGGGCAATACAGGTGCAGAGGAGAGCTATTGGTAAAGCCTCCTTCCATCCCAGGGAGGTCTCCAGGGTTATCTGTTTTATCCCTGATTTTAAGAATTGGATGGCTCTTTCTACTATTCCTGAAGACTTAGCCCTCCAGGCAGAATGGAGATAATAAGTAATGCCCAATGCTTTAGAGACCCCTAAGGTGCTTTTGAACTGTGGTGTTGAAGAAGACTCTTGAGTGTCCCTTGGACTGCAAGGAGATCCAACCAGTCCATTCTAAAGGAGATCAGTCCTGGATGTTCATTGGAAGGACTGATGCTGAAGCTCAAACTCCAGTACTTTGGCCACCTCATGCGAAGAGTTGACTCATTGGAAAAGACTTTGATGCTGGGAGGGATTGGGGGCAGGAGGAGAAGGGGATGATGGAGGATGAGATGGCTGGATGGCATCACCGACTCGATGGACATGAGTTTGAGTGAACTCCGGGAGTTGGAGGTGGACAGGGAGGCCTGGCACGCTGTGATTCATGGGGTCGCAGAGTCAGACACGATTGAGTGACTGAACTGAACTGAAAAATGATGTCCCATTGTCACTTTGTAATGACCTGAGCAGAGCAAATCTCAGAATGATTTCATGGAGCAGTTTTTTTGTTTTTTTTTTTTTTTTTAACCACCTCCTCAGCCTTCTTGGCTGTCTCTTATACACATCTTGTTATACCTCTTGGTTCTCGGACAGACACTATTATAGCTCTCGGACAGATCAGTGTTACAGCTCCATGTAATAGCTCAGTTTTATTTAGCAAATAAAAGGAAAATACATCCNTGGGTGGGAAAGCCTTCAATCCATCCTGTGAATGTGTCTATAGTGATTAATAGGTACTTATACCCTTGAGAAACTGGCATCTGGATGAAGTCCATCTGCCAATCCTCTCCTGGGTAAGTCCCACATCGTTGGACAGGCTGGGCCAGCTGGGGTCTTTGAGCTCTTTGGGGGTTGTTTAAATGGCAAGTGGGACAAGAGGAGACCACTTGCCTTATAGTCGTTTGGAGGCCTGTTCCTCTAAAGCACCTCTCTAGTAATCTTTGGAGGGCCTTTTCCCCTAAATTAGTGGTGGCAAGTAAGGGGTTAACCAACTTCCACTGGAGGTTCCCAGGAAGAAAAAGGAGTCCCTCCCTTTGGAACCACCCCGTATGATCTTCTTGAAAGCCCTCCTTCTTAGCTTTAAGAGTCTCACCTTCAATATATGAAGGAGTTTCTGGCAAATTAGTCTGTGGAACTAAGGTGGTGATCCCTATTAGGTCGTGGTTCTGTAATGCTGCTCTCCTAGCTGCCTGATCAGCTGCGTGGTTCCCTCGTGCCACTTCCGTGCTCCCTTTTTGGTGTCCTTAACAGTGGGAGATTGAAACCTCAGCGGGCAGGTGGACTGCCTCCAAGAGTCTAAGGATTTGATCATCATATTTCACTGGGGACCCTCAGGTGGTCAAGTGGCCTCTTTCTTTCCAAATAGCAGCATGTGCAGGTAGCACCAGAAAGGCAGACTTGGAGTCAGTATAAATGGCTACTCTCTTTCCTTTTCCCAGCTCTAAAACTTGAGTCAGGGCTATGAGCTCAGCTAATTGGGCTGAAGTACCTGGTGGCAGAGGCTTAGCCTCTGTGGTCTCAAAATTGGAGACTACTGCATATTCGGCTCTTCTTTTTCCATCCAAGACAAAGCTGCTTCCATCAGTGTACCAGATTTCCTCAGGATTGATCAGAGCATCTTCCAACAATCCTTCTCGGGGTTTTGTCCAGTGCTCCAAGTGTTCTTGTCTGGAGAATCCCAGGGATGGCGGAGCCTGGTGGGCTGCGTCTATGGGGTCGCACAGAGTTGGACACGACTGAAGCGACTTAGCAGCAGCAGCAGCAGCAGCCAAGGTTTCTAGGCAAGAATGAAAGGGGAGAGAGCCCTCGGGGGCAGGCAGGAGGGTGGCTGGGTTAAGAACCTCACAAGGGGATATAGTGAGGCCTGACTTTTCCATCAGCATTACTTGATACCTGAGGATTCTTTGATCAGACATCCATAAATGGCCTCTCTTATTTAGGAGTTGTTTCACTGGTGGCTGGTAAAAAATTAGTTTGCACCCAAAAGAGAGTTTTAAAGCATCTTCTATCAGGATTCTAATAGCTGCAAGATTTTGAAGGCAGGGAGGCCAGCCTCGGGTGTTTGGGTAGAGCCTCTTGGATAAGTGAGCTATAGGCTGGGGCTCAGATCCCAACCTTTGAGTTAACACTCCCAAGGCTATTCTCTCTCTTTTGTGGACATAGAATTGGAATTCTCTTTCTGGGTCCGGCAACATCAAGGCTTGAGTTAAAGTTTGTTTCAATGTAACCTCTGCCTTCTTTTGAGGAGTTCCCCACATCAGTGAGATTGAATCATCCCGTCCCTTTAAGCTTTTATATGAGGGCTGGGCAATTAGACCATACATTGGGTGTCCAGATTCTACAATACCCAGTTAGCCCCAGGAAAGCTCCCAATTGTTTTCAAGTCGTGGGGGAGGGCAACTGGAGGATTCCTTGTACCGGATCAGAGGATAGGCCCTGGACCCGTGTGTAAGCTGAACTCCCAGGTAAGTGATCTTTGTCTCGACCATCTGTGCCTTAGCACAGGAGACTTTATATCCCCTCTCTGCCAAAAAGCTTAGAACATGAACTGCACATTGTTTGGCATTTTTCTCATCTGGAGAGCAGATTAGTAGGTCATCTACATATTGAGAAGGAAACGACAGAGGATGAACTGGTTAGATGGCATCACCGACTCAATGAACATGGATTTGGGTAAACTCTGGCAGTTGGTGATGGACAGGGAGGCCTGGCGTGCTGGGGTCGCAAACAGTTGGACACGACTGAGTGACTGAATTGAACTAAATTGAACTATGTATTGTACTATTTTCCCATTAGATCCCAGGTCCTGATCTAGGAGATCCCGGCTAAGGGCCTGTCCAAACAGGTGGGGGCTATCGCTGAACCCCTGAGGTAATACTGTCCAAGTCATCTGTTGGTGTCTTTCTTCTGGGGCCTCCCACTCAAAGACAAAAAGATATTTGGATTCTTTAGCCAGTGGTATGCAAAAGAATGCATCTTTGAGATCCAAGACTGTAAACCACTTGGCAATGGGTGGGCTTTTCCCCCAAGATTACATAGGGATTGAGTACTGTAGGATGGAGGGGGACTACAGTTTCACTTATGATCCAGAGATCATGAACCATTCACCAGATTCCATCCTTTTACTTTACTGAGAGGATTGGGACATCACACGGCAAACTGGTGGGGACCAATAGCTCACAAGCAAGGAATTTATTTATTAAAGGCTGTAGTCCCTCCTGAGCCTCTCTTCTGAGGTGATGTTTCTGGTTAGGAAACCAAGTAGGATCTCAGAGGACAATGATGACCAGTTCAGCTTGGTGGGCTCATCCAGGAGTCCCCTGGTCCCACACCTGGGGGTTAATTTTGTCCTCCCAGAGTTTTTAGTCCCTCTCTATTGGAGAGGGTGTAATGGGTTCTTCAGTAGTAACCAGAAGCTGTAGGGCTCTAGGAGCTAAAAAACTTCCCATCACAAGGGTGGTCCCCAGTTTAGTGAGTATATCTCTTCCCAATAAGGGAGTAGGACACTTGGGGACCACCAGAAACTGGTGGGAAAATAATTGTCCATCCCAACAACAAAGAAGCACTCAGGTGAATCTTTTAGTTGTTGTTTTTCCTGTAGCACCCAAAACGGTACAGGTTTGGGAGGAAAAGGCTCCAGAGTAGGTGATCAAGACAGAGTAGGTAGCCCCCGTGTCAACCAAGAAATTCTTGGACCTACCTGCCACATCCAGTTGCACCCTTGGCTCCAGCCCCATGATGGTTATGTGTGACAGGCGGGCGGGCTGGAGCAGGCTGCTTCAGTCCTGTTGAACCATCATGAGGGAAGGCTTGGTGCTTGACCTTGAGGCTCTTGGATCCCAAGGGCAGAGTGCTGCCCAATATCCCAGTTGATGGCATTTATAGCAAGCCGTTTTAGGAGACTTGTCATGGTTTGGATACTCTTTGGCTCAATGTCCCACCTGTTTACAGATTAGGCATTTGCTTGTGCCTTGTCCTTCAAGGACTTGGGGTTTGCCATACAGCTTCCCTGGAAGGCGGCCAGCATCTGGGCATTTGTCGTCTCTTTCCTTTTTTCTGTTTCCTGGGCCTTGGCCTCCTTCTCCTGTTCTCTGTTATAAAAGGTATTGGGGGTTGTCTGGACCATCTCATCTAATAGGAAGCAGAATCCTGCTGCTGTAGTTGCTGTAACTTTATTCGGATATCTGATGCACATTGGGACAGGAATTTGTCCTTTAAAACCACCTGTCCCTCCTAAGAGTCCAAGTCCAGATTTGTAAAATTTTGAAGGGCCTATTTTAGCCTTTCCAGAAGGCAATGGGGTTCTCACTGGGCTTCTGAGTTAATGCTGAGACTGGGCACACTCCCACAAGTAATAGGCTTCCTTCTATTTCCATGGGTGGACTTCCTTAGGGGTGAGTTTTTCTGAAGCTTATCCTACCCACTACTGTTGCAACTTGAGAGGCAGGCGTCCCCAGGTCAGGGTGCAGATCCCCAGGCAAGCTAAAGCGTGACAGCCTCCTGGAGATCAAATCTCTGGGCAGGTTGAGGTAGGTTGGCCCAATTCCCAAGAAACTGGGTCCCTGGGCAGGTCGAGGTGTGACAACCTTCTGGGACCCCTGGACTGGCCTGATCCCTGAGCAGGTTGAGGCATGACAAACTTTCAAGGACCAGATCCCTAGGCAGGTCAAGGCAGGTCAAGGTAGACCATGACTGGAGTTGGGTGTTCCCAAGGTCTCCTGTGTGACCAGTGCTGGATAGGATTCAGTTCAGTTCAGTCGCTCAGTTGTGTCTAACTCTTTGTGACCCTATGAATCGCAGCATGCCAGGCCTCCCTGTCCATCACCAACTCCCAGAGTTCACTCAGACTCATGTCCAACAAGTCAGTAATGCCATTAAGGGGTTGTAATTTTAACTCATTGCCAGTTTGTTCACCGCAGATGGGAACAGATATCATGATGTAAAGCAATCCAAGCCTGTGCCCTGAGACTGGGAACCTGGTGAAGCGGCCATGAGCCTTCTCCTTTTATTGCTCTAAGGGATTGTTAGTCACTGATTTCCTCCCCTAGTTCTCCATAAGAGCAGGTTAGGGTGACTCCAATGGTAAACATTTCATTGTCATAGGCCCACTTTAGGTAATAACAGAAGCAATGACAAAGGAGTGGGTTATCTGGCCCTGTTAGGAGCATTAAAGTGTTTTAATAATAGGCTGGATGGAGCAATGTTGCCTACAAGGGGCAGGGTCCTGGTTGTAGGAGTTAATAAGTGTCTCAAGAACAAATTGGTAAGGGACAACAGATTAGATATTCTATAAAAGTGAAGTGGAGATTTGATCCTGGGGTACGTTTGTACCCTTCAGATAAGGGTGCTAAGGGTTTTGGCCCAAGTGGCCTGCAGGGCCAACTCTTAAAGTGGCCAATATTATCCCCAGAAACCAATTGCCTTTGAAGGGATGCCAACTGATAGACTTCTTGCAGACATTGTGTGCCTGTCGCCTGCCCTAGTGGGTTCACTGAGAGATGCTGACGTTGCACGTGTTGTAGGAAACATGGAAGATGAAGGCCTGACTATCTAAAGGGATTGGCTATTCCACAGTATTTCCCTCCCAAGGGCCAGCTATTTTCTGATTGTCCCTCCAGAAGATTGTAGAGGCAACATTGGGGGCCNCCCCCGTGTCAACCAAGAAATTCTTGGACCTACCTGCCACATCCAGTTGCACCCTTGGCTCCAGCCCCATGATGGTTATGTGTGACAGGCGGGCGGGCTGGAGCAGGCTGCTTCAGTCCTGTTGAACCATCATGAGGGAAGGCTTGGTGCTTGACCTTGAGGCTCTTGGATCCCAAGGGCAGAGTGCTGCCCAATATCCCAGTTGATGGCATTTATAGCAAGCCGTTTTAGGAGACTTGTCATGGTTTGGATACTCTTTGGCTCAATGTCCCACCTGTTTACAGATTAGGCATTTGCTTGTGCCTTGTCCTTCAAGGACTTGGGGTTTGCCATACAGCTTCCCTGGAAGGCGGCCAGCATCTGGGCATTTGTCGTCTCTTTCCTTTTTTCTGTTTCCTGGGCCTTGGCCTCCTTCTCCTGTTCTCTGTTATAAAAGGTATTGGGGGTTGTCTGGACCATCTCATCTAATAGGAAGCAGAATCCTGCTGCTGTAGTTGCTGTAACTTTATTCGGATATCTGATGCACATTGGGACAGGAATTTGTCCTTTAAAACCACNTTTCCTTTTTTCTGTTTCCTGGGCCTTGGCCTCCTTCTCCTGTTCTCTGTTATAAAAGGTATTGGGGGTTGTCTGGACCATCTCATCTAATAGGAAGCAGAATCCTGCTGCTGTAGTTGCTGTAACTTTATTCGGATATCTGATGCACATTGGGACAGGAATTTGTCCTTTAAAACCACCTGTCCCTCCTAAGAGTCCAAGTCCAGATTTGTAAAATTTTGAAGGGCCTATTTTAGCCTTTCCAGAAGGCAATGGGGTTCTCACTGGGCTTCTGAGTTAATGCTGAGACTGGGCACACTCCCACAAGTAATAGGCTTCCTTCTATTTCCATGGGTGGACTTCCTTAGGGGTGAGTTTTTCTGAAGCTTATCCTACCCACTACTGTTGCAACTTGAGAGGCAGGCGTCCCCAGGTCAGGGTGCAGATCCCCAGGCAAGCTAAAGCGTGACAGCCTCCTGGAGATCAAATCTCTGGGCAGGTTGAGGTAGGTTGGCCCAATTCCCAAGAAACTGGGTCCCTGGGCAGGTCGAGGTGTGACAACCTTCTGGGACCCCTGGACTGGCCTGATCCCTGAGCAGGTTGAGGCATGACAAACTTTCAAGGACCAGATCCCTAGGCAGGTCAAGGCAGGTCAAGGTAGACCATGACTGGAGTTGGGTGTTCCCAAGGTCTCCTGTGTGACCAGTGCTGGATAGGATTCAGTTCAGTTCAGTCGCTCAGTTGTGTCTAACTCTTTGTGACCCTATGAATCGCAGCATGCCAGGCCTCCCTGTCCATCACCAACTCCCAGAGTTCACTCAGACTCATGTCCAACAAGTCAGTAATGCCATTAAGGGGTTGTAATTTTAACTCATTGCCAGTTTGTTCACCGCAGATGGGAACAGATATCATGATGTAAAGCAATCCAAGCCTGTGCCCTGAGACTGNTGAATCGCAGCATGCCAGGCCTCCCTGTCCATCACCAACTCCCAGAGTTCACTCAGACTCATGTCCAACAAGTCAGTAATGCCATTAAGGGGTTGTAATTTTAACTCATTGCCAGTTTGTTCACCGCAGATGGGAACAGATATCATGATGTAAAGCAATCCAAGCCTGTGCCCTGAGACTGGGAACCTGGTGAAGCGGCCATGAGCCTTCTCCTTTTATTGCTCTAAGGGATTGTTAGTCACTGATTTCCTCCCCTAGTTCTCCATAAGAGCAGGTTAGGGTGACTCCAATGGTAAACATTTCATTGTCATAGGCCCACTTTAGGTAATAACAGAAGCAATGACAAAGGAGTGGGTTATCTGGCCCTGTTAGGAGCATTAAAGTGTTTTAATAATAGGCTGGATGGAGCAATGTTGCCTACAAGGGGCAGGGTCCTGGTTGTAGGAGTTAATAAGTGTCTCAAGAACAAATTGGTAAGGGACAACAGATTAGATATTCTATAAAAGTGAAGTGGAGATTTGATCCTGGGGTACGTTTGTACCCTTCAGATAAGGGTGCTAAGGGTTTTGGCCCAAGTGGCCTGCAGGGCCAACTCTTAAAGTGGCCAATATTATCCCCAGAAACCAATTGCCTTTGAAGGGATGCCAACTGATAGACTTCTTGCAGACATTGTGTGCCTGTCGCCTGCCCTAGTGGGTTCACTGAGAGATGCTGACGTTGCACGTGTTGTAGGAAACATGGAAGATGAAGGCCTGACTATCTAAAGGGATTGGCTATTCCACAGTATTTCCCTCCCAAGGGCCAGCTATTTTCTGATTGTCCCTCCAGAAGATTGTAGAGGCAACATTGGGGGCCTGGACGGAGCTCAGGAAAAGAGTGTGAAACAGGAGGGAAGGGGGCAGAGCACAACTTTTGAAAGAACAACACAGCACATAACATAAACCAATTAAAATCAGCTGGGTCCAAGATGACAAGTCAGATTCCAGGAAACCTTAATCTCTGATCTGTAAACTAAATGACAAACCCAGATGTGACAGGACTGTTCCAAGGCACTGTCAAAAAGACAGAGTAGGTGGTTCCCCAATTGTTAAAATAATCCTCCCACTCCTTAGCATGTGAATTCACCACCCCACTCGCAAAACCTAGCCAGACCACATTCCATGGCCTAAGTCCATGGCCTAAGCCCTTGTTCTCTTCAATGGCCCACTCCCTGCAGAGTGTGCTTCTCTCTGAATCCTAGCAGATCCACCTCTTACCTATCACTGTGTCTCGCACTGAATTTTTGCAATGAGACATCAGAGCCTGAGCTTCACTAAGTCCTAAAGCCAGGCATTATGGGTTTTGGCTGGGCTCAAGTCCCAGTAGAGAGGAGCTGAAGGACAAGGGGGAAAAGCAGTGGGCAAAACGTGCCAAGGAATCCCCTTCATAGCCTGCCAGAAAATCTGCTAAATACCTGACCTGTNATCATTTTAAGTAAACATTTTGAAAATATGATTACTTTAAAACTTTTATCCTAAAGTTTTTAATCTCATTTACATTTACCTTGAATCTTCATCATGTCCAGTTATTTTCTTGCAAGAGATTAGTAAGGTCTTTATTAAATCTAGGTAACATAGAGTATTATACTTAATTTTGATGACTCCTGGTGATTTAGTCACTAAGTCGTGTCCCACTCTTGTGACCCCATGCACTGTAGCCTGCCAGGCTCCTCTGTCCATGGAATTCTCCAGGGAAGAACACTGAAATGGGTTGCAGATTCTTTACCAGCTGAGTTACAAGGGAAGCCCATGACATCTATATTAAGTTAGATCCACAAACTTAAACATTAATATCAGGTATCAGCTCAACAGTGAATATTTTCCAGTTCACCTGAACCTGAAAGTCATCTTTGCCAGTTTTCTTTAAATGTAGTGATTTTTATTAAAATTAAGTAAAGTTATTTATAAATTCAATTCTAATGATACATTTTAGAAGTAGAGATATCTCATATGTATAATGTGTATACAAACGTAAGCAAATTGGAGATCTCATGGCTTTGTTGCAGGAAGGGGGACACCTTCCAGGGCCCAAAATCAGGCTCTTGTCTAACACTCAGAAATGAATTGTCCAAGGAGACACATATGCTGACAAGGAAAGAGATTTTATTGGGAAAGGGAACCCAGGTGGAGAGCAGTAGGGTAAGGAAATCCAAGAGAGCATCTCTGTGACATAGCTTGCAGTCTTGGGTTTTATGGTGATGGGATTAGTTTCCGAGTAATATTTAGCCAATCATTCTGACTCAGAGTATTTCCCAGTGGAGCATGCCTTGTTCAGCCAAGATGAATGCCAGAGCAAAGGATTCTGGGAGGTGGTCAGACAAGTGGTGTCTCATTTTGACCTTTTCCAAACTCTTCTGGTTGGTGGAGGCTTATTAGTTCTGTGTTCCTTACTAGGACCTCCTGTCATAAAACAATTCATGCAAATGGTTACTATAGTGCCTGGCTAGGGTGGGTGGTTTCAATCAATGTGCTTCCCCTAACAGCTTTATTAAAAGCTTAAAGATGAACCCGAGAACCTGTTTTGATTCCTGGGTCTGCAAAATCCGCTGGAGAAGAATAGGCTACCCACTGCGGTATTCTTGGGCTTCCCTCGTGGCTCAGCTGGTAAAGAGTCCACCTGCAATGCAGGAGTCCTGGGTTCTATCCCTGGGTTGGGAAGATCCCCTGGAGAAAGGAAGGGCTACCTACTCCATTATTCTGGCCTGGAGAATTCCATGGACTGTGTAGTCCATGGGGTCGCAAAGAGTCAGACATGACTGAGCAACTTTCACTCACTAGATATGAACCAGGAAGTACAATATTGATGTAAAGTCACTAGTTAACAAACAGTTGGAATACCATAAAGTTGCTTGTTCAGATGATGGCTTACTGTCTATAAATTTTGGCTGAGGGAACATTCTCAGCAGTTTTGATTTAAAACTGCCACTTTCCCCCCCCTCTTTTTTAGGTTTCCCAGGTCTTGCCTGTTTAATTGGGCTTAGTCTCAGCTCCTAAAGGCCTGTATTCATATTCTGTTTAGACATTTGTGAGACAAAGGCAGTTGCTCAGTTTTTCAAAAAAGTTTTGTCACCTAAAGTTACTAAAATCAGTGGCAAGATTTTTAATCAAACTGAAATTTAATTTACAAAGTTCTATGTTTTGTAACTTTAGAGTTTTAATCTATCATGTCTTCAAAGATTTATACAAGACATTTAGCAAAGACTTTCTGAGTTTATAAATCAAACCAAAACAAAATCACTATTTTTTTAATTAATCTTTGTATGTTAGTTCTCCATTTACTTATTTTGTATGACTCAGGTAACTGTTGGTTTCCTCAGTACACTTAGTTAATATTTCTTTAGTGGCAATCTCTATGCCTTGTTTATCCCACAGTATAATTAAATAAGAATTGTAACCACCTTAAAGAAAGCCCATTTAAAAATGTCAATTGATATGCTGTTAAGTCACTTCAGTTGTGTCCGACTCTGTGCGACCCGATAGACGGCAGACCACCAGGCTCCCCCAGTCCCTGGGATTCTCCAGGCAAGAACACTGGAGTGGGTTGCCAGTTCCTTCTCCAATGCATGAAAGTGAAAAGTGAAGGTGAAGTCGTTCAGTCATGTCTGACTCTTTGCAACCTCATGGACTGCAGCCTACCAGGCTCCTCTATCCATGAGACTTTCCAGGCAAGAATACTGGAGTAGGGTGCCATTGCCTTCTCCCATCAATTGATATACCTTTATCTAAATTCCACCAAGGTCTATACCTTGAACTTTAGTTTTCTTAAGGATCCAATCAACAGGCTTTGATCTTATGGGAGAGTTGTAAGGTATAGTTCGGGCTGAGGCAGAAAAGAAGGAGAGACGACCTCAACGGAAGTAGGTTACCTTTATTTAGGCAAGGAGGGGTGACAGCCGGCCTAATGACCAGGCTGAGTGCAAGAGGGATCAGGGAGGCTTCATATTTAAAGAGAGGTTTGTGGAAGCGATAAGGGATAAGTCAGGCAGGATGTTTTGTGTATTCTTTAGTTGAGATGGCATTTGTAGTTGGGCAGGGGGTGATAAGCCTTCTGGGCAGAGGGTGATAAGTCCCAGATAGATACAACTGGCCTGGAGCATCAGGGTGGGACCTAAAGTTCTGGTTTTGTTTTCTCGAAAGTTAGATGATTCAGCAAGGGCCTTTGAAACTGTTGTTTTCTTTTCTAGGCCCAAAGACTCCTTCAAGAGTTTAGAAAGCTTTTTCTTTTTGTTCCCTGTTTGTTTTACCTACTTTTATGTAAAAGGCTCTGAGATCCCCAGATTTGAGTAGAATTGGTGGAGTCAGGCCCTTTGACCTAACTGTCCAAATATAATTTGGTCAGATATCTCAGGTTAAATTTTTCTAACCCTTAAATACATAACTTTGAACTTTAAACATAACAGACTTGTTTGGCTTTTAATGTTGGGGATCAGTAGAAAGTCTCTCTTGGCTCAATTAGGTAGTGTAGTAATATCAAATCTTATTTAATCATATTAATATCTATTTTATTTATCCCATTTTAAACAACCATCCAAAGAATTTTTTTTTATTCATTTGAAGTAACTGCTTAACATTTTTTTTTACCTCATTTAAATGATAGTTAGATATTTTTCAAGTTTTTTGTTGATATTCTTCAGTTCAGTTCAGTCACTCAGTCATGCCCGATTCTTTGCGATCCCATGGGCCGCAGCATGATAGGCTTCCATGTCCATCACCAACATCCGGAACTTGCTCAAACTCATGTCCATCNTACCTCATTTAAATGATAGTTAGATATTTTTCAAGTTTTTTGTTGATATTCTTCAGTTCAGTTCAGTCACTCAGTCATGCCCGATTCTTTGCGATCCCATGGGCCGCAGCATGATAGGCTTCCATGTCCATCACCAACATCCGGAACTTGCTCAAACTCATGTCCATCAAGTGGGTGATGCCATTCAACCATCTCATCCTCTGTCATTCCCTTCTCCTGCCTTCAATCTTTCCCAGAATCACAGTCTTTTCTAAGGAGTCAGTCCTTTGCATCAGGTAGCCAAAGTATTGGAGGTTCAGCTTCAGCATCAGTCCTTCCAACGAATGTTCAGAACTTACTTCCTTTAGGATTGACTGGTTTGATCTCATTGCAGTCCAAGGGACTCTCAAGAGTCTTCTCCAACACCACAGTTCAAAAGCATCAATTATTTGGTGTTCAGCCTTCTTCACAGTCCAACTCTCATATCCATACACGACCACAGGAAAAACCATAGCCTTGACTAGACGGACCTTAGTCGGCAAAGTAATGTCTCTGCTTTCGAATATGCATCTAGGTTGGTCATAACTTTTCTTCCAAGGAGCAAGCCTCTTTTAATTTTATGGCTGCAGTCACCATCTGCAGTGATTTTGGAGCCCAAAAAATAAAGTCTGTCATTGTTTGCATCATTTCCCTATCTATTTGCCATGAAGTGGTGAGACCAGATGCCATGATCTTAGTTTTCTGAATGTTGAGCTTAAGCCAACTTTTTCACTCTCCTCTTTCACTTTCATCAAGAGGCTCTTTAGTTCTTCACTTTCTGCCATAAAGGTGGTGTCATCTCCATATCTGAGGTTATTGATATTTCTCCTGGAAATCTTGTTTCCAGTTTGAGCTTCATCCAGCCCGGCATTTCTCATGATGTACTTTGCATATAAGTTAAATAAGCAGGGTGACAGTATACAGCCTTGATGTACTCCTTTCCCAATTTGGAACCAGTCCATTGTTCCATGTCTACTTCTAACTGTTGCTTCTTGACCTACATACAGATTTCTCAAGAGGTAGGTCAGGTGGTCCAGTATTCCCACCTGTTTCAGTCTCTTTCATGTCACTACAGTTCACTCTGGCTTCCTGGGCCTCCCTTTATAACTTAACAGGCATCGCTCAGAATCTGATCCATAGCCTAATCAACAACACAACCCAAACCACAACAAACTGACAGAACTTCAGTTCAGTTCAGTTCAGTTCAGTTGCTCAGTCATGTCCAACTCTTTGTGACCCCATGGACCACAGCACACCAGGCCTCCCTGTCCATCAACAACTCCCAGAGTTTACCCAAACTCATGTCCATTGAGTTAGTGATGCCATCCAACTATCTCATCCTCTGTCATCCCCTTCTCCTCCTGCCCTCAATCTTTCCTGGCATCAGGGTCTTTTCAAATGAGTCAGCTCTTCGCATAAGGTGGCCAAAGTACTGGAGTTTCAGCTTTAGCATCAGTCCTTCCAATGAACACTCAGGACTGATCTCCTTTAGGATAGACTGGTTGGATTTCCTTGCAGTCCAAGGGAGTCTCAAGAGTCTTCTCCAACACCACAGTTCAAAAGCATCAATTCTTCGGCAAAACTTGACTCAATTATCAACACATTTTATTTATAAAAATGTTGTTAGAAATCCAACATTTTAATATAAGTTTTTTTAGCCTAAGTCAGGCAATATAGGTCCAGTAATGGAATATAGTCACACTGAGACCATTTGTAACCCCTGACTATCCTTGGAAATTAAACCTTATATTACTATCTTTCTCTAGGGTCCTAGGATATTGCATTCCAATTGATTGCTGAAGCAGCCTCCCAAGTCTATTCATGAGAGGTCACATTCATGTCCAAAATCATGTATTCAGATAGAAAAGTAAACAACATACGCCTCTCCATCATTCCTATTTTGATAATATGACTCTCCACATCATGTCTCTGGAGAGATGAATACAACATCTAGGACACTGACTTTTGTTTGTTTGGGCAAAATCATGACAGGAGCAAATTCTTCCTACTAACTCCTGATGCAGAGACATGACTGAATGACTAAGCAAAAGCAACAGCTGAATGTCATTGCCACATAATATCTGGCTCTTTGTCCTATAATATCTCCCCAAATAAATTGTTTAAGGAATTTATAAATTTCTTACTATACCATGGTCTTACTTACTATAACTTTTTTTTTTTTTTTTTGAGCCAATAGGTCCATGTTTTCTGGCTCTTGAATTTAATTCTGTGTGCAAGCCCCCATACAGCAAGGGAAGAAAATTCTTTTTTAGAGAGGAAAAGGATTTATAGGGTTATAGAAAAAAAGAGTCCATGGCTTCAGCTGAGTCCTTGTGAAGAAAGAAGAGTCTTTCTTTTCCCTTTTGGACTCTCTTATCTTTGCAGCATGTGAGAGCGCCCCGTCTTGTCTCCTACCCATATGTATGCTAAATCACTTCAGTCATGTCTGACCCTTTGTGACCCTGTGGACTGTAGCTCACCAGGCCCCTCTGTCCAGAGATTCTCCAGGCAAGAATACTGGAGTGGGTTGCCATGCCTTCCTGCAGGGGGATCTTCTTAACCCAGGGATGGAACCTGAATCTCATGTCTCCTGCATTGGCAGGTTGGTTCTTTACCACTGGTGCCACCTGGGAAGCCCAAAAGCTGGCTTCTTAACTCTATTTAATTGAAGTTCTGTTTGTTTATTTGTTTGTTTGTTTGTTTTTAACAATACAAAGCCTTAATTTCTATATGGCAGCAATCATAGCACTAATGGTTACTGCCTCCTTGGGAGACACACGGCTCTCCAGTTTGTCCCAGAGGAATCTGGCAGACTTATCTCATTTGTAATTTGTTTAGTTTCTATAGGCTCTGAGTTTACAACTTCTGGGATAAAAACATGATTGTCTTAGTTTATCTAAATATTACTGGTGTAATACATATATTTCCAAATTAAGCAATGGGAAAACTTTAACTTCCAGAACTTTAATCTTCTTTTATAAATTTGTTTAAAATCTGTATATCTATCAATTAGTTAATGCATGTGGGATCGATACTCCATGACTGTGTCTCCTAGTTTGACATATCACATCACATATTGATCATTTGATGAGTCTGTAAGGGGCATACTCATTGCATGCTTATTGTCAACAACAATTTACAAAAGCATAACATGGCACTTGTGACCTTAAATTATACTTAGACCACCTTCTTTGTCTATTAAGTTATAATAATCTGATATGTAACAATATTTAAAATAAAGTTTGCCATAATCTACCTATAGAAAATTTAATTGCTGTGAAATTTTAAAAAATAAATTATGTTTTATATAAAGAAATAAAGTCTAATCTTATATTTAGATATTATATTGAAGTATAGATGACTTACAATACTATATTAGTTTCAGCTGTACAACATAGGTGATTTAACATTTTCATACATTACAAAATGATCTCCATGATAAGACTAGTTACAACCTGTCACAATACTTAGCTATTACAATGTTATAGACTATATTCTCTATGCTGCATATTTCATCCCTATGACCCGTTTATCTTATAGCTAGAAGTTTGTGCCTCTTAATCACCTTCAAGTATATTTCATTCATCCCCCACTACTGGCAACTATCAGTTTGTCTTCTTCATCAGTGAGTTTTTTTATGTTTGTTATTTTTTGGCCATTTACTTGTTTTTTTAAGATTTCACAAGTAAGTGAAACCAAATGGTATTTACTTTCTCTGACTACCATAAGAAACCCTAGATATCTACTTGTCAAAATGTCAAGATTTCATTATCTTTTATAGGTGAGTAATATTCTATGTGTGAGTGTGTGTGAGTGTGTGTGTGTGTGTCCCAGAATAACAGGCAAGTTTGGCCTTGTAGAACAAAATGAAGCTAGGCAAAGTTTAAGAGAATTTTGTCAAGAAAACATGCTACAATCTAGCAAGCACCATTTTCAAAACAACCCAAGAGACTATTCTACACGTAGACATCACCAGATGGCCAATACCAAAATCATAATGATTATGTTCTTTGCATCCAAAGATGGAGAGACTCTATACAGTCAGTAAAAACAAGACCTGGAGCTGATTGTGGCACAGACCATGGCTCTTTATTTCAAAATTCAGGCTTAAATTGAAGAAAGCATTGAAAACCATTAGGCCATTCAGATATGACCTAAGTCAAATCCCTTAGGATTACACAGTGGTGGTGATGAATAGAATCGAGGGATTAGATATGGTAGACAGAGGGCTTGAAGAGCTATGGATGGAGGTTTGCAACATTGTATAGAGGCAGTGACAAAACCATCCCAAAGAAAAAGAAATGCAAGAAAGCAAAGTGGTAGTCTAAGGAAGGACAGGTAGCTGAGAAGAGAAGTGACAGGCAAAGGAGAAAGGGAAAGATATACCCAACTGAAAGTAGAGTTCCAGAGAATAACATGGAGAGATAAGGTCTTCTTAGATGAGCAATGCCAAGAATTAAAGGAAAATAATAGAATGGGAAAGACTAGAGATCTATCTCTTCAAGGAAATTGGAGATATGAAGGAAATGTTTCATGCAAGGATAGACATAATAAAGGAGAGAAACAGTATGGACCTAACAGGAGCATAAAAGATTAAGAGGAGGCGGCAAAAATACACAGAAGAACTATACAAAAAAGATCTTTAATGACCTGGATAACCATGATGGTGTGGTCTCTCAACTAGAGCCAGATATCCTGGAGTGTAAAGTCAACTATGCTTTAGGAAGCATTACTTTGAACAAAGCTAGTGGAGGTGATGGAATTTCAACTGCACTATTTCAAATCCTACAAGATGATGCTGTTAAAGAGCTGCACTCAATATATCAGCAAATGGCCACAGGACTGGAAAAGATCAGTTTTCATTCCAAGCCCAAAGAAAGGCAATGCCAATAAATGTTTAGACTACCATACGCTTGTGCTCATTTCACATGCTAGCAAGTTTATGCTCAAAAGCCTTCAAGCTAGGCTTCAGCAGTACATGAACTGAGAACTTCCAGACATATAGCTAGGTTTAGAAAAGGCAGAGGAGCCAGAGATCAAATTACCAACATTCACTGGATCATGGAATTCAACAATGGGCTTCCCTGGTGGCTTAGATGGTAAGGAATTCCCCTGCAATGCAGGAGACCTGGGTTCGATCCCTGAGTTGGAAAGATATCCTGGAGAAGGGAACAGCTACCCACTCCATGGGAATTGCCTGGAGAATTCCATGACAGAGAAGCCTGGCTGGCTACAGTTTGTGGGGTCCCAAAGTGTTGGACATGACTGAGTGACTTTCACTTCACTTATTGGATCACGGAAAAAAATCAAGGGAATTCCAGAAAAATATCTCCTTCTGCTTTATTGACTATGCTAAAGACTTTCACTATGTAGATCACAACAAACTGTGGAAAATTCTTAGAGACTGGAGTACTAGACTACCTGACCTGTCTCCTGAGAAACCTGTATGCAGTACAAGAAGCAGCCGTTAGAACTGGGCATGGAACAACAGACTGGTTCAAATTTGGGAAAGGGGTATGACACCCTGCTTATATTGGCACCCTGCTTATCTAACTTCTATGCCGAATACATCATGTGAAATGCTGGGTTGGATGTATTATAAGCTGGAATTAAGATTGCTGGGAGAAATATTAACAATCTTAGATATGAAGATGATACCATTCTAATGACTGAAGTGAAGAGGAACTAAGAACCTCTTGATGAGAGTGAAAGAGGAGAGTGAGAAAGCTAGCTTGAAACTCAACATTAAACAACTAAAATTATGGCAACTAAGATTATGGTCTCATCACTTCATGCCAAATAAAAGGGGAAAAATTGGAAGCGGTAACAGATTTTACCTTCTTGGACTATAATATCATGGTGGACAGTGACTGAAGCCATGAAATTAAAAGATGCTTGCTCCTTGGAAGAACAGTTATGGCAAACCTAGACAGCATATTAAAAACCAGAGACATGACTGTGCCAACAAAGTACACATAGTCAAAGCTATGATATTTCCAGGAGTCATGTATGGATGTGAGGGTTGGATTATAAAGAAGGCTGAGTACCAAATAACTGGTGCTTTTGAATTGTGGTGCTGGTGAAGACTCTTGAGAGTCTCTTGGACTGCAAGGAGATCAAACCAGTCAGTTTTAAAGGAAACCAACCCTGAATATTCATTGAAAGGACTGATGCTGAAGCTGAAGTTCCAATACTTTGGCTACCTGATGCACTCATGGAAAAGACCCTGATGCTGGGAAAGACTGAAGGCAAAAGGAGAAGGGCGTGGCAGAGGATGAGATGATTTGATAGCATCACCAACTCAGTGGCCATAAATTTGAGCAAACTCTGGGAGACAGGGGAGGACAGAAAAGCCTGGCATGTCCATAGGGTCTCAAAGAATTGGACATGACTTAGTGACTAGGTAACAACTGTATGTATCTATCTATTTCTATATCATCTATATATCTATGTCTACATATGCACATGAGCTAAGTCGCTTGAGTCATGTCTGACTCTTTGTGACCCTATGGACTGTAGCCCACCAAGCTCCTCTGTCCATGGGAGTCTCCAGGCCAGAATACTAGAATGGGTAGCTATTCCCTTCTCCAGGGGATCTTCCTGAGCCAGGAACTGAACCCAGGACAATATATATATGTATTTGTCCATTCATCTCTGGATGGACTTCTGAGTGATTGCTTTATTTTGACTCTTGTTAATAGTGTTGTAATGTACATACCTATTCAAATTAGTGGGGTTTTTTCTTCAGATAACACTCAGAAATATAACTGCTAGATAGTACAGTAGTTCTATTTAACTTTTTGAGAAGCTTCCGTACTGTTTTGCACAGTGATTGCACAAATTTACATTCCCATCAACAGTGCATGAGGGTCCCTTTTCCTCCACATCCTTGCCAACACTTGTTATTTGTTGTTTTCTGATATCCCTTCTGACAGGTGTGAGTTGATAGTTCATTGTGCTTTTGACGTTCATTTCCTAGATGATTACTGATGTGGAGCATCTTTTTATGTATCTATTGATCATCTGTATCTTTTCTTTAAAAATGTCTATTCAAGTCATTTGCCCATTTTTAATTATTTTCTTTTTTGTTGTTGAGTTGTATAAGCCCTTTGTATATTTTAGATATCAATCTTTTCAGATTTATCTTAGGCAAATGTATTTTCCCATTCAATAGGCTGTCCATCTGTTTTGTTAAAGGTTTCTTTCAATGTGCAAAAGGTTTTTATTTTTATATAATCCCATTTATTTACTTTTTCTTTTGTTGCCCTGGGCCTAAGGATATTGAAATAAATATTACTCAGATCAGTGTCAGAGCATACTGTTCTGCATTTTCTTCTAGGACTTTTCTGGTTTCAGGCCTTATATTTAAGTCTTAGTTCCATGCTATTTATTTTTGTATACTGCATGAGAAATTGCTCTAGTTTGATTCTGTTGCACATAACAGTCCTGTTTTTTCAAACCATGTATTGAACAGATTGTCTTTTCTGCATTCCACAGTTTTGTCTCTTTTGCTATGGATTAATTGACCAAGTAAGCGTGGTTTTGTTTCTGGACTCTATCCTATTCCACTGATCTATGTGTCTGTTTTTGTGCCAATGTCATATTGTTTTGACTAGGCTTTGTAGTATGCTTTTAAATCATAGGAGTATGATACTTACAGCTTTGTTCTTTTTTTTTTTCAAGATTGTTTTGGCTATCTGGAAAATTTTATAATTTTTTTTTTAAGTTCTGATGTTTTGATAAGAATTGCATTAAATCTATGGATTTGGGGGGGGGGAGTCTGGTCATTTTAACAATGTTAATTCTTCTAATCCATATTCACAGTATCTTTCTATTTATTTTTGTTGTCATCAATTTCTTTCATCAATATGCCATAGTTTTCAAGATACAAGTCTTTTACCTCTTTGGTTAGATTTATTCCTAGAGGTCTTCTTCTTTTTGATGCAGTTGTAAATAGGATTGTTTTCTTAATTTGTCTTTCTGAGAGTTTGTTATTAGTGTATAGAAATGCAACAGGACCCATAGAGTTCAAAGTTGTGTTGCTGAAGGGTCTACTGTATTTGCTTCATGAATTACACACTCTTATGTTGGGTGCATTTGTGTTTATCTTCTTGTTGGATCAATTCCTTCATCATTATGAAATGATGTCTCTTCTTTGTCTCTTGTTACACATTTTGTTTTAAAGTCTGTTTTGCCTGATATGTGTATAATTATCCTAGATTTTTTTTTTCACTTGCATTTATATAGAAAGCATTTTTCCATCCCCTCACTTTCAGTCTGTGTGTGACTTTAAATCTGATGTGACTCTTCTTGTAGGCAGGATATAATCAGTCTTGTGTTTTTGTTTTTGCTTTTTTTTTAAATCCATTTAGCTACTCTATGCCAGTTGATTGGAATATTAATCCATTTATATTTAAAGTAAATTTTGCTAGGTGTATACTTATTGACATTTTGTTGTTTTCTGCTTATTTTTGTAATGGCTTTTTGTTCCTTCTTTTTTGCTCTCTTCCCTTATGACTTGATGTGTTATGCTTGAATTTCTTTCTCTTTTCTGTGTGTGTACCTATTGCAGGTTTTTGGCTTGTGGTTATTAATATATATAAAGTTGATGATCCCTTAAAGTGAGATGCTTTCTATTCACCCTGCATTTTTACTGTTCCCCTCATGTTTGTCATTTTTTATGGCATATTTTACATATTTTTCTTTTACATATCTCTTAACTACTTATTGTGGATATAGATGATTTTATTGCTTTTTTATTGCCTTTTAACCTTCTGCCTAGCTTTACAAATGGTTTCTGCTCTTGGAGAGGTGACCTAATGTAGGGAACTTCCTATGGCCTCAGCAGCACACTCCCCTCTGGTCACTAGAGTTATATGTTCTATGGTTCTCCCCTCTGTGGGCCATGTGAGCTCTTCTGTTAAAGCATGGCAAACTACTGTGGGTATGCTGGTAGGCAAGGTTGGCCCCTAGACTTGTTGGCTGACATTGCCTGTAACATGTACTGGTTGCCAGCTGGTGGGCAAAGCTGGTTCCTGGTGGTGTTAGCCATGTGACCTAGTATGTTCCAGGGCTGATCCTGGCACACTGGTAGGTCAGCTTGGATCCTGGGATACCTTCAGGTGCCCAACAGGGGGTACTGGAGCTGATGTTGGCCTACTGTTGACTGTGGCTATCTTTAGATTTGATTTAACCCTGGAATTCCTCATTAGTCTTTATTTATATTCCAGAATTTTTTTTAATTTATTCATTCAATATATTTGCTTTACACCAGATGCTCTTCTAAGTACTTTGATAAAGAATTTAAGTTATCACTAATTTTTGTTGTTTTATTGAGATAGGATTGAAATATAATAATCACTGTTTTCTTAAGAAAACAAAAAGCAGCAGTTTTTCAAGTCAAAATCTTAACAAACTAATATGCATAGCAAAATATTTTGACATAACATCTGGGATTTTCATTGTAAGAAAGCTTTTGGTAATGGATTTAACTTTAAAATTAGATGTGAGGTTATAAATATTAATATTAATGTCATAAGTATTGTAATAATGTACACTTTTTATTCCTAGTTATTTTTAATCTTTTTTATGGTCTTTTTTTCCTTAACAAGTCTTCCTAAGAATCTACCAATTTCATTAATCTTTTCAAAGCCAGTTTTCGTTTTACTGGTATTGTGTATTTCTTTTCCATTTCATTGATACTTACACTTGTCTTTATTATTTCATGTACATTCCCTTGATTTAATTTTCTATTCCTTTTTTTTATTTTTTAGCTTATTGAGTTGAAAGATTATGTCCTTACCTTTCAGCCTTCCTTTTTTCTAATATATACATTAAAAATACAAATTTTCCACTAAGCACACTCTTTTGGGGTACATTATACAAATTTTGATATGGCATATTTCATTACCATTAGGTCAAACTATTTTTATTTGCCTTTTTATTGGCTAGTTTCCTGATAGTTGAGATGAGCTACTCCTCTTGGTAATGACTTCTAGCTTAATTCCATTGAGATCAAACCACATACTCAAACTTTTGAAATTTCTGGTTGTTAGTAAACATTCCAAAGGCAATGGAAGAAAATGTAAAGTACATTATTGTTGGGGAAATGTATTATCTATATGAATTAGGATTCGAATTCTATGAAATCTATCATACACTATCATTAATTTATAGAAATTCTACTTTTATTTTATTCTAATTAAAACAGAGACAAGTCTTTTTATAGTCAGTAAACTCAAGTGTTTTAACATTCAGAAACAATCATATCATTCATCAATCACATGAGTAATTGGTCTACCTTTCCAATTTTCCTATTCAAATTATATTCTAGTTAGAGATTAACAAGGAGTAAGTTTTTATTTATTTAAATCAACTCTTTTAACCTGTTATTTACCTATAATGTAATTCAAACATTTAAAATGAGATTTTAATCAGTTTTAGAACATTTCTATTACCACCATTTCCTTTTGTCCTTTTCTAATCAATATCCACCCAGCCCTACCTGGAGCCTCAGGTAGCCACTGATTTGCATCACTAGCATTATATTTCTCTTTCTTAGGATGTCATAGAAATGAAATAATATAGGATGTACTCTTTTGTGTCTGGTTTCTTTTACTCTGTGTGATTTTCAGATTCATCTATATTGCTTTGTGTATTCCTTCTTCATTAATTTTTATTGCTGAGTTAGTAGGTTTTAAAAAAATCTATCTCTCAATTTCCCTTGGCTTCAAATCTCACTGCATAAAGCTTTAAATCTCATATAAAGTTTAAAGGCTGTGTTTTATCTTCTTGATAACATGTTAATCTTAATATCATATTATCAGATTAATTCTGAGCACAAAACCCCACAACTGTTTAATCAAGATCTTCAATTTGCTAGAATTCAGTCTGAATTAAAACAGCTATTGTTTTCACTTTGATAACCCAGAATTTCTATTATTTTATAAAATCTTACAGAAATGTTACATACTCTGTTCCCCTCATACAGAGAATACACAACTAGTCATTTATATTTGCTAACATTCCTTAACCCAATGGACAAGAGTAGGGTTTTTTTAGCATCAATTTTTCCATATATATATGTGTGTGTGTGTATAAATTTATATAGGTATGTGTGTGTGCATGTATGTATATAAATCTTATATCAGGTGAGCCACACTCTATTGTTCCAAGTATATGAGGCAAAACTGATATGATCAGGTTTTCACTTATGTGGGAAGAATTGCTGGAAGATTATACATCAAACAATTTTCAGTGCTGACATTCAGGGACTGAAATTGTGATAAGGAATTTGAAGAAATTTTTCTGTTAGTAAAATTGTGTGTTGCCTGAAGTTTTACTCCGAATATGTTTTCTTTGGGGAATTTAAAAAACTTTAAAAATCATTTTACTTAGGTACAATTAAAGATTTGACTTAAGCAAGAAAATGAAAATTATCCATAAACACTTAAAACTATTCATTTACATGTGCAGATGGATGTTTTGTACACCACTGTATCATGTTGGTTAAGAACAGTGCCCAAGAAACAATGAGAACTTAGCAGATATATAGTAAATGAATGAATGAATGGATGGATACTATTATAGAACTTTAGACTCAATGTAAATATGATTTTACATCTCTAAATTGATATTGCATTATATGATTTTTACTGCAGAAACATTCTGAAAGCATTTTTGATTGGTTTTATCATATCCCATTACATAGAAATAACAATTTTGTCAACAGCATTCAGTTGAACTCTGTTTTTTTTAATCCAGTTTACCAACCTAGATCTTTTGACTAGGGCATTTCATTCATTACATTTAAAGTAATTATAGGTAAAGATGATTTAGTTGATTTTTTGTAGTGATATGTTTTGATTTTCATTTCCTTTTGTGTACATTCTGTAGATAATTTATTTATGGTTACCACAGAGATTGTATATAACATTCTAAATTATAACAATTTATTTTAAACTAAGAGCAACTTAACTTCATCCACATCCAAAACCCTACTCTTTTCCAGTTCCCTTACACCTTCCCATATTATGTTGCTGATTTCATAAAAGACATCTTTACATATTGTGTACCCACTAACATAGTTTATAATTATTTTTTATGCTTTTGTGTTTTACATATGGTAAAAGAATAAAAAGTGAAGCTATGAACCAAAATTATAACAATACTTCTTTTATATTTGTCTATATATCTATTTCTATTAAATAATTTTATATTTTTGTATTTAAGTTACTCTCTAAAGTTCTTTCATCTCAACTTAAATTCCTCTTAGCATTTCTTATAGGGAAAGTCTAGGGGTAATGAAGTTTAGGGTTGGTTGGATGGACTCACCAGTTCGATGGACATGAACTTGGGCAAACTCTAGGAGATAGTGAAGGACAGGGAGGCCTGGCACCCTGCAGTCCATGGGGTCACAAAGAGTTGGACATAACTTAGTGATTAAAAACAACAACAACAAATTTTATTGAGCACATTCTATGAGCCAGGCACTTTTCTTTCTAAAATAATTAATTTAAACTTTACTATATTCTGGGTAGTATTATTCTACCCTTTCCACAGAAGAGAAAAACTGAGGCACAGAGAGTAACCTACTGACCATGTGGAACAAAGGCAGACACATGGGAGAATAAAATGTCAAGTCTTCAATGAGTGATATGAAGTTTACTCATGGTTTTATGTGACGTAAGAGGAGAGGGTTACAGTAGACCAGGAGTTGGCTGGATCACACGTCCTCCCAGCTTCTCCTGGCTCTATAAATGTTTTAACATGGGACCTCAGACCTTGAGCTACGCTCACACAGGAATATGACTATGGTAGTGGATTGACCAAATTAGTGTCCCTTTCCTTTGACGCAGGAACTAACATGTGGTATATGATCTTAACCAGGAGGGCAAGAGAAGTCCAAACCCAGCCCTGTGGTGGGTGAATGATCAAGGGAATGAAGTGAAGTGGAGCTTCAGAGAGATGACAGACTTAACCTGTCGCACAGCCAACGTCTTCACACAGACCTGCGGCCTTCAGACGGGAGACCGTCTAGCCTTGATTTTGCCTCGAGTGCCTGAGTGGTGGCTTGTGTCTGTGGGCTGCATCCGAACAGGTTAGTGACCCAAAGAGACCTTAGGATAGGCCTAGAGCTAATTGGTCCTGAAATATTAGGTGCTTCCTCTTCCCCTAACTTTTTCCTTCTTAACAGTCTTTCCTTCTGTCAAATTCCTTTAAATACTAGTTTACTCCTTCTCATTCACTCTTTCCCTTATACTCACACCTTTTCAAGCACAATGTCATAATTCTCCCTTTCTCTCTCTCTCACACACACACATACATACACACTTTCTCTTACACAGTCTCAGACATTCTTACTTCCTTATAAGATTCATCAGTTATTAACATTTTGCCTTATTGGATCCCCTCTCTCCCAGAGAGTCATTAAAGAATCAGTTGCAGATACTGTGACACCCATAAACATGAGATAAATACTGAAATATGTATCTGCTAAGATTCGAGACATTTCTTTCACATAACCACACAAGAAGTCTCACTCTGATTCAATATAGTTACCTGCTGTACATCCAGAGTCAAAATTCCTCAATTATTCCAATAATGTCTTTTATAGGATTATTTTTGTGCTTAAATCAAAAACCCAGGATTTCCCCCTGGAAGTCCAGTGGTTAAGATCCCATGCTTCCAATGCAGGGGTCACGGCTTCAAGGAACCAAGATCCCATGTGCCACACTACACAGCCAACTGTTTTTTTTTTTTTTTAAAACAACTGTATAAAATCCGATTGAGGATCATGTGTTGCATTTAGTTGTTGTCTCTCTGGAGCCTTCTTTACTGTAGCATGTTTCTCTACATGCTGTATTGTCTATGTGGCAATGCAATGACAGTTTGAAGTGCCTAAGCCAGATGTGTTGCAGTACATCCCTCAAATTTTGTATTTCTCTTTCCTTCTTTGTGATTATATTCAGGATGAACATTCTTAGCACAAGTACTAGAAGGACGTGTGTCTTTCTTAGTGCACCACATTGCGGATATATACAGTTGATTTGTCCTAACATCAATGACATTGTTTTATCACTTTAGAAAGGTAACATCCACCTTTGTAAAGGTGCATTTTCCCTTTGTAGTTAGTAAGTAATCTGTCATGTGATATTATGGGACTAAGTGAATATCCTTTCCCCAACTGTCTTTCCGTTTATGATTTGAAAATTCATTGATGAGTCTTGACTGAATTAAATATTTTAATGGTGGTTTTATATTAGGTATTTCTATTTATAGCATACCCTTTACACTTATTAGCCAGCACTCTTCTATAGAGATTTTCCTTTCCCTTTAATACTTGTCTATGCATTGACCTATATAATTAGTATGAGGCTCATGGATTCTTTTTTGAATCAACTTCAGTTCTGTCATGCATGCTCATACAGTATGTCATGCCCTTGTTCATATATTCTCTCTCGTATTTCCTCACAAATAGTTGTTTAATCCATCAAGATCAAGAATTAACAGCAATGGTTGAGTGAGTCTGGAGATGCCATGCCATCTGTATCGTTAAGGGATGTTCTATGATTTATATCTGATCCTGTTCACACTGTCCACACTGTTCCGTGAACCTAGGGTAGGCAAGGCACGAGCTGAGGCTGGAAGGAGACTTGAGGAGCCATAGGAACTGCAGACACGTTTATTCTTTCCTGGCTGACGCAGCAGCCATAGCATAACCTAACACAACTCAGCCTCTCTCCTGCCTGGCACAGAGCTGTAGCAGCAAAGGTGTTATTTTCTCTCCTCTCATGGCTGACCCAGCTGGATACAGCCGTGATCCAGCAGTAATGCTGCTGCTTTTTAGGTGGAACTCCTATCTGCATACAGCACTGAACCGCTGAGCAAGAGGGTACCTCGTGACGCACATGCGCCATGCTATAAATGATCTCAGCTGCTACACAGTCATTATTTACAAAACGTGGGGTGAGAGAGCCTGAACACACCATCTTGGCTAATTTGTCCTCTCCCCACACACGAGAAATGTGACCTCCCATGAGTTGAGACCTCTGGGATAAAAAGAATTAAAGAAGATTAGAAGTAAAGGATGAAAGTTCTAAGAGGCATAGTACATGAAAATACTGAAGAGTCAGGAGTAGCCTAGATGAAGAATGGTCTTTTTGAAATAGAGAATAGAGTTGTGTGAGAGAAAGATGAAGAGTGAGCAGTGTTCACTCCAACGTCAGGATGACGAGAAGAGGGTCTTCCTGGAGAGGGGGCACAGGTGTTAGCAAAGAGAAGAATTGTGAAGGAGAAAAAGTCAGTGCTCTGTGGAACACAAACAGGCTAGTAATATGGAAGGTGAATACTAGGAAGACTCAGAAAAGAGCCCTTGGTGGAAAAATTAGAATCCAATAGAAACGCACAAAACTTGAATTAATTGTTGGTGATGGGAGAAGGAAGGTAGGAAAGTTCAAAGGACAGTGTGGTTAACTTAGGGTATGAGGAATGAAGGAAACAGAAGAAATTCAAGATGACACAAGAGATGGACAGAGAAGGAAAGGAAAGGAGAAAAAAATGGGAGCAGAGATGCAGCACCAGGGACACTGTCCACTTGTATCTTTCCCAGATCCCATGGATGGTTATGTAAAGAAGGACTCTACCAGCTAGATCCATCTACAGTAGGAAAGTTTAGGCTTTTCAAATTTTTAATGTGCATAGAAACCACTTGGAGATCTTGTTAAAATGCAGATTCTGAGTCAGTAAGTTTGAGGTGGGGTGTCAGATTCCGTGTCCTAGGTGGTATTGATGCTCTGGACCATACTTTGCATAACAGAGGCTAGCGGATTTCTATGATAAACCAGGCCTGAAGTCCATGGTTGTGAAGCTGTGAAAGCGGAACAAAAACAAGCAGTTTCCTTCTCATACCTAGGGATCGTCTTCATGCCAGGGACCACCCAGATGAAGGGTAAGGACATTCTCTACCGACTACAAGTGTCTGGAGCCAAAGCCATCGTGACCACCGATACCCTTGCCCCAGAGGTGGAGTCTGTGGCACCTGAGTGTCCTTCTCTGAAAACCAAGCTCCTGGTGTCTGACCAGAGCCGTGAAGGGTGGCTGGACTTCCGATCACTGATTAAGTAAGTTTCTGTTCTGACAAATGTACTTTCTGAAGAATGGCAGAAGGCCACTCTCTCCCAAGTGCTGGTAGAGAATCAGCCAGTGGGAGGAAACTCACCAGGTCTGAGCTTCTCTCCCCAGCTGTGTCACTGATTTGCTAAGCAGCCCTCAGCTAGTTCATTTGTCTCTTAGCTGCAAGTGTTTTTATCTATAAAATAGGGGAATTGAGCTTCTATGCCTCTCTCACCAATATATATATACTACCCTTGTGCAAAAGAGATACATAGAGTCAGAGGGTTATTGTGTTTCATTTTCCTTATAGGTGGAGAATCTGAAACATTATTTTTATATAAAAATTAACATTTACAGGAGTTGAATGAAAAGTTAAGATGGATTTTTAAGGTGAAACTTGAGACAGTGAAGAATGAGGCTGTGGCTGACAGGCAGCTTTGGGAGCAAACACTTTCCATCTTTTAGGGTAGGTGCCAATAGGGACACCTTGAGGGAAAAGTTAGGGAAGTGTTGGAGGTAACAAAGACTCCCTCAAAACTGATTCTGCAAGCCTTCAGGCATTTTTCATATCACACACAAATCATGCTGGATTTGTTTTCTTAAAGTAACTCCACAGTTTTTAAAGCTCTTTACTTCAACCACACAAGGCAAATATACTAGTGAAATCATATCTTATGCTAGATTATAAAGAAAATTAAATGAAAATAGCTTAAACAAAGAATATTCATTTGAACTCCCCTAAATTGCCCAAAGTCATTAGGATATCATTTCTCCACAAGAGCCAGTGCTTCCCCCAGCACTGGGATTACTTGCAGTCTCTCTGACTGAATACTTGCAAGGAAACTTTCATTTACCATCATAATAGGGTCAAGAAAGAGACTCTCAGTCTAGGAGAAGCTCTCACATATCAAAGCAGTGATCTGTGGGATATGAAGGAACCTGGTAGCTCAGCTGGTAAAGAATTCACCTGCAATGCAGGAGACCCCAGTTTGATTCCTGAGTCAGAAAGATCCCCTAGAGGAGGACATGGCAACCCACTCCAGTATTCTTGCCTGGAGAATCCCCATGGACAGAGGAGCCCGGCAGACTACAGTCCATACGATTGTAAAGAGTCAGACATTACTGGGCAACTAAGCACACAGTACAGATTCTGCCTACCCTAAACCTAGCCCTAACCCCAACCACCTCAAACTCATACCAGGTCATATATATATATATATATATATATATATATATCACTTCCATTCTCCCTAGCTTTTTCTTCCCCACCCCTCAACACCAAGTTTATGAGGTTAAATTCCTATAAAGGTAGCCTGTGGGGCTTTTCAGGTGGTTCAGTGGTAAAGAAATCACCTGCGAAGTAGGAGATGCAGGAGACGTGGGTTAGATTCCTAGGTCAGGAAGATNATTTGCTAAGCAGCCCTCAGCTAGTTCATTTGTCTCTTAGCTGCAAGTGTTTTTATCTATAAAATAGGGGAATTGAGCTTCTATGCCTCTCTCACCAATATATATATACTACCCTTGTGCAAAAGAGATACATAGAGTCAGAGGGTTATTGTGTTTCATTTTCCTTATAGGTGGAGAATCTGAAACATTATTTTTATATAAAAATTAACATTTACAGGAGTTGAATGAAAAGTTAAGATGGATTTTTAAGGTGAAACTTGAGACAGTGAAGAATGAGGCTGTGGCTGACAGGCAGCTTTGGGAGCAAACACTTTCCATCTTTTAGGGTAGGTGCCAATAGGGACACCTTGAGGGAAAAGTTAGGGAAGTGTTGGAGGTAACAAAGACTCCCTCAAAACTGATTCTGCAAGCCTTCAGGCATTTTTCATATCACACACAAATCATGCTGGATTTGTTTTCTTAAAGTAACTCCACAGTTTTTAAAGCTCTTTACTTCAACCACACAAGGCAAATATACTAGTGAAATCATATCTTATGCTAGATTATAAAGAAAATTAAATGAAAATAGCTTAAACAAAGAATATTCATTTGAACTCCCCTAAATTGCCCAAAGTCATTAGGATATCATTTCTCCACAAGAGCCAGTGCTTCCCCCAGCACTGGGATTACTTGCAGTCTCTCTGACTGAATACTTGCAAGGAAACTTTCATTTACCATCATAATAGGGTCAAGAAAGAGACTCTCAGTCTAGGAGAAGCTCTCACATATCAAAGCAGTGATCTGTGGGATATGAAGGAACCTGGTAGCTCAGCTGGTAAAGAATTCACCTGCAATGCAGGAGACCCCAGTTTGATTCCTGAGTCAGAAAGATCCCCTAGAGGAGGACATGGCAACCCACTCCAGTATTCTTGCCTGGAGAATCCCCATGGACAGAGGAGCCCGGCAGACTACAGTCCATACGATTGTAAAGAGTCAGACATTACTGGGCAACTAAGCACACAGTACAGATTCTGCCTACCCTAAACCTAGCCCTAACCCCAACCACCTCAAACTCATACCAGGTCATATATATATATATATATATATATATATATATCACTTCCATTCTCCCTAGCTTTTTCTTCCCCACCCCTCAACACCAAGTTTATGAGGTTAAATTCCTATAAAGGTAGCCTGTGGGGCTTTTCAGGTGGTTCAGTGGTAAAGAAATCACCTGCGAAGTAGGAGATGCAGGAGACGTGGGTTAGATTCCTAGGTCAGGAAGATCCCTTGGAGAAGGAAACGGCAACTGACTTCAATATTCTTGCCTGGGAAATCCCATGGACAGAGAAGCCTGGTGGACTGTAGTCCATGGGGTCACAAAGAGTTAGACACGACTGAGCACATAAGGGACTTAGCAACTCAACAGCAACAAAGCTAGTCTGTGTAAAAAGCAAGGTGAGCAATGTGACTGAAAGCACAGTGTATGGATCAGACTGAGCGAACTCTCTGGCTCTGCAACTTGCTGGCTATACGTCTTTAGGTAAGTTACCTAATCATTCTGAGCCTCCATTTCCTCATCTGCAAAAGGTGCATAAAAGCATTACTTACCTCTTAGGGTTGCTCTGAATAGTGAATGAATTCTTACTCGTAAATCATATAGAGCCTTGTCCAGAATCATAGGAAATACTGTTTCAATGTTTGTTAAATTAAGAAATAATCCATCATATTTTCCCCATTTTTTTAAATGAAGAAATGTCAGGTCACCTATCTGAGCCTCCCATAAACTGTTTGATGCCTAATACTAGGAGTTACAAACCCCATTTTTCTAACTCAAAGCCTCATATTGTTTCTTTTGCTTCCCCAGAGAATGAAAAAGTAAGAAACATGACTTTTGTCCTTTTGTATTGAATTCCTTTGCAGATCAGCCTCCCCAGATCATGACTGTATTAAGTCAAAGACCCTGGACCCAATGGCCATCTTCTTCACTAGTGGCACCACAGGCTTCCCCAAGATGGCAAAGCACAGCCACGGATTTGCTTTACGATCCTATTTCCCTGCATGGTAGGAAAGAGGGCACCAACTTAGAAGCTGGGCCATAGATAAGGGGTGGAGTGTGCATGTTTATGTGCTGGGAAAGGAACTCTAGGTGGAACTGACCCCATCCTGTTTATTCTTTTTGCTGTCTTTGGTTCAGACCCCTGAGGGTGTGAGTATAGGCTAGGTATGAGTGTTTGCTGATAGAGATCTCTGAATGTCAAAAGAGGAACCTTTGGGTCCTACCTAAGCACCTTCGGAGGAGATGTAAAGGAGTGGGGGAAACAGAAGGCATTCTGAAAACCACACAAATGACAAGCCTCTGTGTCCCTGTCAGTGGCTCCAGGGTTTGGTGGGAAAGATAAAATGTTCCAGCAGTGTGACCTTACGGGACAGATCCTCTCCCTCCTCAACTGTGGACAAATTGGGCATGGAGCCCAATCATGAGCTCTTAGGGAGATGAATATCTGAAACTAAGCCACACTAAGCCACTTCCTTATTGTGGAACAAACACAGAGCTGAAGCTGGGATAACTATTTAATCAATGTTAAACCAAAGTCTTCTCCCTCTTCTTCCCCTCCTCCAACTAATAATATTCAAACCAAACCATGTTCTATATATTTTCTAACTTTTCAACCAAACAGGGGAGGAGAAGGCTTTTTGGAAACAGTTGATATCTGTACTAATGATAAAAACTGAGTAGCAAAACCCTGAGAAACGAGGGTGGAATGAAGGGGAGGATAGTAGTCACAATAGTATCTGAGGCCAACTGTATTTTGGAGATAGCAGGAAACTGATGCAGCTGAAGACGTCTGATGTCTTCTGGTGCCTGTCCGACACAGGCTGGATTCTGGCTACCCTGGGGTCCCTGCTTGAACCATGGACATCCGGGTCTACAGTCTTTGTTCATCATCTGCCTCAGTTTGACCCAAAGGTCATTATAGAGGTAAGAAAATTAACCTTTCAACATCAGCAGACTCCCAGAAGAAAGTCATTTCAAGCTCAAACGTTGGACCCAATTGAGAAATATTTTATTTAGCAAAGAAGTCTCTTAACACAACCCTGGCTCTGGGTTTCTTAAGGTGTGAAGCACCACATCAATCATTGTATCAGAATTACATCAAGATGTAACCTTGAAGAAAACACACATTCCAGACCTTTCCCTAGACCTATGGATCAGACTTTGTGGACTTGAGAACCAGAATATAATTTCTGAGAAATGAAAGCAAGCTCAGGTTTCATGGACCCTGGCTCTACCAGGGCCAGGTAGCTGGAGTGTGAATGTGTGTGCATGCGTGTGTGTGTGTGTTGTGTGTGTATACTCAATTTAAGGATGTGTTTAGAAACAGAGGCCTTGGAATGTGGCAGATATAGTTACTTATCCCCTGTTTGAAATTTATTAGTGGCACTCTGAGCTTCAGTTTCCTTATCTGGAAAATGGGAGTTTTAGTGGTTGCTATCTCTAAAATTGTTGGGAATATTGAGATTATGTGTGCTTAGTCCTGAAAGTAGCACATAGAAAACACTCAATAAATGGTAGCAGTTTCTGTTAAGTATACATTATGACAGTAATCAAGGTCACCTGCATGAACACCTTCACTGTATTTCTCTTCGCCTGAAAACTGTGTCTCCACTCACTCCCCTGCTTTATATCTCAGAGGCAGACATGCCTCTTCACCTCTCAAAGTCCAGCTCCTGCTTGACACCTGCTGCCAGTCTTGTTCTTTTCCCTGCCCTCTCTTTGGAGCCCCTTTCTATTAATCTTAAACTCACTAAACCTTTTCTCCTGTATTTTCAACCTTTCACTTTTCACTGACGCTACTCCCTCGGTCAATAAACATATTCAAAGTGCCTCATCCTAAAAATACCTTCCCTTCACCTTGGTACACATTGGACCAACCCCATCTTTCCTTCCTTAATGTCAGATTGTTCCATGGAACATTCTCCTCTTGCGACAGCCACAGCCTCTTTACCCAGCTTACTCCTGAACGTTGCACTCTTCCAAGATTCTGCCCTCAGCTTTCCCTCCCTTCCAAGTAATTTCCTTCACTTCAGCTTCTCCAGCAGGCGCATCTACTCAGCTGGCTCTCGAAATTACCTCGTCTTTTCTCTCCCAGGTAGTTTCGCCACATCTTTCTGCTGGTTGGTTGGGTCTATCTGATCATCCCTTCAGCACCCGAAACTGCACCTTCCATTTCTCCTTCCCTGATCCTATATCAATATCTGCCCCTCCTTCATTATTTTCTGCCTTCATTCTACCAGTCTCTGAGGCATAAAGCTGCACAAACGAACTGAATCTGTTATCTTTCCTTTTCCCCCGCCAGGTCCAATTCTCCTTTCCCTACAAGCCGTGTCCCTAAAGTCTCCATGTATTTTAGGCTTGAATTATTTCAAAGTATTAATTCTACAGATTTACTCCAAACTGCATTTGAAAGTTTGTTTACTATATTTTATACATGTTACTTTCATGAACATTTAATAATAAGCTTTTGGATTTACTTATTAATAGTTTCAATCTCTCTTATTGAAGATGGGAGATCGTGACTAAAATGAAAGATATGAAAATACTATTCATATTCACAAAACAAAACTTTCTCTCCATCAATTCTATGACCAACACCTCAACTTAGACTTTCTTGAGTTCCCCCAATAGTACCTGACACGTGCCATGTATGAAATTCATGCTCAATTTATATCCTGACAGAATTAACAAATGAATAAACAGGCTCCGCTAGAGAAAAGATCAGAATTAAAATGCTAATAACAGATTTGTATTTTAAATCTTAATTGTGAAAATAAAGTTTCTTCTCTCCTCACTTTCTAGACATTTTTCAAATATCCAATTACCCAATGCCTTGCTGCACCCTCTGTATATAGAATGATTTTGCAACAGAATTTCACCAGGTAAGGTAGAAGTGGCTGCGGCTGGTGACAAGAATATTTGGGTACCATTTTAAGCAATCTGATACACTGAAGTCTGTTTTTAACTATGGTTCTTTGCAGATACTCTGTGTGTGTGTGTGTGTGTGTGTGTGTGTGTGTGAGTGTATGGTAAGTGTTGGTGGTGATAATTAGCAGCCAATCTACTTAGTTCTTTACACAGGACTCAGAGAACCAAATGAAACATTCAGTGAACTTTCATCATTTTGTTTCTTTTTCTTTTTTAAGCATCTTGTTGTGAAATAAACATACAGAAAAACACATAAGATACACATTTACAGATTAATGAGTTGTTGAAAACAAAACATCTATGTAACTACTCACTGAAGTCACAAAAAGAGAACATTGCCAGCACACAAAGCCCTTCTCATGCCTCTCCATCTCCCCAAAAGAATCTACTATCTTGGCTTTTATAGCGTTCATTTCCTTATTTTTCCCTTAGGTTTACCTTCTAAGGAAATATCCCCAGAAAAATTATTTTATTTTATCTGCTTTTGAACTTCATGTAATTATACATTATTCTATAGTATCTGGCCTAGTTTTTCACTGTTATGTTTCTAAGATGTGTCTGCATTGTTACCTGATAGTGGAGTCAGTTTTCATTACTGTAAAATATCACATTTTATAAAAGTACCACATTTTTAATGAATTCTATTAATGGACATTTGGATATGTTTCATTGGAGGCTACTGATTAATGTACATCGAATTCTTGCACATGTGTAGTGGTGCATAAACACTTGTTTCTGTAGAACTTCTCTGGGAAAGGAATTGTTAGGTCACACTGACATCGCAAGCTACTACTTTGTTTTCCAAAGTATTGAACCAATGTATGCTCCCACTGGGAGGGTAGGAGAAGTCCCATTATTCCATATCTTCGGTAGTATTAGTTATTGTCAAAGTTTTAAATTTTGCCAACCTAATGTGTTTGTATTCTCCGGTTTTGTTTTTGCCTGTCCACATGTTTGTGGATTATTTTTTAACTAACTTGAAATCTGTTCTTTGAACCTTATGGTCACTTATATAACTCTTATATAACTTACGTAACGCTGAAAATGAAATGACTACTTCAACATCAGAGCTAATATGTTTTAGATATAAGAGTTAAAATATTAAGGAGTTCAGTTTGTTAAGATAACTGAAATACAGCTTGATTTTATTCACAAACCCTCAATCTGGTCGAACTATGTTTCCAACTTTACTTCAAATCTTATATTACAGTCTCTTCTTGTGACAACCCTAAGAAGGTGACCAAACCTAGTGAAAATTCAACCAGGGCTTAACTATTGACTCCACTGGACACTCTGCCCATTTTATGTATTTCGGATAAAGCTCAATAAGAATGAGAAACATGCTCTCAATGAAACCAGTCATCCTGTCCATTACTACTGGCTCTGTTTGTACCAAGACAGAGCGATAAGGGAGTCTGCCACTTCCCTCATCCCTAGAAGCTGTCCCAGCTCAGCACCATGCCAACTAGTACTAAGACCTCAATCACATTTACCCACTTCCTTCAGGGAATCCATCATTTTGTGATAGTTTCTGTTATTTATAGACATTTTCATGGAGAAATGGATGAGAGGATTTACACACACAACGTACCTAGCAAACTACTGCAACTGTTCATAGCAGACATTTCTGTTCAGTCCAGAATTCCTTCAGGGCTGCTACCTGGGATCCTTTTCTTTTCTTACAGAAAGCTCAACCTTCCTCATGTCCTGAGCAGTTCATTTCCAACCCCTAATTCATGTTCTCCAGCCAGAGAATAAACAAAAACTCTACAATTCATATAAGTCCACTGAAGGCAGTATAGTTTTATTATCATCCTAGCATAACCTTGGGGTCTTATCCCTCAGTCCTTATGGTTTATAAAATATCCCTTTTAGCTACACAGAAGGTTTAGAATGAGTTCTAAGCACACTCCCCATCCCCATTAGATCAACATCCAAATTCAGTCCTGATCTCTGTGATTTAACCCATTAGACTCACGACTATCACCACTTACCTTCTTCTAGAGGAGTTAACAGGGACCAGAAGGAAATGAGTGACTTCCACTTGGATTTGATCATTAGTAAAATGCCCAGAAGGCAAGTAAGGAAGTGAAGAAGTAGGATGAATGATCCAGATGACAGTGCTCTCTTAACAACCAGGGCCTAAAGTAGAGCACCCAAGCCTAATCTTAGCCTCTGTTGACACTTTGCCTTCCCCTCAGTCTTAGGTTCCCTACTCTGCAACACTGCTGTACTGGTGGGGAAGCCCTGCTGCCCGAGGAGCAAGAACAGTGGAAAAGACAGACAGGTGTTCTGCTCTACCAGGCCTATGGACAGTCGGAAACGGTAGGTGAAATGTCCCTTCTGGACCAGTCAAGATGTGCTTATCCACTGAGCTCAGGAGATAAGCTGAATCATGCTGAGGGTGTGCAGAGGCACCAGTGTGTACACAGCATTTCTCAAAGCCAGTGAGAGGCTCCAGAGCTCTTAGCTAATTTATCCCAAGCAAATTGACAGAACAGACAATTCGCAGCTCATCCATTCGTCCGAAGACCAATTTTTCTCAAATTTGTCTGAAAACTACTGGACGGAAACTTAGAAAAGGATCTAAGGACATGGTGCCTCTGTACCTGTGATAATTGGTTTAAGGGAGCCCAGGAGGGGCAGTGGGACAGATGGCATTCTCCAGAAACATGCAGGCCACCACCACAGATCCTGTCCACTTCACCATCTCTTTGTAGGCAGCAACTAGAGGAGCAGGCAGGAATGGTACTAGAAGTTCACAAGTTCATTTCTGCCTGTTTAAAGAACATAAAGCTTGGATTGTGAGACACTCGCATGGGGAGAGATTTTCATGTACACCCCCATAGACACACAATGTAATCCCCAAAAGGATCACTGACCAGTCAGGTGGGCAGGGTATTCATAGTATCATGTGTGTCTTAACCTCAAGGACTTTATCCGTGATAGTGTGAGCAAGTACCTTTCTTTTTTTTTTTTTTTTCTTTTTTTTTAAATTTTTTTCCATCTCAGGTGTACATGAGTTCCCAATCTAGTACCTTCCTTCCAACACTTTCTCAATCCATTTCCCATTCTGGACCAAGCAATTTTCCCCTACCTCCCTATCGAGGGATGACTGTCATCTCAGGACCTGTAGCAAAACAGATGTTCTAGACCCAATTCACTTGTCTGACATTATTTTCCAAAACAAAAATTAAATAATCAGTTTTGGGGTCTGCTTCCAGGTCCGAGAAATGTTAAGACTCTAGGTATGTCCTTGCTTGTTTACAGTTTATATTTGGACAAGGAGAATGAGGTTAGAACTACACACTACACTCATGACACTTGACCCTTTTTCTCAATGACTCAGAATACTCTCCAATACCTAGATGGTGCTTTATTTCACCAAACATTTTCACACCTGTCCATGCATCTGTGCAACATTTTCTACAGGCCTATAGTGTGAGCAGTGACAGCAGAGGAGAAAATGCTTCTTCTTCCAGGAGCTCAGACCTCCGTCCAGATCTCAGCCTCCCAGTTATAGGTTTCAAGACTGTAGGCAAATTATCGAGTTTTGCAGAGTTGAGCTTTCCCATCTCTAAAATGGAAATGCAATGCCAGTCTTGCCAGGTTGTGATAAGGTAAATGAAAGAAACTATACACATTTCTGGGCACAGTGCTGAACTCTTACTGCATTTATGGTTTTCATTGTTGGTTTTTAGGTAGATATTGTGTTTAGATGCTGGGGGTGCAAAGATGGGTGGGACATCTCTATTCTCTGAATGCTCATTATCTACTGAGGGAAACAGGCTAACAAAAACAAATATAATGCCCTATTGGCAACAATGGAACTGTGGGGGAAAATACTACTACTTCCAACTTAATTTTCTTGGGACCTGAATGATAGTTAAAAGTAGTTGTTTACTGAATACTTAGTGTATGCCTGGCATACATTCAAAAGCACTCAAAGTGATAAATGTTATAATTATCCTCTTTTGACAGAGAAGACATCAAGGGGGATTAATTGGTACATGGCTAGTGAAGGATGGAGTGAAGATTCAACCTGTGGTCTCTCTGGATATAAAGCTCTTAACTCTAGGAAGAATGATATATTGAAAGTGGAGTCGCTCAGTCGTGTCTGTCTCTTTGCGACCCCGTGGACTGTAGCCCACCAGGCTCCTCTGTCCATAGGATTCTCCAGGCAAGAATACTGGAGTGGGTTGCCATTTCCTTCTCCAGGGGATCTTCCTGATCCAGGGGTCAAACCCAGATCTCCCGCACTGCAGGCAGACACTTTAACCTCTGAGCCACCAGGGAAGCCCGAATGATATTTTAGAGAACTGGTAAGAAGGAAAAAGCTTCATCAGGAAGACTGAAGCAGTAGGACACTGCAAAGGGAACAACATGAACAATGTGAATAATTTCAACACAACTCTGAAACGTAGTTGAGGCAGCTCCTACAGTGTGAACTCCACAGCCTACATTACACGCCCCCAGCCTGAAGCTTACTCTTCTGCTTCTTCTTGGCCTCTCCCACTGGAATCAGACCCAGCATCAGGCTCAGTCCCAGTTCATGTCAGATGTAGCAGTGAATGCCTGCTGACTAGAGTTGGGTCAATGCCTTCCAGCTTCCCTACAAGGGCTCTTTGCACAACATTAAATGACATTTGTGAGCATGGATGCTGTGTTTGATTCTTGAGGCTTTGTGATCAGCCTAGACTCTTGGCTAACCCCAGTTCTCTTCTTTTGTTAACAGGGAATAAGTTGTGGCACTCTCCGGGGGATGAAGATCAAGCCAGGTTCCATGGGGAAGGCCATCCCACCCTTTGACATTCAGGTTTGATGGGAAAGATATTGGCAGAGAGCAGTTAGTGTTTGGCTAAGATTAGACCACTCTGTGTCATGAGATGACAGAACTAGCCATGCCTCCCAGTTGTCCTTTCTACTCTCTGTCTACATTTCCTCTAATTTCCTGGGGAGGTTTCTGTTGAGAACTGCAATGTTCTGGGCATGAGTGAAGCTTGCCAAGATGGCCAGAGGCCTCACTCACCCAGCCTGCAGAAAGAGTAGATATCCTGGCACTGGAGGCTCTCTCCACTACTGGTGCTTTTAGTCTTTCCTAATCCATATTTTGTAGCTTGGAGACACATTTGGGATGTGTAAATATCTAAGAAACAAATAGATTCACCCATGACTTGGATTTCACCATTTGCTGGCTTCAAAGACTACTGACAGTTTTATTATTTCTGGGAGGGCTTCTCGATCACAACCCTTTTCCCCAGTTACCCCTACTGTGTCACGTGAATAAGCCAGGCAATATTTGGGTGGTGCAGGGATGTTGGGATCCTTGCAGGGTGAGATTCACAGATCTCTTGCTCCAGATCATTGATGACCAGGGCAACATCCAGCCTCCCAACACAGAAGGAAACATTGGCATCAGGATCAAGCCCACCAGGCCCATAGGCCTCTTCATGTACTATGAGGTAAGAACACGCCATCTGCTTCCAAACAGGCTCCAAGAATCCTCATGGGATGTTGTGTAGGTGATAACAGACCAGACTCAACTCTGCATCCTGAAACATCTTCCACCTTCCTTTATTCACGCCAGGTCAATGAAATCTGTTCTAATTAATCTCAAAGCTCTTAATCTCACATCCCTTTCTATCAGAACCCATCTGACACTTACAGGATGGCTAATGGAGTAGAAAACAGCTTAACTTCAGAACCAACAGACTTGAAGTCCAACTATCTCTTATGGTTAAGAATGTTGGCTTTGAATGGGTTCAATTCATACCAGCCTACTACCAACAGGATGCAGACAAATCTATTAAATCTTGCTGAGCCTCTAGGGCTGTCTTTATCCCCTATTTCAGAGGAAGAAACCACAGACTGAAAGCTTGAAATGTCTTCCCCAAGACAAAATAAATGGCAGGATTAGGGTTCAAAGTGATGTGTTTTAGGCCCCAAACTCTAAATGAGAAATTCAGAGATTCAAGGAATCTACAACAAAGGACTCTACAATAAATATAAGGAAACCTGCGATAACTCTTCATCAGACAAACTCTGGCTAGCAGTGGCCACGGAAAGGAAATTCTCAGCTTCCAAGACTGACTGTGGAATGTCGACAAGCCCTGAAACTGATCTCAGACTCCATCTCCTCTCGGTAAAGTCACAGCCACGGGGGTCACTGTAGCCCTCACTCTATGGCCTGAAGTGGGAGGGAACCCTGGTTCTCTCGTGGTCCTATGTTGAGAAGAAAATATGCAAGTCTTAGCCTTAATTCTCAGTAGCACAATTCAAAGGTTGGATTAAAGAGAGAGAAACACAGAGTCACAGGCATACAGATCATCAGTTCTTAATCCTGCTTACAAGTTAGAATGATTTGAGGAAATATTTTTTTTAATGATAGGATCCAACCACAGAGATTCTTGTTAAATTGAACTGGGGTGGTCAAGAGAAATGACTTTTTTTAAAAAGTTGTACATGGCGTATTTTATTTTGCAAAAATGTCTACACATATGGCCACATCAATTTCTCCCCATTTCACATGTTCTTATGGCAAAGAGACATCACTGTTCCATTAAGATTTGTTGGTTTATATTCTGTTCTTTCATTTCCTTTTTCTTGAAGTAAAACATATACATACATGTAACATAAAGTTTACTCTTTTCACCATTCTTGAGCATACAATTCGGTAGCACTGGGTAAAATTTAGAATATTGCACAACCATCACCACTATGCAGCTGCAGAAAAATTTCACCATCCCCAGAAGAAATTCTGTTCCCATTGAACTGTAGCTCCCTACTCCCCTTCCATGTGGTTGTTCTATCCATTATTGAAAGTAATATATTTAACTCTTCAATTTTTATTATAGAACTGTGTATTTTTCTCTTGAATTCTGTCACTGTTTATCTTTTATATAATATGATTTCTCCCTTTATATAATTCTGATTTCTCCCTGACAGTGTTTGCATCAAATATTCGGTACTAGGCTGTTAAATGTGTTTTTGCTTCTAAACATTAAATAGCCTTGGTGAGTTATCCCTTTTTGCAATGTATAATATCCTTTTCTTATCACTTGTAATAGATTTAACTTCTAGTTTACTTTGTTTACTATATTATTAGATAGCTACCTCAGCTCTCTTTTGGCTCCTAATCGAAGGGAATATATTTTTCCACACATATGAGTGCAGATAAAAAAAACTAGGGAAATCTGAGTAAGATTTGTGGATGGTATCAATGTCAATGTTCTAGTTGTGATATTGAANTTGTCAATGTTTATTTTTTATATAATTCTGATTTCTCCCTTTATATAATTCTGATTTCTCCCTGACAGTGTTTGCATCAAATATTTGGTACTAGGCTGTTAAATGTGTTTTTGCTTCTAAACATTTCAATGTATAATATCCTTTTCTTATCACTTGTAACAGATTTAACTTCAAGTTTACTTTGTTTACTATATTATTAGATAGCTACCTCAGCTCTCTTTTGGCTCCTAATTGAAGGGAATATATTTTTCCACACATATGAGTGCAGATAAAAAACTAGGGAAATCTGAGTAAGATTTGTGGATGGTATCAATGTCAATGTTCTAGTTGTGATATTGAACATTATTTTTGCAAGATGTTACTATGGGGAGAAACTGTATAAAAGGTAGGTAAGATCACTCTTATTATTTCATATGAAAGTGGAAGTGTTAGTTGCTCANACTGATCGAACCCACCTTTCTCACTTCGCAGGTGGATTCTTTACCATCTGAACCATCAGAGAAGCCCAATTATTTATCATAACTGCATACAAGTATACAATTATCTTAAAAGTTTCATTAAGATACCATTTTCATAGTCTTTGTGTGAGGCTCAAATAAGTAACCTTTTGAAAAGAAAATTCATTCAGCAAATATTTATTGACACCTCCCATCTGTCCTGGCACTGTGTGAATGCTGAGCTTATAAGAGTGAATAAAATAAATGGAATTACACTCTAGTAGAAATTTTATTCTACTGGAGTACCACACAAAACTGAGTTGTTATTTTTTCATGCTTTTAAAATTTGCTTAGTATTATTCACTATTTTACCAGTAGCATGCATTGAGTGCTTGCATGCAATGAAAATAGTGAGATATAAAAACTGCCCAAATCAGGTAGAGCAGGATCTGAAGCCATATCTGAACCCTGTGTTGAGGCTCATCATCTCTAAACTCACTGCTTTCAACAAAGGAATACTCTTCACTTTGCAGAATAACCCAGAGAAAACAGCTGAAGTGGAATGTGGGGACTTTTATAACACCGGGGACAGAGCAACTATTGATGAAGAGGGCTACTTCTGGTTCCTTGGGAGGAGTGATGATGTCATCAATGCATCCGGGTAGGTGTAGCTGACCCTGAGCCAGAAAGTATCACTCTCATATGCCTCGTGGGATCTAGCTTGCACAGACATTCCTTTGTGCATTAGTGATGGACTCTCAGACTAGTTCTGAACCATGGTAAGACATCATGCAATTTAAAGGGACTGGGAAGGGAAACTTTACGTTGGTCCTTCTTTGTTGAGGGAGCTTATTCTGTGTGCTCCTCTGAAGAAGCACACACCAAAGAAAAACATAACAACAACAATAATAAAATTCACCTTTATGGAAAATGTATTATGTGACAGTGCTCTGTGCAGTGTTTTATATAACCCGCTTCTCAATGCTAGAAGGTAGATGTGACTATGCCCATTCTATTTTCTTCTTTTTTTTAATTTTAGAGGAGGAGGCCCACATTGTGCAGCATGAGGGATCTTATTTCTCTGAGTAGGGATTGAACCCATGCCCTCAGCAATGGAAGCACAGAGTCCTAACCACTGAACAGCAGGGAATTCTGATTATGCCCATTTCATGTGAGGAAACTGAGTCAGTGATCAGTGGAAAAAAACTTGCCTGAAGTTTCAAAGACAGTAGAGGGTGCAGCCCAGATTTAAACAAAAACGGTCTGACTCCAATTCTGTTGTTCCTAAGTCTTAAGTAATTTATACAGGAAATGACACATTACATAGTTTAGGAACAGGATGTAAGATTTCACCAAATGCTGAAGATAAAAGAGTTTTCATGCCAGAGGAAGCTGCTTGACTTCAGGAATCCACATTTCAGTCCTCTTACACAGCCTTTGCACAGGCCTCTGGCTCCCCTGTGACACTTTCCCTCTGTGCCAGGGGAAGATGTGTCTCACCAAAAGGGGAGACCTGAGGGCCTGGGTCACCCTAGCCCTGGAATTTGCTCAGAAGGAACCATTGGTCCTACAGGTACCGCATTGGGCCAGCAGAAGTAGAGAACGCCCTGGCAGAGCACCCAGCGGTGGCTGAGTCTGCGGTGGTGAGCAGCCCGGACCCGGTTCGAGGGGAGGTGAGGAGGAGGACATGGGGTCATCGTGGCTGGGTGTGGGACTGGGAAGACATGTCCATGTATGCTCCAGGCCCATACCTACCCAGCCTTGGGTGGAGGGAGGGCAGTTAGTGTACATGTGCACTTACACTGTGTGGTCAGCAGGGGGCACTGTGGCCTCATCTGTGACTGAAATGATGCCGATTGGGAATGCCTCTGCTGATGCCATCTAGGAGTTAATGAATCCTTTCTATGCGCCAGTTTATNGGCCCATACCTACCCAGCCTTGGGTGGAGGGAGGGCAGTTAGTGTACATGTGCACTTACACTGTGTGGTCAGCAGGGGGCACTGTGGCCTCATCTGTGACTGAAATGATGCCGATTGGGAATGCCTCTGCTGATGCCATCTAGGAGTTAATGAATCCTTTCTATGCGCCAGTTTATTTATCCCTCACAGAGCACAGTGAATTAAGGACTCTTTCTATACCTTTTCACACAGAAGGAAACAGAGGCATGAAGAGGTTAAATAACATGTCTGGATTATGCAGCTAATGAGTGGTAGAGTCAAAAGGGAAATTGAGGACTCTGGGTCCAGAGGATACATTCATGGATTCAACAAGTGTTCATTGAACCCCTTCTGTGTACAATTCCTGTGAAACTAAATGAAGACATAAGTCATAATAGGAAACTAATAGATTGCCAACATTTATTAAGTGCCCAGTTTTAACAATGATTAAATGTCTATAGAACTCTACCTACCTTGTGAAAATGGTGATGATAACAATGATAGGAATGCAGATAAATTTAAACTAGCTTCATGTTTTATATGCATTATCTTATGGAACCTTTACATAAACCTGATGAAGAATGAACCTCTTCTCTCCCCCATTTCACAGGAAAGGAAATTGAGATTAAGAGAAGTTAAATGATTTTTCCGGGGCAAAAGTGGAAATCAGAAGTATTCAGATTTCTAAAAGCTCAACTGCCCACTTGTTTTTCCATTAATTTAATGAGCATTTACCCTTTGTTTTCTTTTTGGCCGCCGGTATGGTATGTGGGATCTTAGTTCCCTGACCAGGGATGGAATAGTGCCCTCTGCTGCCGAGGAGAGTCTTAACCACTGGAAGTGCCCAGCATTTACTTTTTGAACTCGCCTGAGTCTCCACGCTGGTTCTTTACTGCAGGTAGTGAAGGCATTTATTGTCCTGAACCCAGAATTTTCGTGCCGTGACCAAGACGAGCTCACCAAGGAGTTGCAGCAGCATGTGAAGTCAGTGACAGCCCCGTACAAGTACCCGAGGAAGGTGAGTGAGAGCAGCTGGACGGGGTCTGGTCCCTTTGAGTGCTTCTGGGGATTCCACTGCCTCAAGCCTCATAGGATGTAGTGTAGCTGGGGCGAAGCATAAGTACCCAAGAGAACTAAATTTTTTGTCTACAGAAGAAGCTTTTCAGCTTATGGGTGTGAGGGAGCCCGCTTAATTGGATAGAACCTCTATCCTGTGTCAGAAACTCATCCATTGCTGGCATGTCAACCTAAAGAAAAAATATTAGACAATTTTCCAAAGATGTCCATGTAAATTATTTATACTCTTTCAAAATTTGAAAAAGACATCCAAATCAGCAACTTCAAAACTTTTGGAAAACATTATTTGTAGTGAGATATACATTTTATATTGCTCCAGTATACATACATAACAAACAAAAATTACCAAAACGATATTTATCTTAACAACATGTAATACATTCTGATACTTTTTATTCAACTTCATTCATTTCAAACACCATGAACAACATACAAAAAAATGTTCAACAGTAGAGAAAGGATTAAATTATTCGAGAAATTTAATATTATTCTGTAACTTAAAATGTGATTTTTATTTTTAACATAAAAATATCATGACAATATATTATTGAGATAAAAACACAGGCTATGAAAGAATATATATAATATTATACTATTTGTTTAAAAACAAAAAGTTACTCTTTCCTTCTTTTGTAATAATATTTTGCTTCATTGCCTGAATGCTTACAATCCATACATATTATAAAGCTATATATCTAACATTTATTGAGCATTTACTATGTGTACCAGACCCGGGACTGAATGCTTTCTGAGCATTATTATTTTATTTAATCCTCTCCATAACCTGAGCAAAGAGCAAACGGAGGCTCAGACACTGAAAGAAAATGGAATCCCAGGGACAGCGGAGCCTGGTGGGCTGCCGTCTATGGGGTCGCACAGAGTCAGACACGACTGAAGCGACTTCGCAGCAGCAGCAGCAGCAGCAGCATAAATAAAAGGTGGAATCTAAAATCATGTGTACCTGACAACAGAGTTCATGCTGTTAAGATTAGGATCTGGTGCTTTTTCAAGAGCAGAATATAGGATGTGTAGCAGTTAAGGAGGGTTAGAGGTTACTGCGGGTTAGAGGTTACTGAGTTATAACAAGGAAGATGTCTTTCTTGCTCATGCTGCTTGTCCACCATGGCTTTCCTGGGGCCTTTGTTCCACATCTCCTCATCTTGGGACCAGGATAAAGGAGCAACTGCCTTGTAGGTACCCACCAGAGTACTAGAAGAGATGGACAGAGAAGGTGGCCTGTCTCAATGATTCCCAACTTTTTTATTAGAGGTGGCATACTTCACTCCTACTCATATTTCATTGGTCAAAGTACATCAAAGAGCTGCATCCAACTTCAGAGGGTAAGAAAAGAATTTGACAAAAATGGTGGACTCCAAAAATGGTGGCACCAGACTGTCCCATGGTGTCAACCTGTCTGGGGGTCTGTGAAGGGACAAAGGAGGAGAGCTGCTGGGAGTTGACAGAAATTGATGGGGACCAGGGGAACTCAACTGGAATGGGTTTGCTTTATCTTCATCCAGGTGGAGTTTGTCTCAGAGCTGCCCAAAACCATCACTGGCAAGATAAAAAGAAGTGAGCTTCGGAAGAAGGAGTTTGGTCAGAAGTAGTTGGCAATAAGCTCAGAAGTCATCCTGTGACCTTGGCCAGATTCCTAACTGCCTCAGTTTCCTCACGATGGTGAGGATGAGGAGAGGCATGTTGAGAGAGGTAATGTGAAGGAGAACCAGGCAGGCCAACATTCCAGAATTTTGGTACTTTTAAATTAATATCAGTCACTATCCTTTCTTCAAGTTTCCTGTTCCTCTCAGATTGCCAAGGTGAGCGCTCAGAATGGGGCTAAAGGAAATAAAATATTTGAGTTCACATCAGCAGTGACTCTGTTGTGTGTTTATTNTTTTCTTTATTCCATAGTGTGCTTTGAAGGCTAATTGCACTGTTTACAGAAGTCTGTGTTGATGCTTCTTTCCTTTTAACACTTTTAATATATTTTGTTCTGCCTTTTGGTTGATCACATGGTTCCTGAATATAAGTCTGATGTATTTCTATCTTTATCCTCCCTGGGTAAGGTGTTATTATTACCCAATGCCCTCCACACTTAGCTTCTACGTCAGTTTTTCTTTCTCTTATATGTTATATAAATATATAAACAACACATAAATATATATGTATGCATTCATTCCCACTTGGAAATCTGTGAGCATCCTGTATCTGTGGCTCAGTGATTAATCATTATTTTAAAATTTCTTGGTCATTATTTCTTCAGTTTTTTTTTTTTTTTTTTGCGTTTTCTACTGGTATTGCTATTATGTTTAGGTTAGATCCTTTGTAATTGTCCCACTGTCTTGAGTAATTTGTGCTTTATTATTATTTTCTTTGCATCTGTTTAAGTTTCTACTGACATTTCTTTAAGTTCATTGATTCTTTCTCAGCTATGTTGAGTTTGTTAATAAACCCATCAAACGTGTTCCTCATTTCTGTTATAGTGTTCTTCATTCCTCAGCTTTCCTTTGGATCCTTTTTCCTCATCTATTCTTGCATATTGTCCACTTTTTACCATTGGATCCATTATCATGTTAATCACAGTGGTTTTAAATCCCTAGAGATAATGATTTGATCATCTCTTCCATATTAAATGTGATTCAAATATTTGCACTTGAGTTCAAACTGTGTAATTTCTTCTTTTAATATGCTTTGGAAGGATTTGTTGCTAGCGCCATATTGTGCCCTGTTGTGGTGGAACTGAGGTATTGTATATAGGCCTTTAATGTAAGATTTTATATTTACCAGGCTAGAGGGTAGGCTGAGTTTATCCTTAGATGAGACAGAAAGAGAGAGAGAGAGCGTTGGAATTGGGCATTTCCCTTTGCCGATGTCACCGTGTCTTTGGGCCAAACCCCATTTAGGCTCTGGTGAAATTTTTTCTCTTGAGGGCTTGGCTTCCTTTCCTGAAGTATAGTTGATGTACAGTATTATGTAAGTTTCAAGTGTATAGCATAGTGATTCACAAATTTTAAATGGTATACTCCTCCATTTAAGTATTATTAAAATTATTAGAAAAGATCTTAAGTCAGTGTTTTTTATGTTTCTCCCCTGGCCACAGTGTGTATTCTCCCTGATGAAATTACTGTGTGCACATCACAGGGAGTGGGGAGCTATATTTCACATCTCGGAGGACTAAGCATCTACATAATCATGCAGATTTCATCCTCTAAGGAAAATATTTCCATATGGGTTTCTTGAAATATATTTTACTCTTTCTAGAATAATGCAATCCTCTTTCATTTTGTTGCTCAAATAGTTCCAGCTTTGGGCATTGGGATCACTTTCAGGTGGTTCCCATGTTCTGTGAGAAATGTCATTGGTACTTTGATAAAGGATTGCATTGATTATATAGATTGCCTTGGGTAGTATGGTCATTTTAACCATATCAATTCTTCCAATCCATGAACACAGTGTACCTTTCTATGTCTTTGATTTCTTTCATCAGTCTCATATTTCTGAGAACAGGTTTTTTTAAACTCAAAGGTTTCTGAACACAGATTTTTTTTTAATGCAACTGTAAATGAGATTGTTTCCTTAATTTTTTTGATAGTTGACTGTTATTATATAGAAAACCAACAGATTTTTGTATATTAACTTTTCATGTTTCAAATTAACAAAATTTATTAATGAGCTCAAGTTGTTTTTGTGTGGCATCTTTAGGATTTTCTGTGTACTGTATCATGTTATCTGCAAATAGTGACAGTTTTACATCTTCCTTTCCAATTTGGATTGCTTTTTTCTTTTTCTTCTCTGATTGCTATTGCTGATTTCCAAAACTACGTTGAATAAAAGTGAAGAGTAGATGATCTTGTCTCGTTCCTGATCTTAAAGGAAATTCTTTCAGTGTTTCACTATCGAATATGATGTTAGCTGTGGGTTTGTCATGGATGGACTTTGTTGTGCTGAGGTAGTTTTGTATATATATATGCTGAATTTTTCTCCATCTATTGATATGATCATATGGATTTCATTCTTCAATTTGTAAATATTTTCTATTACACTGATTGATTTGTGGCTATTGAACCATCCTTGCATCCCTGAAATCAGTCCCATATCACAATGTATGATCCTTTTAATATATTGTTGGATTTGGTTTGTGAATACGTTGTCAAGTATTTTTGCATGTTTGTTCTTCAGTAATGGCCTATAAAAATAGAAAAGAATACAGTGTTTATTTCTAAATGACTATTTTCCCTCTCCCATGTCAACAGCATGTGGAGACTTTCCCCCAATATTTACACATCTTTTAGGATTCCCAAAGATAAAACTGATGAAAGATAGGGTATCCCCTAACACTGGGCAATCTGGCATTATTAAATTTCATGCACTTGTCCACACAGAGCCCCCAGGACTTCATCCATTAGAGTATAGATTTCTCTCCCATGATGTTCTGTTCTGTAGAGAATTCTGACCATGGGCCTCTGCTCCAGTAAGTGATGATTGCCTCTATCTGCAAGTCTGTTTCTCTAATTCTCTAGCAAGAGTTTGCCTTGTGACTTCAGTTCTCTGAGTGATCAAAAAAGAGTTTTGGTTTTCTTACAGTTTTTTGGCTTTTGTCTTATTTGTGGATGAGTGACAATCTCCAAGCTCCTTGCAAGTTAGACCAGAACCTAGGAGTCCAACTCTCCTCTTTATTTCCTTTTAGAGTATAAATCTTAACAGAAATTAGCTTTGAAATGAATATGCCTTGCAAAATACTCTAATCTTTTTATTAAAGAACTCAGTGAGCCAAATGACTATATTTTCAGTGGAAAAATGACCATCTATAAACCATTCTCTTCAAGATGAAAACATAAATATCAAGTATTTTTGACCCCATCCTTCTTTTCACATGCCCCTGCCTGGGGGATTAGGTGACAAAGGACAGTAAAGCTCACTGTTTTCCTGTGCAATGTGTAAAGTTAATGATATTCTAATATCTTGGCAAGTCTTGGGTCTAGATTCAGAAAGCTTTCAGTCTCAATCTGAATATTGCTTATGGTTTTGAATGAGGAAATATGTTTTAAGGTGAAGAAAATGTATCTTTGCATAATATTAAAATGAAACTCTGCCTGGATTTAATTAAGCTAAAATTCCTCAGGTTATAACTCATATCTCAGAAGCACATTTCTCCTTTCTTGAGATGTTATTGTGCTTTCTTTTGTTGCTTGTCCCTTTCCTCTAGCCATCTCCCACTTTCTTTCTCATAGATTACCCTCTGTTTTTATTGGTCTGGAAAATTCAAACCATGATATGTTTCAGTGTATGTCAATTCATCAAACAGCCAGCTCCCTGAAAGATTTCAGAAAAGCTTCTAGTGAGTAAAGAGGCACATCTCAGCAGCAAGATTTTGCCTTTTCCTTTTGGAAGCTTTCAAAATAATCCCAGGTTCTGAACTGTAATGTACATATTGCATCTAAGGAAATAAATAACAATGCTTTAGTATATTTATAACATTGTGTTTATTAAAAATAAACGGATTGATTATCAAAACAAAATACATTGCATTATCAAAATTATATAGATAGGTGCTCATTTAATAGAATGTAAAAGATCTTTTATCCATTCCTATCTTCCCTGGTGGCTCAGAGGTTAAAGCATCTGCCTCCAGTGTGGGAGACCTTGGTTCATTCCCTGGGTCAGGAAGATCCCCTGGAGAAGGAAAGGGTAACCCACTCCAGTATTCTTGCCTGGAGAATCCTATGGACGGAGAAGCCTGGTAGGTTACAGTCCACAGGGTCGCAAAGAATTGGACACGACTGAGCGACTTCACTCACTTACTCACTGAAAAGATCTTTTGGTCAAAAATAAGTTATTTACCATTGTGTTCCTTATCAGAAATTGTGTAGGAAGTAGCCTGACTTAAATAGTAAATTCTTTTCTGTTATTTTTAATCATATGAATCATTATCCTGTATCAAAATGATTATTATAACTTTGAGGATTATTATTTCGATGTTTTATCAGGAAGTAGTGGTTGTTGCTGTTCATTCATTCAGTCATGTCCAACTCTTTGTGACCCCATGGACTGGAGCACACCAGGCTTCCCTGTCATTACCCATCTCCCAGTTCTTGCTCAAACTCACGTCCATTGAGTGATGCCATCCAACCATCTTGTCCTCTGTCACCCCCTTCTCCTCCTGCCTTCAATCTTTCCCAACATCAGGATCTTTTCTAATGAGTCAACTCTTTGCATCAAGTGGCCAAATTACTGGGGATATGGATTGTTAAAATAATATGTTTTGATATCAAATTTAATTTTGTTTCTTCCTTCCCTAGGTCAAGCCCCCAGTATATCAAGGTAAGAGTTTAAGCTCAAGACTCCTTTGTGATATTTTTTCAGTACTGGTGTTTTAATGTTAGTTTCAATTCAGCTAAAAGGAAATACAGTGACTTTTTGAATTTGTCTAATTGACTTCTCTTTTTAAGTATAATTTTTATTTGTAGTTTTTAATTAACGGATAATCACTTTATAATATTGTGATGGTTACTCTTGAAAAATTTCCTCCTCCTGGGTTGAAATCTAATGCTATTGTAGAGGAAATTGCCATCCCTTGAGATTAAAAAAAAAATGAGGAAAAGATCACACAAGTGGGGAGTAGGGAGAAGAGGATTAATTTAATTTTGCATATAAATATTTAGGAAGCAAGGGATGATGAGACTGAAGTTTGGAATGAGTACCTGTCATGACCTGGTTCTTGCTAAACAATAAAGATGATAAAACAATACTGAAGAAACTTCAGGTTTAAGGAAGAATGCAGATATTGCCAGGCATTGTGTGTCACAGCAAAGGATGAAGCCATGGGTTGAGTCCGAAGTGGAGGAAAACATTCATGCCACTGGAGAATGAGTGGAAATGAACATGATGCAAGATAGGGATAATGAATTCTGTATGTGCCTTATAGATAGTGATGATTATGTGGGCTTATCCGTTGAGAGCAAGGTGGCTGCTGGCACTTGGTAGGCCCTCAAATGTTGGTGTTTATCACAATGAATGCAGCAATGGTGGCAGTAATAAACGTGATCTCAGCATCCAAGCTTTCACCTTGGGCAAACAGAAGAGAAGTTTGCACTGTGTGATCAGATGAGGGAATTAAATGTCTGTTGGGGGAGTCTGGAATTGCAGGCTGTGTTCTTGAGCTTGATACATGTGAAAGTGAAAGTGTTAGTCACTCAGTCATGTCCAACCCTTAGCCAACCCCATGGGCTCTAACCCCCTTGGCTCCTCTAGCCATAGGATTTTCCAGGCAAGAATACTGGAGTGGTTTCCCATTCCTTTCTCCAGGGGATCTTCCCAACCCAGGGATGGAACCTGGCTCTTCTGCGTTGCAGACAGATTATTTACCATCTGAGCCACTAGGGGCTTCATGCATGTGTATATACCTGTAATTGGGTGATTTATGCATTCTGTCTTCCTGAAAAGTGACGGTAACATTTTCCATCCTGGGGATGAAAATGCTATTTTTTAGGGACTATGAGTTATCCTGGTCCTCTAGCACCAAGTTAGTGAAGCGCCAGAGTCCAGCTCCAGCAGCCAGGGATTCAACCTGAAGGGAGGGACAGTGTTGGCGAGTAACGAAGCAGCCTCTCAGTTTTCTTGGATTGCACACTTATTTCAAGTTTAAGATTTTCTTTTATACTTTTACAAAAGCATTAGGTCAGAGGTTGGACATTTTCAGTTCCCCCTCTCCCAGATTTATTATCTTCATAAATCATTGTTGCCCTTCAAACAGAGTTCTTGCTTCAGGGATTCTCTGGAATCAGCTTTACCATCTATTATCTACTTCCTCTTATGTGTCCTATAGTTAACTTGTGATTACATTGTAACTCATGCTACATTCCTCAGTTTATTTCTTATCTTTCTAAATCCTGTTCGCCCCTAACATCCTGAGCTCACTATCTCTTAAAAAGGCTTCTAGTTATTAGTATCTCTAAAATTCCTAACCTCTGTAAGCTATAGTAAAATATGCTAACATTACAACATTCCTTAAATCTTTAACTTCTAAGTATTTTTATTATTTCTAAGCCCTAAATTCAGTAAACTTCTTTGCCATAAACATTTTCCTCACAAATAGGCTTCAGGTAGCAGTCCCTCCCATGGTCTCAAGCTGCGGCCTATGTGCTCATCCTGGAACACTCTTTTGTAAAAGTCCTTGAACAAATGTCAATGATGAACTTTATGAATTATTCTCTGAGCATAGCTGCAGAAGGCTTTGTGCCTTCTTATTCTCTTCTCAAGAACAATAAGAACCTTAATATTCCTTTTTAGTTAACTCAGCCAAGGAGAGGAAAAAACAAGTCAGAATCAGAAAGCCTAACTCCTTCATCCCGGGTCCATGCCTGCAGGACAATGAGAAGGGATTGGGGCCGTGCCTCCTGACAGTGAAGCCCACATTGTATGCAAGTGTGTGCAGTTCCAAAGGGAAAGGCAATCTACAGGGCATCAGGAAGACATTGGAAGCCTCTCAAGAGACTATCAGTCAACATTTTGAACTTGCCTTCTGTGGAATTGAAAATAGGGCCTGGGTGTGGGTTGAATCTGGATGAAATAAGGAGTTTCTTTTTCTTATAGCAACATATATATTCACCTTAGTAATGGAGGTTTTAAGTTGACAGGATGTTTGTTTTTCCTACTTCATCTTTGGTGATGACACAGCTAGCTGAAGTGACTGAAATTTCTGAGAATGATACTTATAGATGGGGGAGAATTTAGAAGTGGATTTAATGTTTTAAAACGCTTTGAAAAATTTAAAATTTAAAATGCTTTGAAAGCATTTTACATAGGAATCTCATTGAAATAATGTTTCTTATGTTTTAAATTCTGCTAGCTAAAATTTGCTTGTTTTAGACATGATAGTAAAGAGAAAAGTTATATAAAGAGAAAAGAAAAAGATAATATATGTCTGCTACTTACACTGAGATAATTCAGTTTTAACTGAGTTTTTCTACTAAATCTTAGAAATTGTTTTATCTCTCTTTAGTTAATTTGGAGCAAATATCAGAGAAAATCAATAAGTTTGCGAAGGAAAACAGACAACTTGAAGAAAATATAACCATTTTGGAACAGAAGGTATCATTTTGTTATTTTGTTATTTTTGTTATTTTGTTTATTTGTTATTTTTCTGTTATTTTTCATGATTTTACCTTCAACTTCTTCCACCTCTGAGAGTTCAGTTGTTTTTTTGTTTTTTTTTTTTTCATCCTACTGTCCGATTTCTTATGTTCCATAAACAGTCCAGGTTCATAGCAAGCTCCATAGATGTAAAGCACTGTTTTCTGTATTTGTAGAAAGACTCACAATCCAAAGATAGATTTGGCTGGCACAGTAATCAATATTTGTAATGCTGATTTCCTTTTGCACATATTTGCATAGATTAATGAGTCAAAGAAACGTCTTCAAGAAACTAGGAGACAAAATAAGATGCGCTCTGATGAAGCACTAAAATTTAAGGTAAAAATCCTGTCTCTACCTGGGATTACATTCTGAAAACAGAAGTAAAAGTAATGAGTTATTATTACTGATTCAATTTGTTTTGTTAAGGATAACATCAAAACAATTGAGAGGATTAATCAATCTCTGAATGACCTCCTTCAAAGTTCTCATGCTAGATTGCAATCTGTGAGGGGTAAGAAAGTCAAGACACTGAACTTGGTAAGAATTTGGATGTTAAGTTTTATCACAGTTAGACTTTTGAGGCTTTCTGTGCATTGGGTGAATTGAGGGCTCCATCTCCTCTTACTGTTCACCACCATAGATTGTGGGTGTTTGAGAGCTAAACCTCCTCCTGAACAATGATCTGGAATATCACATACTCATATCTCCGTGACTTTTCTAGTTTCAGAGACTAGGAAATTTTTTTTTATTTTCTGAGTTTTCTCACTATTTGGCACTGCCTTCACATGGACAATCCCAGGAAATATATGGGAGGTGAAGGAAAATATCTAGCCGAGTTGTATGGGCTCTACCCTTCCTTATGCTGAACAAAGAATTTTCAATGTGAGTTTGGGAAAGTTTTCTTTATTTCCCATCAAGAACACCCACTGATGAGCTGTTTGACATGGAAAATTTTCCACCCTTGTCATCCAGTCATCTCTGTTGTTATTCAGTGAGCAAGATATTTTATGAAGCTATGAAATACTTGTGCCTTAATAGCTTTCTTTGTTCTGCATTTCTTTGTGGTCTTGACATTTTTCCTGGGCCCACCTTGGATTTACTGTCACATGAAACTTGGGGATCACCTTGGGATATGCTTGTTTGATTTTACCACTTTTCAGCATATCACTGAGCATGTCCATTGGAATCTCAGTACCTTTTTTGTTTCTATCCTTTGTGCAAATACTGGAAAAAGAAAATTTTCCAGAGAACATGAAAGATGCTATTTTAGCAAACACCTCCATTATTTTAAAGGTAAACTACCTATATTTGCTGCAGGATTTCCATTGTATACGTTAGCTTTTACAAAGAACAAATTTTTACATCTTACAAGATTAAAATGATATCTGCTTGGAATTGTTTTTCTTGGGAATTAAGTCACTGATGAGAATGTTTTGCTTCAGTCTGAAAGTGCCTTTAATGAAGCTTGTGTCAATGAAGTGGAAATGAAACCTGAAGAACTGCATGAACAGAATGTCCAGCTCAGCACTGAGAAAAATCAGGTAACAAGTTTTACTCCCATAGACTGTTTAATTCAGAAAACTGAAAAATCTTTTCAATTTTTTAAAAATTCTATATTGGAATATAGTTGACTTAAAATGTGTTAGTTCCAGATGTACAGCAAAATGATTTGGTTATACATATACATGTATCCTTTTTTCAGATTTTTTTCCCATATAGGTTATTACAGAATATTGAGTAGATTTCCCCATGCTATACAGTAGATCCTTGCTCATTATCTATTTGAAATATAGCAGTGTGTATATATTTAATCTTAAATTCCTAATTAATCCCCCTACCATTCTTCTTTGGTAACCATAAGTTTGTTTTCTATGTCTGTGAATCTGTTTCTGGCTTATAAATAAGTTTATATGTATCATCCTTTTAGATTCTACATACAAGTGATATCATATATTTGTCTTTGTCTGACTTACCTCATTTAATTTGATAATCTCTAGGTTCATCCATGTTGCTGCAAATGGCATGTTTTGCCAAAAGTTTTTACTTTCATTTTAAATGCAATGGATTCAAACAAAATAAACCACTCGTTACACACAAATAAAGTTTCAATTTTCTATAGAAGATTAGTTTACCTAATTTCAATATAGTCATTAAAAGATAGTAAATAGAAACAACAGAGAAAAGTAATAGCACATACATCACCAAATTGGACTGACCTACATCCAGACTTGAACGGCATTGGAAAGTCCTTCATTAATATCAATTTGAAGTGTGAGTGCGCATGCTAAGCTGCTTCAGTCATGTCCGACTCTTTGAGATTCCATGGACTGTAACCTACCAGGCTCCTCTGTCCAAGGGATTCTCAATCCGAGGATAGAACCCACATGTTTTCATCTTCCTTGTGACTCAGCTGGTAAAGAATCTGCCTGCAGTGTGGGAGACCTGGCTGTAAAGGTTTGATCCCTGGGTTGGGAAGATCCCCTGGAGAAGGGAAAGGCTACCCATTCCAGCGTTCTGGCCTGGAGAAAGAGTTAGACATGACTGAGAGACTTTCACTCACTTATATTGGCAGGTGGGTTCTTTACCACTAACGCC